>OY540805.1:13438801-14002266 GCA_961205885.1 Ptychoptera albimana
CAAAAAAAAAAAGAATGAATTTGTCGATACATTTGCTTTTATATTCTTGTTGTTTTATATATCAAAAAAAAAAAACCACGGGACGTCAGTATATGAAGGATTAAAAAAGAATAAAAATGAAATATTGTATACACATTTTTTATTTGTTTATTAATAAAGGTTTAATAGTATTTTAATCAATAAATATCTGTAGTAATTATCGCTACTTAAATTGTATTAATCTTACAAAACATTAACACTTTGGTTTAAATTAATGTTCAACATGACATAACATTAAAAAAAAAAATAATAATAAATAAAATAAAATGTTTATATTATTGTGTTGACATTATAAATTAAAGTGTTAATTAAAAATAAATAATCAACGGATTAACATGTTTTCCAAACAAAAAAAATTTATTATAATTAATTAAGTGGAAAGGTGGAAATATTTTTTAACCACTTTAATTATATTAAGTTATTTTCCTTCAAAATTCTATTTGCTTTTAAGTAATTTTTTTTCTTTCTTTTAATTTCAGGTTACCTCAGATATGGCATTTGTATTAACGGTTTTCCATTTAAGAAAATAATACAAATATGTTAATTTATTGAATTGTCTGTTAAAAATGAAATCGTTTAAAGGAACAAACATAATCGTTACACCTGGCACATTTCTTTAATATTTTTTTTTTTTTTTTTTTTGTAGATCTTAAGTGACCGGTGCTTGATTTTAGATATGCAAAACTTTTTAAAACCACCAAATTTTCGAGACTCTGTTTTATGTTTTATTCTTTAATGTAAAAAATATACAAATGTTTATTCCGCTGAATACGATGTATACAATAAGTAATGAAAGAATTCTATAAATATTAGTATTAAAGCAGGCACTAGTCATTGGTTTTATTTTTTACAAACAAACAAACAAAAAAAAAAATAAAAATTCAGGTGATATTTTAATATTTTTATTCGTAGTAATCTTATTTTGCATCTTTTACTTTACATTATTTTTCCTTTTGCTTGCGAAATTAACTATAACATTTTTGTGTATTGTGGTTTCAGTTAGTTCTATTATGTTAACATAATGATAAAATATTTAACTGTCAGACATTATTATGAACACATTTTATTTATATTTTTACTTCTTTATATGCGTGCAAGTAGAAGTTATCAAAAATTCGTTTATTAACACTTTGGAGCGTGGCTACTTTGCGTAGTTAAAAATCTGTTCATGTAATTTATAATATTTGACAAGACATCAGCCAAATCAAATATTTCTGTAAGCATTTTATAAATAACACAACTGTGTAGCGTTGGTATTTAAGGAAAACAGAAACGACACTTACACTTTTCTTATTAAATGGTTTGGAGACAATAAATTGACAGTTTGAATTATGTTACGACTCATTAAATTACCACACAGTACAAATCGGTAATTTAATACATTTTTTATCGTGTCATTGTCGAGAGACGAAACTTAACAAGAATGACAAGTATTTTTTTTTTTGTTTTGTTATTGTAATAATTAGCTGACATTATAATTTTTTTGGTAATTTGCATTATTAAAACACTTCCATTCTTGTATTTCTCATACTAACATGACTTGGATCATATTATCAAAACCCATAATTTATATAACAGAATATAAGGTATAAAAAAAAACACAAAATTTACCTGTAAAAACTAATAGAAAAATATAAAAATAAATGATAAATAAAAACGAATTTAAATTTAATTTTTTGTATTGGTAATTTTATTTTTTTTTGCTCTTAACATAATATTAATTATTTTTTACAACTATGTACAATCTTCATAAATCATAACGTAACATAACAAAATAAATATTTAACTAGAATAACAATAATTTATATTAACAATTAGGACGGGTTTTTAATTTTAATCATAATAATACTGGATGTAGTAATGATGTCATAGTAAGGCATCAGATCACATTTAAGCGAAATATTTTCATTCTAATAAATCGCATAATGCTGTGATGTATGTTTGTGCCATTTGTAGAGTTTCATGCTTTGAAAGTTGACGATCATTTCCTAGGGATGGTAAATATTGTCGTAAATGATCAAATGCTTTGTTTAAATTTTGCATTCTTCGTCGTTCCCGTGCATTGGCTGCCAATCTTCGTTTGCGTTTAACTACAGGTGGTACTTGTTTGCCGCGGCGTTTCTTTCCTTTAACTGTTCCACTTTCGCTATCCAAACCATCATCAATATCATTCAACATATCGTCGTCACCGCTGTCATCAAGTAAGTCATCAAATGAATCAATATTTCTATTCTCAATTGAATCTAGTTGAACTTCTTCAGCTTGTTGAGTAGAATTTTCCAAATTAACTGATTTATTCTTTGCACTGACACTTTTTTTGTAGACTCTTTTCTTGGCCACTGGTTTTGTTGTTTCAATTACAGGTGATAGTACAGTCGTTTCATGAACTGGGTATTGAGGTGAACATAAATTTATGTACTCAGGACTGGATGATCTTAAGCTAGATGAGCTCGGTGAATACCATCCATCGGAATAAGTAGCTTCATATGATGGTGCCGAATTGTATGATTGCATAACATAGTTATTTTGTAAATTCGGAATAGTATTATAAGCACCACCAACGTAACAGTTTTCTAAATTAATAACCGCCGATGTGTCCACACTTGGGAAGTATTGATATTGATATAATTCAGTACCCATTTTTAGAAACTTTATTATATTTTGTTGCCTCACAAAAAACACAATTTAATTTTCACTATTATAAGTTTTTTTTTTGAAATAAATTTAATATTTCGTGTTCAAAATTTTTCTTTTCTTTCTTTTTTATTTTTTATTTTTTAACACTGAACCTTATCCTTACTGTAGCCTCAACAGGTAACATCTGCATATAAAATGCATTGCATGCTCATATTTATATCTTTTCGTTTTGTGCTTTTTCACATTAAAGGCAACACTGTTTATCCCTACTTTTTACAAGCACGTGCCGCTTAACCAATCCATGTGAAGCGCCAGACCTTTCCTCTTTTTATCATTCTGAATAGAAATTTATATAAAATGTATTTTTTTTTGTTTGTACAGAAAACAGATCACTATTTTATAGGATTTTATTCTGATTATACAAAATAAATAATAAATATTTACTAATGCATTTTACAAAGTACAAAATTGTTTGCAAAATGCTTTTGAATTCTATTGAAAACTAAATCAATGTATGAATCATCTTTTGCAAATATTATTCTACATTTTAACTGTAGATAGTTTTGCACCAGAGTGAATAACCGAATAATTGTATATTGAACTAAAGCTTTAAATATTTTATTGTAAATTTATTAAGAAATTTTGGCTATTAGAGTTAAGATCATCAATGTAATAATAACCAAAAATTAATATTCGAGTTGAATTGAAGAACATTTAAGATTTAATTTGATTTGTAAAAAAAATTTCCCACGAGAATAACACTTCTTGTTTATTATTTTGTAGCAGCAATCAGCAGTTTTAATATTTATCCTTTTATCGAGCAAAAATTTGTGTATTTGAATTAATAAAATTTCATTGAATTCACTGGATAATTTAAGGTAAGGTTAAAGTTGAACTGGTTACAGCATCTGTTTATATAAAATGTAATTAAAAATTAAAACGGAAACTACGGATTTTCTTACAGGAGTTGCGATTTAGTAACTAAAGATAAAATAATTAATTATTTAAACATCTAGTGTAAAATAATATTTTCTTTTCTGTTAAATATTAGCACTGTACACCTAAAAATGTTACAAAAATGTTTTTTTTAAAGCAAATATAACTAAGATACAGGTGCGTGAGAAAATTTATTTTTTCAATACAACAATACTCAGTTTATTGTTAGTTCACCTATTCACTTGTATTAATAATAAAGTAAGCATTTCTCTTTGGCGGTTTTATCGGAAGTTGCAAAGAAAGTGAAGATTCTATTTCTTTTCATATATAATTTAAGGGTCTTAAGGTTTCTTTTTCTTTTTTTTTTGTTGTTCTTACATAATCTTTATTGTTATTCTTTAATTCAAAAAATCGTAATTGAAGCAAGAAAATTCTATAAAATACTTGTGTCGTTCTTTTTGGCGATTCATTATATTAGTTATTCACATGACAAAGGTGACTATTATATAATTTAATTACGTTAAGGGACATTTACTTTGACGCTAGGCCACACACAGGCGTGATTTAAGAATTAACTAAAGGTAAAATCATTTGTTAATCTTATATGAGATATTAATGACTTAAGTTAAAGGATCAAAAATTATAGACTCGCAAATGACAATAAACATTACTCATTCCATACCTTTTCCGGAAAATTAATAAAATTAAAATAATGGTTTAACCAATTTATTAATAAAATACTTGTAAGTAATCTTCAATAAACGCAAAAAAAAAAAAATAATAAACCTGGTAAACTTTTGTGGTTTTATTATTTAATATAAAAAATTCTTTTTTTTTACCTTCCTTCACATATTATTTTTTTGGCTGTTGTTATTTGTTTTACACTTGATTAGCTTTGGTTACCTTGAACCATTGACTTTGCAAGTAGAAAAAAAAACACAAAAAAAATTGAAAACATTGTGAATTTAATAATCATTTTTTTTTTCTCTCTTCTTACAGTTTATGGGACTAAACCGGAATTTCACTTAATTAATTGAGGTAGTAAAAAAAATGTTGCTTCCTTTTCAAATTATATTTCGAAGGAGAATTTCTCTTATTACGCTGTTTTAATTAATTATATTAAAGTAAGAAAAAATAAAATTTATAACGACTATAAATCAACGCTTAAAAAGCTTCAATTTGATTGTAAACAAATATTTTGATTTTTTCTATAATTAAAATGTTTTTTTTTTTATTAAAAAATTATGGCCTCGTTAAATGGTTTACAGGAAATTCGATAAAACATTTTTTTTTTTTGTTTTTATTAAAATTTAATTTTTGTTTAAAGAAGATTTTCTTCTAGACGATTAATTGGTAAGATTAATGAGAAGTAGGTTTTGATACTTTGATTTCCTCTTTTAGTTAATTTAATTTGTTTGGAATAAAATGAGAAAAACTGAAATTAAGTGATTTAATGATTAAATTTATCAACCCTTATTAAGAATTTTCGCTTAAAAGTTAATAAAGTTTGCTGCTTGAAATGTTAATAGAAGAAATTCGAAACACTGCACTTGATGCAAATTTGTAAATAAACATAAATAAAACACAAAACATTTTTAAGGAGCATTAAAGGAAAATACGTAAACAATAATCAAAGTCACAGTATGATATAATTGAATAAAATGTTGTTTATCCTTAATTTATAGCTTGGATAATTTTGCTTTAATATTTAACTGATTTTGTCTGGTACAAAAATTTTTTTTAACAATTCATCGGAACCATAATAAAGCAATAAAATTGGTTATGGTAAATAGAAATTTTCTAAAATTTCTTTATGATTTGTGTTTTCATTTTATTCAATTTCTATGCAACTGTTTCGAATCATTACTATTATGGATAGTCTTTGAGGATAAAAACACAATTCAAAGTCATTGTTATTTTATTTATTGCTTTTCGCGCACCTTAATTCTTTATTCTTTTGCAACAATAGCAATTGACTCATTTCTAGTCTGATCATAAATACTATGAAATTATTTGTATTGTTATTTTATGATTTATATGTCGCACACTACCTTGGTGGTCTATTTTCTATATTCTATTAACCCTATGCTTAATTCTTTATTCATAATTTTATCATAAAAATTTTTTTTTTGTTTTATTAACGATAAACAAAAACAAAAAAAACAACCCCCAAACCGAAACAATAAAAATAAAAGATTAAAACAAAGAAAAACTAACTAACTAACAAATTAGCAAAAGGATTTTTATGGTTGTTTACTTAGTTGTTTAAAAAAAAAATTTGTTTTTATTTTTGCGGTTCAGACACTTAATGATGGGATTACAAATTTCTTCACATGGCGGCACACACAAAGAAATTTTTACCTGTTATGTCAATTTTATATGACGAAGAAGAATAATAAATAAAAATGAAGAAGAAACTAACAACCCCTATTCTACGGTTGTATACAAAGTGAAGTGAAATTTTTGTTTTTTTTTTTTATTTTGTAGAATTTTGTTAATCTTTTATGCTGTTTTCTAAGATAGATTCAATTTTATAGGGAAATTAGTAATTGAATAATAATAACAATTCAATAACTTCTTTTTTTTTTTTAATTTTAAACAAATAATTTCATCACTCAATTGTACCGTCCGATTCCTTGTTTTATATTTTCTTTAATAAAAAATAACACGCAGGATAGTAATAAAAAAATAAAATAAAAATTTGATTGGTTTTATTGATTGTTTTTAAAAAGAAAGCCGAACTGGTGATAAATATTAATGTTTATCGATTTTCTTCTTTGGCAATAACTTTAATAAATCAGATATTAAAATGATAATTGTGCTATTTAAAGTATTGGGTGGTCTTCAGCTATCAGCAAGTTACTTTTCTTTTAACATGTAATTAAGGGATGATGAAATAAGTTTTTTATGTAATAAGTTCTTTGATGTTTTCTTTAGAAAATTGATTTGACATTAAATACTTTCATATTAACCAATGATTTGCTTTTCTTTGTAATTATTTTAATTATTCATTACTTGTTATGGGTTATGTATTGTAGCTGAATAATACTTTACTTCTCTTGTTATTCAAAGAACAATATATCTTAAATATTAATGAGAAAACGAATCTTTGTTTACGCTAATAAACAATTAAATTTAATTACGCGTGCCGACATGTTAAGTGTTTCACCTTGATTTTTGAATGAGCTAATTATGACATTATGTCTACATGTGCGAATTCATAAAATCAATCAACTGTATTATTAAAAATCATAAAACAAGTGTATATCTTATAATTAAATGTTTTTACATAATTTATGCTTTAACAACATATGGTTTTAATAGGTTGTGTATATTTTTTTCATTGTTATAGCTACCGAATATATAAATATATAAAAAAGAAAAAAAAAACTGCATTTACTTGCACTTGAACTTGAACCAGAAACTAGGTTTTAAGACTCATTATTCAAAAAAAAAAAATTTGAATGTTTGTGTTAAATATTCATCCTTTAAAAAAAAAAAAAAAAAAAACAACTAGCCACATAAAAATATTATATTTAATTACATAAACGTATTAAATTGGCTGTCTAAATTATATCACAACTCATTAAACAAATTACCACACACGGTCAATAGGAAATTTGACACCAAACTTTGGTTAATCACTTTATGGTAAATTTTTATTTCAATTTTTTGAAATATTTATTATTTTACTTTGGGAGTAGCAAGATGCGTTTTGTAACGAAATAATATCCTTATATAGATTGTCAATATGATTGTGTATTTTGTTGTTACCTCTATTAGTAAATCCTGAAGTTAAAACATTGATGTATTAGGTAGCTTACAAAATACTTGTGAAAAACCAATCTATCAATTTGGAAATTAGCAGTAAAACAACAATTTTATAATCAATCAAAATTAATTGTAATTTTCTTAGAAATTTGTAATTAGAAAGATTTCTTGCTTGCGAAATATTTATTTATAGTAGAAAAAAATATATTGATTACGACAAACTACTTATGATGCACAGTGTGTATGTTAAATAAAATTCTTCAAACATACAAATGAATAAAATATGATAAACAAAGGATTTGTTAATAGAAATGTTAAACAAAAAAAAAAATTATTAAAAAATGTCAATTTTATATAGAAAATTATAAAACCTCAAGTAAACAGCAGGATATCAATTTTTCTTTCCCTTCTTTTCATTTTTCTTCCCTTGTTAAATGATAACAATCTTTTTTATTATTTAAAAAAATTTGTTTTTATTAATTTTAATTTTTTTTTCTTGACCACATATTATATGGGTGACAACTTTGTTGACAATTATTAATTGCAAAAATAATAAAGAAGTTTAAAGTGAATTTTGTTTTTAATCAGATGTAGCAGATAGCTTAACTTAAAATTTTTTATTTCGAAATTTTTCTATGAATTAAGATTATTTTCCTGCTTTAAGGGATGTTTGTTTTAAAGATTCAATTAATTTCGCTTTATCTTGCAATTGATGAGCTGATTTTTATATCGAACATTTATGATTTTAAACTCGTTTTTTATTTTAGGATAAAGAAAATTTAACATAGAGATAACTCTTGAAATAACATAGATAAATATAATAAAAAAAAAAAAACTGAAGAAGAAAACAGAATTCCTTAAACATTTTTTTTTATTATTATTTTGTTTACCAAAATTATAAAACTCAAGTGAATGACTTTTACCTTTATACTTACATAAAAATGTTAAACATTTCGTTATTTGAAGCATATTCAAAAATATCAACAAAAAAAAAGTCAAGTAAAGGTAAGTAGTTTAAACAATTACTGCTAAGCTTATGTGTAAACAAAGCAAAAAAAAAATAGATAACGTATTTGTCTTCTTAAACACGAACAATCTTTAAAATAATATTAACGAGCACAAACACACATTATTCTCTTACAAAATTTTATTTCTAAAAGAAACTACAGAAAGCAAAAGTTAAAAATAGAAGCAAATAATCAAAAAAAAAAAAAAAATTGTTTTTTTTTATAAATTTTAATGTCGTTAATCATAACACGACAGGCATGAAGACAATGATGGCTCTGCTGCAAATCTATAATTGATGCATATCAGCTCTTCTACAAAACCTAATTATAATTAAGTATATAAACATTGCAATAATGATAAGGTAATAGCATTTATAAGCTCATTTAGTTAGTTATTTTTTAAACGAAAGTGTTGCGTATTGCAGAAAAACATTGTTGCAAAATGGATATTAAATTTTCTTAAAGTCAAATACGACAAAAAAAAAAAAAAAAACAACCTTTGTAAGAAAAAGTTGATTATTAAAGAAATGAAAGGAATCATGTAAAGATTAATTATGTGTTTGATGGCCAAAAGGACCCCCGAATTGCGTGTTTTTTATCTATTATATTTTCATATGTAAATTTTATCTGCTACAATAATACACTTTAATTAACAACTAAATATGTATGTAAAAAATTTGTTAATTTTTTAATAATTTAATACATGTCTAAATACTGTGAACGGTGGCATGTTGCCACAGTACTTAATAAAATAACAAATTAACTATTTAATAACACCATTTTAACATTTATTTAAATGCTAAATGGTTGCATATACATATATTATTGTAAGATAAAAAATAATTTGATTTGTTTTCTGTCATATTTTCAAATGATTCACGCAATGCAAAAATGATGCATAGAATGAAGAATTTTTTTTTTAAACACCTTGTTAAAACAAGTATCGTTTAACGAAACGAATTAAATTGTTTTTGATGTTTTTATCTGTTTCGCCAGTTGACTTCTTTTTAAACATTTTTCTTTTTTCACAGTAGTTAAGTCCACTAAGTAAATTTCGTATAAATTTAGCATAAAACTGTTTTATTCAACGTTAAACCCATACTGTACAACTAATAAAACACAATCCACAAAACCAGAATCCTTTAATTCTATCGAATTTTCCACATAAGAAATCATTACTATAATAAATGATTAAAAAAAATTGAAAAGAAAATTAAGTAAAAGCAGCATACGGAAAGAAAACAAGACGTCGACTCTGGCAAAAGATAATTTAGTAATTTTCATTGGCCAACTGTTCTACGGTTTAGACATAATGACGATTTTTTTTTTTTTTTTTATTCGATACAATTTTGTTTTTATCTGTTCCTGAAGTAGTCTTCTAACTTCACTTATTATACGTTTTATTCACAAATTTTTATTTATAAAGGTAAAAATTATTGTTGAACACGTGCTCTTCTTTACAAAGTCTGATGCATTACATATCTAATTGGCCAATGAAATTTTAACATTAATCGTCAATTTTTAATTTATTTATTATAGTCGGGGTTCCAACGGAAAAAAAAACAAACCGAATATTATTTTTGTTACATTTTAAATTATTTGACACCAGATGGTATAATTTTTTTTTTTTTTTTGGTAAACATTGAACGGAACAGAAAAATAAATGTCTAAAAAACATATTTTATAGTTGGATTTTCTAGCCAAAATATTCGTTGTAAATCGGATGAGATCAGTCAAGATCTTTTCTTTTTTTTTCATTTTTTAAAGATTCTTGTTTGCCCAATAATTGTTTTTAGAAGCGTGTCAGACGCGTGCTGTCATTCAAATGATTTAATGATCGGTGATCTTCTTGTTACATACTTAAAATCTAATAAAAATTACAGTTTATGTGTTTTAGCAAAATAATTAATGATAGAATCGCAACATTAGATGATACATTATTTTCAGAAGCAGACAGTTCATCTATGAAATGTCCACGGACGATTCATCCTGTCGACGTTTCATACACTGACGATTTATCCACCAGACGTATCATAATGAGAGTAGAGTTAAATAATTAAAATGATTAAAGCTTACAAAAGAAACTGTTTATGTAAATTATATCCAAAAAAAAAAAAAAAACAAATTTCACCGCCAACATATGGTTGTCAGCAAAAAAAAAACTCAATGTCGATATATGTCGAAATATAAAAATTAACTTAGATATGAAAACAAATTATTTTAATTAATTTCTTTTACCATTTTGTTTTTAACAAGATGCTGCCAGTGCTGTATAACATATGAAAATATTCAAAATTATAATTTTTACCTTGAAGCTCTTTCAAGCTTTCACTGACATATGCTAACAGAAATAAGGAAATTACCAAAATATTGTTAAGTTAATATAATTATTGGATATTAATTATTCAACTTATAATGGAAATATGAAGTGCTTTAAGGGAAAAACTGTAACAACAACATCAACAAAAGGAAAAGTGTTTAATTAGAAACGTTTTTGAATAATCATTTTACATCACTTTACCATCAAACTGTTTTTAAAATTTTAAACATTCAGTCTGCAGTGTTATTCAAAAGCGTATTTATCTAATTAATGGCAAGCCAATGTTTGGGAACATTTTCTAAAGATCATTACATTTTAATGAAACGCTTTGTGATTATTACAACATAAGAATAAATATATTTTTAAATGTTTTTTTTTTTTTTGTAGGAGGATTCATATTTGTTATTGATTGCACCCATTTTTAAACGTTTCTACGGTTTTTATTTACAAACATTCAGTGTGAAAATAACAAATTAAATCCTACAAATTCGCATGATATATAATTATTGATTATTTGCGGTTAAATGAATAAAAATAGAAACACACTTTTGATTTCTGATCTATTTCTAAATGAATTACTTTGGTTTTTAAACATAAAGTTACCGATAAACAATGAAAACAATGACAGATATTCAATATAATAATTTTAAATATACAAACAAAAATAATGTAATTCAATACAAAAAACAAAATCATTTTTTTTTTTTTTTTAATATTTTTGTGGCTTATTAGATGAAATTTAGTTTTTTGTTTTGAATTAGTTATTTGATATGTTTTTGTAACGTTTAAAATAAATATGTTTCAATAAATCAAAAAGCATAAATCAATTGTATTAAAGAGAAAAAAAAAAATATATATATATATATATATTTCTTCTCAAAATTTTCGCACTTCGTTAATTTGCTATTTAGGTGGTTCAATAATGTGTTATAAATAAGTGTTCAAGTGTATTGAAGTATATTAATTTTACAGAATTAATATTTTTATATCATAAAGTGTCAGCAGGTTCATTTAAATAAATTTTCCATTATTATTATAATGAAATTTTAATCCGGTTTATAAAGGTTAACAAAAAAAAAATTCTTTTTGTAATGGATTTACATAATTTACTCTGTTTATACAATACAAACCTAAATAGCTGATGAATTTTTAAAATCACGAATATAATCTGACACAAATTAATTTGAATTTTCACACTTTCATGTATTAATTATATTAATCTGTATGGGAATTATGTAATACACTCTGTTAAGTACTCTGTTAATGTAAAAGCTATATTAACATAGATTCTTAATCATCATTAATTACATTTTTTTTTAGATGTTAACCTGTTTCTTCAGAGTGCACCCTTTCTCAAATAGAATTCCTATTATGTTTTCATGTCAAAGATTACACGTAAATCATCATACCGATAACATTATGTTATGCTACTGTATCAGAGACCTGATCAGTTTAATTTGTCATCGGAACGACATTTAAAACTTTACTGGGCGGGTAAATCTTCATAAATTTATTACTGATCTTCTTTTCCTCTTGACATTAAGAGAGTTTTAAGAACTCCTCTTTATCTTTTCTAAATGCAAACTAAAACTAAATTTCATTCATAATTTACGTAAATTTTTTTTTTTTTTTTTTATTACGATGAGAAAAAACTTTTTTTTTGTTTGTTTGTTTTTTGAATTTCCAAAAATTTATTAATGTCGAAAATATTAAATTTCTCAAAGAGATTTCGATACAGATTATTATCATCTTATTACTATTGGGACAATAATAAAATATTGTTTGCGTTATAAACAATAACACGATAAACGAAAATGTTTATGACAGCAAACAATCAAAAAAGAAAAAAAAAAATTCATCGTGGCGCCCATTTATTTTTCACTTGACTAAATTCAGCAGGTACTTTGAAAAATTAAATTTATTTTTATTTTATGTTAAAATGAAAACAAAGAAATGTTTCTAGTTACTTCTTGGTTTAGTAAACTCTTTCTTTAAGATGATTTTTTCTTTTTTTTTTCGCCTTTTCTAAATTAATTCTAAGGTAAACCACGGGTAGCGTTATATTTCTCATCCTTTATCAAATTTAAATTGAAAATTTGTAACGCAATTTTATGAATTTTTTATTCTAATTGTTTATGCTCAATCGAAAATGTGTGCAAGAAACATTTTATAATAATTTTTATAGAAGAAAGGATGCTGTGCTCTTTTGTATATCCTTCTTTTTTTAATAAATTTTTCTATAAAATTTGTGTTTATCCGTGGGAATTCTAAAGAATAGAAAAGGATATTTGTATACAGCGCTTTGTTAAATTATATTTAGATCATATGAAATATTATTATACCTCTTGTGTTATTTAAATTAAATTAATAATTTAAATTATTCTTTATTAGTTTCGCTTTATAATTTTCAATAAAAAATTTAAATTGAAGAAATTTTTCTCTAAATTAAATAAAAAAAAACTAATTTTTCGTCTGCTATAGAAAATTATTTTGCACGGAAATTGCATTTGTGTTTCGCAAACTTGAATTTTTTTTTCTTTTTACATTTTAAATCAGCATGCATTGGTCAAACACTTTGTTTTGAAATTATACGGACAATGTATGATAATAATTATTTTATGTTAAACAATGAATAAATAAAATGTAAGGATAATACAAAGTAACAAAGTGATTTTAGACCACCAAGTCCCTTATTTTATAATTTGGTTAAGTTTAGTGAAAACAACACAGTAGGACTGCATAGTGGCTATCACTGTAGGATACCATTGTCTAAAATCATCAATATAATTTTCAATATTTCTACAAATCTATTAATATTATTCTAATATTTATCGATAATAATTTAAATATTGACACCTGCACTAAATTTTATTTGCAGAGTAATGGTTTCTTTTTTTTTAAGTTCATTAACTTAATTAATATCTGTTTTGTTATTTTATGTATTTGATTAGATGCTTGTAAATGAATTGATATAATAAACCGTAGCCACCTTCAAGTTAAGAAACTATTAGATATTTTGTTTATATAATAACCGTTTCAAATGGTTTAATTGTAAATTCTCTACAATATTCGCTTATACGCCTAAAACAAACACGAAAGTAATTCACATAATAAACACAATTATATGAAAGCATAATTATTTTATACAATCTAGCTGCACAACAATGATGGGTATATGAATATACCGACGATATAATATTTATTAAATTAGCGTCAGTAAACTAAACGCTCCTTAACAAATTTATTTAAACGTTTTTTACGTTTTCAACTTTTATTTTAGATGTTTAAAAACGATAAAAATAATTCTATACACGCATAGGAAAAATATGAATTCTCTATTGATGAAAATCATATATTGTTTTGTAAGTTAATTGAAATAATTAGAAATATAAGATGCGTGACTTTGTTTAAATGGGTAAAATGAGTAAATCATGTAAAGTAAATTGATTTTTTATTTAAATCAAATATTAATCAAATTGAATAAGTAAATAACGAAATTATTTGAAAGAACTTTTTTTGTCTTAAGCACTTTAATTACATTGGTAATTGCTACAAATGAATAAAAAAAAAATGAGACTTTATATGTTTACATTTCTATAATTTTCTTAAATAAAAACTTTGCTGAAAAAGTTAATAATCGCTGTTCAATCATTGGCCAACTGTTATTATCAGAAATACAAATGAAATCTTTATATGAAGGGCATCCTTCTATAAGATATATATTTTATTTTAATGTTCATATATCCTGTTTTTCTCTTTTTTTTTTTTTCAGGAATAAACTTTAATTTTAATAAAAAAAATTACCTTTTTACTTAAGAATTAAATTATAATTTTTAATACCATATGGCCAGACAAAAAATATTCAACAAATAAATAAAAAGTTAATTTCTAAAAAAAAAAAATAATAAAGGAACAGGATTTTTGTACATAAAAAAAAAAAAACAAAGTTTTTGTTTAAATTCAAATATATCTACACTGTGATGTAAGGAGTCGTTAAAGTAATTTTTTTTTTATTTTTGTGAACGAATAAAAACATCAAAAGCGTGTAGAACACGCGACCAAATAAAACATGAAGAAAACACAACTTGAACGAGTGAAAGTGTTGGATTTGAATGTTTTTATTATTTTTGTTTTTTTTATTTATAACGACAACTAACTACCGATTAATAATAAAAGATATTTAATATCAATTTTTATATATTATTGTAACCGAACAACTACAAGTGCAATGAACAATTTTAATTTTTTTTTTCGTTCCCTTTGTTTTAAAATTTATTTATGAAAATTAAAACCCGAAATTCTATTCAACGTACAAGCAAATAGACAATGTATGGAATAATGGCACGAGACCTAATAATCTAAAATACAATGGTTAGTCAATTAAAAAAAAAGTAGGGAAGAGAAATATAATTTTATAGGGAAGGAAACTATTGAATCGTATAACCCTCAACTAATTGTTTATTTAGCTTTCAACTCCTATCGATCAAAGTAAATAAAAAAATTCAATAAATTTTTATTTTTTTTTTTTTGATAACTGACCTACTATAGATATGATATTTTAAATAAGGGATAGAAAAATAGTAAAGTGAGGGGAAAAAAATTGTTAGTCCGTGCTAGAATTTTGAAAACCAATTACAATAATTATAATAGGATAATCTGTGGTGCTGATATGGATTTGTTTCTGTTGAAATTAAAAATATTAACTGATATGGGATGATTATTATTATTATTATTATTAAAAATTAAATTTATTTATTAATAGTGTAACGGTTTCACTAAAAGTTAAAAATATTATTATAAAATTCCGTGCAACAATCATAAATTAGAAAATTATTCATTTTATATCAAGGTAACGTCAATCAATAGAATTTTTCCTTTAGACAATATTTTATGATGGTAAATTTATTGTAAAATATTTTGTTGCAAAATTGTATTTTTTGTTTAAAGTGCTGTTCAAGTAGGAACATCCTTTCCTTTTTATCTTAACAAGTGTTTCGATTTCATGTTTTATTTAATTTTAATCGTTTAAGAAAATTTCTATGAAACAGAAATTATTACAAATCATTATAAAAAATTACAAAAGGATCTCCTATTATCTACTTGATGCTACCATAATAAGATAGACACATGTTCGCTTTATAACATTTCAACTCTGAATAATTATTAAACGGAAGTAACGTAAAATTAGTTATAGAATATATAAAATCTAATTTGATTTTATTACTATGAAAGGGTATTATTATTAACACTTTCAGGTTATTTAATTAATCTTAATTTCTATTCCCGTTAAAGTGTTAAATCCATTTAACTGTTTATTAAAGGTAAAGAAATATGTAATAACGGTAAAAGAAGCTAAAAAAAATCTTCTAGAATTAACCCTTATAACGGATATTTCTAGTTACTTCAAAGAAAACTCTCTACTTTGCGTTACATAATTTAACAATCAGAGAAATCATAAGCATATGGTGGATTATAAGCGATTTTGTACATTTTTGTTTTACTTCCGTTTTTTAACAGTTATACAAAGTACAATAATTTTAAAACTATCCACGTGCTATGTAAGTAAATTAAAAAAAAAAAAGAAGCTAAGTAACCAGGTATCTGAAATCTATACAAAACTAAGCAATTTCTAGTGCTTTTTAACTCCCCTTTGTATCGTATTAAATTTATAAACATGATATAAAAAGTAAATATTTGATAATAAATTTCGAATTGTTGTCACAATATCATTGTACGACATAAACCGAAACATGAAAGAGGTGTGCCAGAAATGTTTCCTTTAGCGTGTAAGGCAACCACAACAAATAATATAAATAAAAATTGTTAAATGTTATGTTGATGGCGCCTGACATATTTTTCTATGGTTGAATAAATAATAAATAAACGCGTAGTACATAACTATAGTAGACACTTGACAGGTGATCTCAGTATGAAAACTTTTATGCATTTGTGAAATTTATGTCTTTTCCACTGTGATTCTAATACTGAATCATAGAAGATCCTGTATCTTAAAAATCTTCTTTTTTGTTTTAAACCAGTATGAAATACGATCCATGATCTTCTAATCGATTTTTGTTATCTATTTGTTATGTACTTTGTCAACGCATAATTCAATTTAATTTTTACATCAAGTTATTGACGATTTACATGAGTTTTGCTGTTTTACCGCTGATTATATTTTATCTATGGTTTTAGTTGTCAACTCTTTTGCATACGTAATCTTAACTGCATGCTCTTTTATTTACCAAGTCGGTAAGAAAAGACAATATCGGCAAAAGAACAAAAAATGTAAAAGATCCGTAGCGAAACACTAAAATATAATCATAGTTTAGTGCCAATATTACTGTCATTTTTTTGTTTCATGCCGCAAAGTATAAAAGGATCCTGTTCTAACAAAGATTATTATCTTTAAACAGGCTAGACATAATTACTTAAAAATCTTAGATTCTAGTACTACCGACTTAACATAGTTTAACTTAACTTTACTGAAATGAAGGAAAAAGACAAAATTTCGCAAACTGACTAGACGAGGCGTAACAGTAATATTTGAGTAGTGAAGAAAGTGTACAAAAGGCTGATTAGAAACCTTTAAAGTGACCACCAGCATACAAATATAACATAATTACCTATATAATTACATAATTGTTTACAGCTCGTGTCAATATTGATGAAAGTAGCCAATTAGCAAGGAAGATATATCTTGCCATTGCCACCTACATTATCTTTAAAAACCAATAGCAATTTTTCATATCAGTCCTGTCAATTTTTATTTGAAATATCGATATTGACTATCGGTTAAAATACTTCCTGTTCTTGTTTAAATATGATGTAGTAAAATAAAAGATTAGTTATTGAATAGCAGTACGATAGAATAGTAAATATTTATAGATAAATAATTGGAATTAGGCCACGTTTTAAGACACGCGCTAATGTTTTGATTTAATTAAATTCGTATGCGATTATGAGTGGTTTTTAGTAATGTTTATTGTGATTTTTTTTAATTAATTAATGCATAGTGATTTATAGTTTAACAAAAAAAAAACTATTTTCTTATAGTCAGAGGATACCTATGATCAGTGTCTATAATTTTGGCATCGAATTATAAATAAATAATAAACTGAAAAGAGCAATATGAATATTGGATGGCTTAAGGCATCTGACAAACAATAATCAACGATATAAAAACAAGTAGTCGCATGTCTAAATTTTTCAAACGAACTTTTTTTTTTTTTTTAAGTTAAAAAGTAAAAGTAAAAACATGAATTTTAGCATAAAACATAATTTTTGTATAGAATTATTAGCTACAGGCGCCGTAACATAATTTTTCGTTTTTTTTTTTTACAGCAATTTATTCACACAATACCAAAAAGTAAATAATTTTATGATGGTGAAAAAACAAAAAATTCTATGAAATTACAATAAAAATGTGAAGACGAAGAGCTAACCGTGACTAATGCATAATTTTTAATGATCCATGTTGGCATGTATTTGCACTTGTTTAATTTATCTTAAATACACTTAACAATGTGGTTTTTATCTTTTATTAACTTCTTCTTTCTTTCTTTTTTTTTTTAAACGTTGAGCACAGACTAAATTTACAAATATTAAATTACAATCGATTTATATATAAGAATTAAGTAAATAATAATTTTAATATTATTAAATTACCACGTAATTGTGGATGGAATGAATGAATACAGAAATGAATGAATTTTTTTTTATTATAATTTATTAAAAATAATTAATAAAAATCATATCAAATCTACTAGTGAAAATACGTTCATGTTTTTAGTTTATTAAAAAAAATAATTTTTTTTTTTTTTTTGATTAACGTCTTGTAAATTATACAAGCTAAGCGAACATTAAGAATAATTCTTTTGTAGTAATCTTTAACATATAAACTTTTGACAATCATTAAAGTGTTCGTTTACCATTTTTCATCAGACTAACCACAGTAAACAGATTAGCAGTTAAAATTTTTTTTTTTAATAAACATATGCTCCCTATATATTAGCGTCATTCAAGTAGTCTTATTTCGTGTTTAAAACTACAAAAGATTTTGCCAACGTAGAAATTATAAAAAAAAAAAAAACTCAAAATTACACGATTAATAAATGCTGAAGACGCGTGCTTGTTTCACTTTTATTATTCCTTTTTTCACTATAGACAAGTTTAAAGGTTTCTTTTTTTTTTTTTTAATTTTATTTAATCTTATATTGAAATGCATTGAGCAGATTACACGACATTTGGCAGCAGGATCAAACAAAAATATATGAATTTGTCGCTTATGATTATCTTTTATTATTTTTATATCAAAATTTATAAGCACTAAAGTGTATTTATCAGTAATTATTATCAGAATTATTGATTGTTTTTAATTCCCATTATTTGATGACTGTGATAAAAGTAAAATGATATTTACAAAGTGCATTGCTTCTGTGTTTTAAAACCAGTTAGTTAAGGTTTTTGTGGTAGCTGTTAGCTAAACTCTAAAAGATAATGTTACATAAAAAAAAAAAAATTCTTTATATATAATTTCTGTTTCCATGTGTAAAAATAATGTTTTATCATCCCGATTATGTTCTATCAGGTGATACAAATCTATAAACGAAAAAGAAGATGAACAAAAAAAAAAACAGCAAAAGTTACAAGATTACCTTTTTTTTGTAAAAGATTTGCATATACAAAACCTTTACGGTGGTCCTTTTCAAAGAATATCTAAAAATATTTGACTTTTTGATTGTCAGAGACCTCCCGAAAACTATATACAAAAATCATGTAATTTAAAACTGAAAGTTTTCTTAGTTATTAATAATTTTTTTTTTTTGCTTTTTTATTAATTTTATTCATCGATTTTGTGCTTAGAATATTAACACTTATTATTAAATCATAATAAAAGATTAAAGTAACGAATAAACACAACATATAATTAGTGGCGAAGAATCTTTAAGTGTTTTATTGCTAATGTAAATGAACCATAAACGTTTCATATAAAGAAATCCATTTAACTAAATACGATCAGAACAATAAAAACGAAAATATTCAATGCAAAACTATGAATATGACAGCCTAGAATTAAGAACAAATGTTATAACAAAATCAATAAAATGTTGAATTAAAGAAGCAAAATTAAAGCGATTAGTTTAGCAAAATATCTATCAATGTCAAAATATATTCACAGTTTCGAAAATAATCAAAAATTGTTTTGTAAATGCCGAAAATAATCATAGATTGCGAACAATAAAAACGTTTTACTCTGTGTAAGATATTACGAATATTAGGATTTCTAAAGGACACGCGTGTGAAAAATATATTATTTACAAAAAAAAAAAGGTAAAAACTTTTATAATTTGTGTCAAAAAAAAAAAAAAATAATTTCCATTAAACGTTGTAACACCCATTGCCATCCCTTATTTTGTGAATATTCCAAGAAATCAACCTCAAATAAACTGATGATTATTTTGCAAGAAACCATCATCAATTATATAATTAAAAAAAAATCGTTTTAAGGGGAATAATTTTATTTGATTAGTTTACAATAGGAGTGCACAAGTGAATAGAATTTTTATTTTTATTATTTAAATTTTAATGACTCCGCTTAACATGATAAAATCGTACTAGATACATAACTAGATACGTACATCAGGTTCCCATCATTATTATGAAAGTAAACAAGTCTTACATCGAATTTAATCTAAATTATTTACAAAACAAATAACAACATGCGCTTCATAAATTGAATGTTCTATTGGTGGAACGGCACGCGCTTATAAAAGTGGGGATTTTACAATGTTGTCTTTGCATTAATTCAACAGCATTCACATTAACAATACATAAACATTGTTTATTTTATCGTGTGTTTATTCTGCAGTTGATAAAATTCTGCATTTTTTTAAAATTAAAATTCATTCCAAAAATTATAATAAAACATCGTCAATTCATTACAACTGAGTTAAAGTAGTTAACACTTCATAAAATATACTTTTGCATACAATGTTATGAGAAAACTTCTGTTTCTTATTTTACCTTTTAAACAAGAATATAAATCGATAAAGATGCGAAACACATAATAAATTATGTTATTTTATTGTACGTAACCAAACAGACGTCAATTTATTTAAATTATACATTTCATTTTAGGTTCTGTTATTGTGTAAAATTTTAAGATTTAAAGCCTTTTTTGCAAGGTGTATACAAATTATTATTATTTTTTTTTTTCACGGTGTATTTTATGTGAAAGAATATTAATTTAATGTTTTAATCCAAATCCACTATTAATTATCAAAACTAGATCTCTTCACTTATTACATTTTAATTGTAGTTAACGTTGAATAATATATAAAAAATAAATGCAAAACTTTTAAAAGGAGATGAATTTTTTTTTTTTGTTTATCCACAAAATTCATATGAAAAATGAGAACAATAAAGTATAAAATTATTATATAAAAAAAACCCAATATTCAAAATTGTTGTATAAAAAGTTATTTTATGCGAAATAAATATTCAACTAAAATGTTATAAAAATAAAAATAATAATAATAATAGGACGGGTGCTCGCTGTCACATTATTTAAAAATGACAATAAAGTTAAAAATTAGAACATATTGCTTCCGATGTTTATTGTAATTTTTCTTATATTTCGATAAAGGTAGCATAAATGTTCAACAATGCAATACAAAGTTAAAGAAATAAATAAAAAAAAATTTCCCCTTTTGGATTGTTTTTGTATCTGTATCCAGAAATGTTTTCTTTATTCCCAACCAAAAAAAAAATTAAGCATTACATAATGTTTGTAATTTGTCATTTACATTAAATAAGTCACTTATCTACCTGTTGTAGTCAGTAAGTTGTGTTTTATTTACAATTTTTTTAGTCTTTTTTTTTAAAGAATAAAAACAAATAAATGTAAATTGTGGTTTCAGCCAAACACAACCAATAAGGTTAAGGCTAATATTGATGCCAATTCTATGTTATTAAAATAATTTCAACAAATTATCGTCTCATTTATAAAACGCTAAGCAAATAAATTTAAAATAATAATTGCATGCGAGTAACGAATATTTTCCACAAAAATTTCAAAAACGGCGCCAAAACGTTAATATATCAAAGGTAAATTACATTTAGAATAAAACCTTTATCCAAATCAGTAAATGATAAAACAAAAGGAAATTTCCGACAAATCTTATCTTTTCACAGTAATCATAAGTAAATAAAAGTTCCAAAAAACATGAAATGCTAAGGATGAAATTTCTGCCGCAAAGCAATGTTTTAATGGCTTGAGTGCCAATATCGATGTCATCGTCACGTTAAACCTAAAATTTTTTACTGAAAATAAAAACAAAAACTTAAGTATTTCGGATCTTTGGTTTTTACTTAAACTTAGTGCTTTATATTGGTTTAATATGTGTTTACCGGTTGTTATTATCCGAGTGTAACCAATAATTAAAGGCTTACGAATGATTTTTCAACTTGACCACCTACAAATTATTATTTTATAAATTGCTATAATATATCATATTAAGGGAATATAAATTCTGCACAAATGCCTACGATAATTACACACTGCAATATTGAGATCATAGTGTAGAAAAGTTTACTTCCGGGTGGTACAATTATTTTTTTATTTTTTTATTTATTTAGTACTTAAAAGCGGAAGACTTTTAGTCTATTCCGACTGTCAAATTAAGTAAACATTTTAATTAAATATATAAATCAAAAGAAAAATCAATCAATGCTATTAAAATGCGGTTTCTTGATACAAAATTAGAAGAGCAAACTAATGGCACGTGTAATGAAATATAATTAAAACCTAAGCGAATGTATTTAAGGTATCCAGTTTCAATAGACTCTATTTATATCGAAAAGAACGTATCTTTAACTTAATTAAAGAATATATAACCGAATGGGTTTTCATATTCCTGGAAACTGACAAAATTACATCACAATTTATTTGTATGCATTAATTGGATAAACATTTCTATGGACTCATTTATTATTCTTTTTTTTAAAGGGTTGCAACATCTTCTTTTATGTGGTTTAGTTTTTTAATATTGTTTAAAGAAAGTATTATGTCAGATTATTATCAAATATTTACGATTGATTTAAATTTTTATTTGTTTTTTTTTTTTTTTTGGTGACACCGGGAGTCTTAATTCTTTGAATTAATAAAACGAAAAAATAAAAAATCAAATAAATCCCAAAAAGAAAGTGTCAGAAGTGGATTATTATCTTGCACTTTAAAATTATTTTTATATATTTTTTTTTTTATTAATGATTACCATGTGATCATTAATCATTTCATTAAAACTTTTGTAGCGTGCTATTCACTTTAAGAAATACAAAATTTGTTTCTTGGCTTTTTTTTTTTTTCGTTTTCGTTTAATTTTAATTCTGTATACTAATAAGCACAATTGTTATAGGTTTTTACTTATATACACAGAATACCCAACTATATAATTAAATTATTTTTTTATTAGCCCTTTCTTTACGTTAAGTATATTCCTTGACGGAATTAATGCAAACATTTATTTAGAACATTCTGAACGTATAATTATCAAATTTGCACTATTAAAACTAAAAAAGATAAAACATTGTAAAAACTCTTCATTCAAATTAGAAATTAAAAAAGCATTTTAATATTTTTTCTAAGTTTTAGTTTCTCTACACATTTATTTTATTTATTTATTTTTTTTTTGGTTGTTGTATAAATACACTTATTAAATTTAAGAAATGACCATGAGCGTAACAAATTTATGTAATAACACGTAAATGCAGAAGAATGAAAATTAAAGACACAATAATAAAGGGTAATTTTGTTTAAACTTTTGTGTTAAACTATTATTTCTCGATAATAAGTACCATTAGCATCAGTAAACTCTTTAGATAATTTTACCTATTTAATAATATTATAAATTATAAAATATTATTAAAATTACATTTGTTTTTAATGAGATGTGTTTACTGTTTCCTCGAAAATAATTATTTTGCAGACTTTTAATAAATAAAACTTTATTTGAATAAAAATGAATTTTCGTTTTTTTTATTTAATATTGATCGTCATAGATTGATCATATATCACACATAGACCACCCAAAAAAAAAAAAAAAAAAAACCATGTGTGTGTTCGAGAAAATTTATTTATTATTTATTAATATTTAAACAGAAACTACTTGAAAATCAAAAGAAATTTATATTATTTTGTTGATTTATTTATGTATTTATTGCTATTAAAAGTAATAAAAATCATACAAATTGCTTTATCGATCTCTGGACCCAGTTTACACGAAATGAAGAAATTAAAGTTTGGTAGAAAAAAAAAAAAAAGAAAACGATGAAATACCGATCAATTTGAGGGTAGAAATAGTAAAAACCTATTTTTATATTGGGTTTTGCCCAAAAATTTATTGATATATTGATCGTTTTTTTATTTTCTTTTTTTTTTTAAGAAAAAAAGGCGTGAGGTGTGCACGCCTAATAAAATTATTTCTAGAAGAAAAATAAGAAAGAAATTGAAAATATTTTATATAGAAAGTGAATAAATAATTTAGCGCCGGCTTCAATTAAACATAGGAGATAGAAAGCACACAAATTTCAAGTATTATTATTATTGAATTTTTTCTGTTTTAATGTTTATTTCAGGAATAACCATAATTCACAAATTTAATGTTTTACCCTTATGTGTATTGTTTTATTTTTATATGTTTCGCTTGTTAGTAAAGTAGCAATAATAATGCATTCTATCCATCCCTAGTTGTCAGCTGAAATAAAAACAAAAAAAAAAAAACATTTTTTTAAACGAAACGAAATAAGATTTAAAGCTTAATTTAGATTATTTTTTTCATTTTCATTTTACTTTTGTCTTTGTGTTTTTTCTTTTATTTTATATATATATATATTTTTGTAGAATCCAGCCGAGATGGTCAAATACAGGTAAAAATTCTTTGAATACACCGCCACGCCAACTATAAAATTCGTTGTTTGTTGGGCCATCATTAGGTATTTGGACCGCAAAAATCAAACAGAAATTTAAAACAACCTAACCAGTCATAAAAATCCTTTATTTTTTTTTACATGTTTTGCTTTAATTTAATTATTTATTTAAAAAAAAATAGATATATATTTTTTCCGAATTAAAATCATTAGCAAAGGGTTGATTTTTCCTTATGAGTCAATTTTATTAATATATAAAAATTTTCTTCTCTAATTTCTCGAATATCGTGAAAAGATTTATAATTTATAATTGCGTAAAAGACCACCAAGAAACCATCACAATTATTATAAAATCAATCTGAAATTATTTACCAACTTTTTTTTTAGCTGGACCAGAGAATTTATTATGTGTCAGAAGTCAAAAGAATTTTTTGTGTTTTATTGCAAAAGAGGCACAAGAAAGGTGAGACAAAACCAATAAATAATCTAAGATTTCAAAAAATTTTTAAATTTATTTCGCACCTAAGACTGCAGTTTAATAATCAATATATTTAAGCATTGAATCCATAGCGAATTTTATTGCTTCATTTATATGTTGTATTTTCTTGCGGCAATTAACAATATGTTGCACTTGAACATCACAAAACCACCTCGTATTTATTTTCAGGAATAAAGAGGCTATTTAAAATGCCTTCAAATAACTTCAAATGGTTATCATTAAAATTGCATACGTTGTAAATTATTTACTTCTCTTACATTTACAGAGTAATTTAAGAGTAGAAACATTGAATGAATGCAAAATGATTTTTTTGTATCAGTATAATGAATGAAAAATTCGTGTACACTAAAAAGAAATTTGACTTTAATTGTAGATTATACACAACTCACCATTTGATCGGAGCAAGTACAATTATACTAAATTGCTGGTTTCTACATCAAGTAAACATAATTTAGTATTTTAATTTTTTTTTTTTTTTTTGGTAAAACCATGGTGTATTAATTATTTAACAATATAATTGGAACAATTTCGATAATGCACCAAATATACGCTACCATTCATGTTTTATTTGTAAAATTACTCACTGTTAATCTTTGACCAAAGAAACGAAATGATGAAATTTTATTTAAACTTTAATTCGTAAATTCTAATGCGATTAAATTGTCAAACTGTCTTACTGTTTCTGTTTGAATTGACTTACGAAACTTTGTTACAAATTTATTTATGTTTTTTTATTTATATATATCTACCTTATTGACTTTCCGATCTGTTAATAATTAATTAATTATTACGCAAACTATATTCCCACATTAATATTTATAACAAAAATGTAGAATAAAGAATTTACTAAAACTAAAAAGTACTTTGTAACTTTGCATGGAAATAATATTTAACTGAAAAATAACAAAGTGACACCAGATGGTCATGGAAAATAACGTTCCAAATTTTAAACAAATGACAATAATAGGGTTGCAGCTACTTGTAATAAACGATCAAACTAATAATATAAATATATATATAAAAAAAATATCTACACTTAAAAGCTGCATTAACGCAGAATAAAAAGTTCTTTTTTTTTTGTAGTATTTTTCGCTGTACCAACTGGTGTTTTTAAAGTGTGTCTGTCACGCGTGCGAATTCGTGACATTTTTAAAATACAAGCAAAATAAGCATTTAAACACTTTGTCCAAATAATTTGTCTGCAATTTATTGTTTATTATTTAAAGGTAAATTAAAATAAAATATTTATGCTATTACAACGTAATGTTGTCTTAATTTTTAGTTATTTATTGTAGAGATCATTAATACCTTACTGTCAATATTATAGAAGCATTTTTAAATGTTCCGTAACGAATATGATAAATTCGTAAATAATCAAAGGGTTATGCTTTTGTCTGTATTTTCTGTTTTATTTAACGAAAAGACAATTCAATTATTAATCAGAAATGTTTACAGATTAATAACAAAAACTGCATTTATAATAAATTAACCGATCGCACCCTTATGTCGCCGTTTTTTTTTGTCAAACGGTTCAATTATAAAAGCTTTTTATCAAAGCATATTTTTAACGGTTTTCGGATTGTTCAAAAAAAATTATTTTTAATAATGAATATTAATGTTACTGGGGACTTAATATAGGTAACAAATAAAATTCATCTATAAGTAGCATCGACCAATAACAGTTGGTAAGTATTTTTTTTTTATATATATATTATAAGCAAGGACTCTTTTTATCCAAATATAACGTCCTATAAAATCATGTCTATGTTCATTGTTTTCATTTATTAAAGTAAATAAAATTCAACATCATTTTTGGTAACAAAAATAAAATAAAACAAAACCCCGAAAAGGTGATTTACTCGTTCATTAAAATTGAAAAATCAGTCATCTAAAAATAAAAAAAAATGTAAATGTCAAAAATTTATTTCCAAAATCGATCAATACTTTGACTTCTGTTTAGCTGATATTTATCGTAATTTCTCAAATTTCTTTATAAATTATTAGTAAGGGAAAAAAAAAACACCAAGAAATACAATAGTGTTGTATCTAACTCTGATGACCGTTTCTAGTCATTCTTAAAGGGTAAATTTATTTAAAAACAGTTAAATTGATGAGATCTTTAGATCTTTAATAATCTTTTCACTTCTCAGTAAAATATTTTACGAATATTTTACCTTAACCAATTTAATAAATAAGAATTATATCTGCAAAGTAGTGGCAAAATACTTTTCCTTTTCTTTTCATTTTTTTTTAAATGTAATATGTACGAAATGAATGCTAATTATAAAAGATTTTATATAAATAAAAACATAACACCTACTTTTATGTATAGAAATATAAAAAACATAAATACTGAAGTTGCTTGAATATTATAATATTTGTTGTTGTTTTTAAACGGAATATAAACAATGGAGATTTTTTTATTTTTTTAAAGTAGTGATCCTTAGCCTATATTGCAATTATTTTTTTAAGAATAACATAGTGAGAAGGATATTTTATTTTATTTTTTTTTTTGTTTTGCAATTTATATTGTTCTGTTTTTATTCGAGAGGTTTTTTTTTTTCTTTCCTCAACAATCTATTGTAACTATCGTATTACAGAAAAATAAAGTGAAAAAAGAAAACCACAAGGAGCATACCAAACACTTAATGTTCAATTAAATATTAACAAAAGATTTTCAATAAATGTTTTCTTTAAACGTTTTATTTGATTCTATATTATTATTATTATTATTATCGCAAAATGTAAGCTCATTAAAATTGAAACAAATCTGTTAAAACTTATGGGAATTAATATTGAAAAAATATCAATCATTTAAAGAAATCCACCAATAATAATAAATAATTAGAAAACATATGTTATCTACTGTTGGCGCTCGTTTTACAAGAAAATTTTTAGGAATTCATTATTATTTTTAACCCAAATTAAATCATAAAGGAAAACAATGTTTCACCTATCTGTATTGTTTTCGAGAAACAGAAATTAAATTTTTGAACTTGTGACGATAAAGTCAGGTAGTTAATGCTTACAAAAAGTATTTAATTAAAACAAACAAACAAAAAAAACATAAAAATGTAATAAAGTGATCTCTGATAATATTTTTTACACATTATTTCGGTATCTAATCGCGGTCGTAAATTAATCCCTTTTATATAATTTTTTTCTCTCTTCTTTTTTATGGTCAAACAGGAGACAACAGAATCAGGTTATTACGTATAAGTTTAGAAACAGTAAAATAACAAAATTAACTGTTTATAATGTATAATAAGATAAAGGTTTCGCCTTAATGTGTCATTATGACTGTGTTAAAAATGTTAAACGGTCTGCATAGTTACTTTTCAGAAAATCATCGCACCTCACAAAAGTAATCAAAATCATCAGACATATTAAGTTTTTACCTGTCTCCTAACATTCTTGACATTTGCATTCCGCACCAAAGAAAAAAAAAAATCACACGTTAAGTGACTTTGTATTTTAGCTTAACCCTGATATATATTTTTTTTGTTTTAGAATTTTTTCATTACATACTTTGATCACGATGTACTTTTTTAAGAATTAAAATAAGCGACTAACCGATAATTTTGTCTCAAATTACTCATCGACTGTGTGTGGTAATTTGTTTAATGAGACAAGATTATTATTTAAGCGTTCATCTTAATATAATAATATTTTGGCAGATACTTATCATAATTGGTTAAACTTAAAAAATGATTGAAATAAATAAAATAATTATTGACTTATCAGCTAAGGAGAAATATTTTTGCATTAACTTTCTTCTTCGAAAATTTTTTTAAACTTAACATATGAGAAGAAAAAGTTTTCTTTCTTTCTTTTAACAATACTGACATGTGTTGCAATAAAACCTTCTGACAATAAAATAATTTTAAAAGAAATTTTATAAATCTTCATGCTAATTAAATTAATAAGAAATTTCGGCTATTGTTTCGTGCAATCAAACAGTATTCATATTGAAATATCAATACGTTGGACTTTATATAATTAATGTATGACATGCTTTAAGTCGCATATGAGTTCCTTTTATTAATTTCTTCCGAATCAAAGAGGATGTGGTTGATATCATCTTATTTAAATGACATCTGTTTAGATAATGTTTTATAATCTACATATGTTACGTTTGTATTTAATCTTTATCTTTTTCTTTCTTTTAAGATGACAAACATTTATTTGGATAAAAAAAAAGGATTTTTATATCTTCCGATTTTATTTTTTATTCGATTAAGGAAGTATAATCAAAATTATTTCTGATTTTTATCTCTAGTTAATTTTAATTAACATGCTCTATCGATTTTTATCAACGGTTATGTAGCACGAAATAGATTAAAGTTTTGTCTGGAAAACTTCTAACTATTTCGACTAGATCTTGTATCCAAAACCTTCTCACATCTCCTACCGCGTTAATATTCAGTTAAATAATTTTAGTTTGTTTTACATAAGATGGAAATTGATTTATATTCACCATATTAAGAATTTTTACATACAAATATAACCATTGATTATATTATGATGGATTAATAGAGTCAAGAAAAGAATATTTGTTTAGTCTAGTGTGTATAAAGTCCCAAAACTAATAATTTTTAAAAATTGATTGCCTTAAATTACATAGATTAAAAGTTTGGAAAGTAAATCAATTCCCCACAAATTATATACATTTTTTCTATATAATCATGAATTATTGAGAAGTGGGAGTTTTATTGAAATAATAATAAAAGAAATAATTTTTTTTAAATTAAATTCTGTAATTTAATCCTTTTCCAATATTCTCAGACAATCTGAATAAAAGTTTTTTTTGTTAAAATAAATACGTCGATACCTTATTTAGAAAATAGTTTTTTTTTCTTCTATTATAAATTTCTGTAATTTAACGTTCACTTTTTATATTTTTACTTTCAATGAGCTTCTTCATTCTTTTTATATCATTTCGATTTCTATGAGAAAATTATAATTCTTTAAATAAAAATAAAAATATTTTTCATAGTATCCTTTTATTGAAGATTCAGATCTTAACAAACAAAAAATTACATCCGACATAAGAAAATGTCATAAGAAAAAAAAAAAAAAACTTTATCACATTTGGTTTTTGATTTATACATAAGTGATGAAGATTTTTATCTGAAAGCACAGAAAAATATTATTTATCGTAACTATTGCTACAACAATTCCTTTCAAATCATCACAATTTTTGCTATTCAAGTAATAAAGTTTCCAACATCAACAAGTTTAACATATTTACGTTAATTCGAATTAAAAATTATATCAATAATAAACAATATAGTAAGGGTGAAACACCCATGAATAATTGAAAGAATATGAAATGTTTAGTTGTTTAAGGACTGGTCATAAAACCAGGTAATCACCAGAAGGATCATCAGAGGTGAACGTTTCGATGTGAACATAACGCCGTATCGAATTACACAATAAACAAAACGAATGCAATGTCAATCATTAAATTACAGTTAATTCTTTCCTACTGCAAATAATACTAGGGGGTTAATTTTATAGGCAGTAATTTAAGGGTTTAAAAAAAAAAAAATAATTTATATTCTGTCGTTGATCAACCATGAGCCAATTATTATGTAGATATAAAACGATTATCACAACAACAAACCATATCAACCACAAAAATGAAGAAAAATAAAAATACCATGATCCTTCAATTAACTGACGAAATGACCCTAAAATTTTATTGTTTCTTTGAAATGTCCATAATTCACAATTTAATGATCGCTATACCGATATTTTTACAGATATTTCTTGAATAATGTTTGTAACGCATTATTGGCACAGGGTTAATTTTTAATAAAAAAAATCTTTGACATTGCCGATGGCTCAATTATATAACCAGAATTTTTTAAAGCTTTCAAAACTAAATAAAAAAATGCGATTATTTGTTAAACAAACATACTGTGAAATTCTTTGTTTAAATCTTGTAAAATTACTTTATTGTTTAAAAAAATTCACACATAGCTTTATTGCTTGTGCTGTCCGTGCTGTCAAAAACTATTTATATATTTCAATAGAATAACAGCATCACGTATAATTGTGCTGAAAAAGTAAATTTTGTGTAATTATCGTGTCCATCGGTTGTTTTTATGTAATTCTCTTGCGTTCACTATAAAATCAGTAGGTCAATTGATTGGGTTATCCGGTAAGGTAACCCCTGCCAAAAAAAAAAAAAAAAAAATAAAACAGAATTTTGCATAAAATAATTTTCATTTGAAAAAAATCATTGAAATAAAAAAAAAATCGTGCAAATAATAATTTAAATTCTTTGCTTGTAATTATTATTTAATTCCTGAATGAATCTGATCGGCAGCAAAACGAGATTAATGTTTCCTTTTACATAAAAAAATCGTGCTAAAAAAAAAATTTAATATACTCTATATTATCGCACTAATGTTTAGAAAGAGAAATTTTTCTTCAATTATTAATCGGTATTAAAAGTTTAGAGATAGAAAGAATTTAAAAAATAAATAAAGCAAACAACTCCCATGAAATAAAAATTTTGTGGTTTGTATTTTGTGTTAAATTAAATATAAAACACAAACAAAACAAACTTCCTGTTGACTCTTTTTGCAGTCTTATTATGTGTATATGCAATGCCCCAAAACAAACAAAACAAAACTACCTGTTATGCCTGTAAAATAATTTTCAAGACGTATATATTTGCCGTTAACGCAATTAATTTTAACAAAGAGAATTTAATTGGTTTGGTTTATTCTTTTCAGAATAGGGCAAAAATTTTACACCAATTAATTTACTGAAAATCCGGTAAATGGAAACCAAAAAAATAATAATCGAGATTCGATCTCTTTCGTCTTATCGGGGGAAAAAGAAAATAGTTTAAGAGTCTATGTTGAGGTTGTTGTGTGATAATCTTTTAACATAAATTCGTTTTCGATCAATCAAATGATAAATAATTGCAATTATTTTACTAGAAAGTAGATTCCTGTTTCATAATTTTTACAATATTTACCTGAAAAAGCTAAAAAAACATTTCATGAGATAAATATTTTATTTCTGTTAATAATTTTCCTTAAATAAACAATCAAATATTTATTTTTAGAAATAAAAAAAAAAAATATATGTATATATATAGAAAAACCGTCATAAAAAAAGCAACAATCACTTCACTGTAGTGGACTACATCCTATTTTATAATATAAAAGAATAAAAGTTGTACAAGTACAAGTTAATCTCTACCTAAAGTTCTTCAATAGTTTTTGGTTAACCTGCTACTGTTTGATAAGCCAACACAACAATTAATAAACCGCCAAAGAAAGTGATCGGTTTTTCTGCTTTATATATACAAAACGAAGTCTTTCATTATTTATTTATTATACAATAAATTTTAAATATAATATAAAAATATTATTAACAAAATAACAAAAATATTGATTTTAAGCAATCTGTTCGTTTACGAAACACATGTCTTTCGTTTTTTTTTTTTTTTTTGTTGATCAAAAAACTTTATTCAATAATAATAAAAAAAGGACAAGAAACCCAGTAAAAGAAAGGTAGATCGATGATTTCTTTATTATTTTGTATACAACGTTTTTTTTTTTTTTTTTTTCGTTCCTGAAATTTGTTATTTACACCTAAGGAAGCACTTTTAATTACAACAAGATGATTTATTTTTTAGTTGAAAAATTATTCCGCCATTTGGCGGATATACAAAAATTTACCTAACTATTAAAGGGTGAACACAGTGGTTCGTTAGGAAGTAAACATTTTTTTTTTTTTTTTTTATATTTTAATCAAAGAAAATAATCGAAGAATAAAAATCAATCAAATAGCAAAATGAAACGTCGTTTAAACAGACAACATATGTTGATTTATAAATTGCATAACATATATCAAAAGTCATCTGACCTTGCTTGTAAAAACATTTTGTATAAAAAGAAATTTTCACGAAACGAAAAAAAATTCTGAAAGAAAGAAAGAAAGAAATCAAATCAATATGTTTTAGTTTTTAAAAATATAACAAACAAAAAAAAAATATTTTTTCCAATGATACAAATGGCACGTGTTTATATAAAAATTAATTTTACGTTGTAACAACTGTTGTATTGTGGTTTTTTTTTTATTCTCCTTTTATATTCACTCCGCTATCAATTAAATATTTCTTTTATTGAAAATATTTTAAAAGAAATTATTTATATACAGTGTTGGCCATAACTAAGGGAACTGAAAAAACGAGTTCACAATTATTTGTGTAAATAATAGAAATGCTTAGAAAATACATTTTTTTTTATTCATATTATTAGGTAAATTCTTAAGCTACAATAATAATAAAAAAAAAGAAATTTCTTACGAAAGTTAAAAAAAATATTGCAATTTTACCGTCACCACATCCATTATCGACTGGACAAAACTAAGGGAACTGAATTGCAATGTTCAGTTTTATTATCAGATTTTTGACCAAATTTCAGAATATATCGTTACTAAGCACAGTAACCATGTCTTTTAACAAATTAATCGACAAAAGTCAAGGATGCTGTGCGTTAATTATCTGCAGATGAGTTCTGGTTATTTTAATACCATTTTATTGTAAAATGGCTAGAAACAAATATTCGATCGAACTTAAAGGAAAAATACTAATTGATTATAAAAGTAGAATTAGTCAAAAATTATTGTGCATTAAATATTCAATGGCAAAATCGGTGATATGCCACATAATTAACTTTTATAAAGCCAATATTTCGGTTCAGACTGTGCATCGAGGTGGCAGACCACGAAACACAAGTAGCCATGATGACATTATGATAATTCGGACAATAAAAATAAATCTGTTCATATCCTCAAGTGAGTTGAAAAACAATTTGAAGATGCAGGTCAATTCGTCGAAGAGGTGTCGATGGTGGGCTGTCTTCATTTCAAATTGTAAAAAAACCATTTATATCAGTGGAGAATAGGAAAGCCAGAATTAAATTTGCGATGAATTACATTGATTGGAGTATTGAAAAGTGGAAATCGGTACTATTTTCCGACGATTCCAAATTTAATATCAAAGAATCGGATGGATTCCACCGCGTCTGGAGAACTTTGAATCAAGGGCTCCATTTTTTGTATACAAAAGGAACTATGAAATACGGAAAACGAAATACAATTGTTTGGGGGAGTTCTTCTGAGCATGGTATTGGTACCATTTGTTGAGTAGAGGATATCATGGATCGATTTGTGTAAAAGGATATTTTGGAATCACATATGCTGCCACATGCTGAAGAGGAAATGTCTCTGAGGTGGGTTTTCCAACAGGACAATGATTCGGAACACACGTCAAATGTAGTGAAGACGTGGTTGGAAACAAACTGTATTGACGTTATTAAGTGGCCAGCTCAGTGCCCGTATTTCAATCCCATAGAAAATTTATGGGATAGGAAAATAATAAGGGAAAACTGTAATACTCAGGACGACCTTTTTAATCAAGTTAAAGTGGCTTGGAAAAATATTCCAAATACTATAATTCAAAATCTAGTGGCATCAATACTTCGGAGATGTGTGGCAGTTTAAAAAAATATATGATATTCAACCAAATATTGATATTGATAATTGATATTGATAATAGAACTGAGCATTGCAATTCAGTTCCCTTAGTTTTGTCCAGTCGATAATGGATGTGATGACGGTAAAATTGCAATATTTTTTTTAACTTTCGTAAGAAATTATTATTTTTTTATTATTATTGTAGCTTAAGAATGTACCTAATAATATGAATAAAAAAAATTTTATTTTCTAAGCATTTCTATTATTTACACAAACAATTGTGCACTCGCTTTTTCAGTTCCCTTAGTTTTGGCCAACACTGTAGGTCACAATGTGGTAAAGTTGAGAAGATTATTTTTTTTCTTCTTATCAACAATCGATATTATTTGGAGAAGTGTAATTAAAAGGTTTTAATTAAGACTTATATTGTTTGGATAACAATTACAAACAGCATCAACATTAAAAATACGAAAATATTATTAGCAATGAACTAATTACAAAATAATTGCACCTAGGGATAAAGTATTAACAAGTAAAATTGCTCTATAATCTTTTTTATATAGAACTGAATAAATAAAAGGAAGGAAATAGAAGCAAGGCATCATAATTTCTATTAACATTAATTGATGATCATGCAATTTATAGAAATTTTCTCTTACTAAATCGAAATGTAATTTCCTGTTAACACCTTTCTAACAATAACAGAAACCGATAAACAACAAACCGTAACTATAACAAGAAAATTGTGTTAAAATTACATAGTATCATTGTTTGTCCTTTCTATTTATCCTTTGTTCTTCCGCAAAAAAAAAAAAAAAAAATATTATTTTGTCGCTTATTCCTTACTCAAAAACGTAATCTTGTTGATATAATTTTGTTTATCCGAGAGCAAAGAAAAATCAAATCAAAAAGTCATTTGTTAAAATTATGTTGAACTGATTTTAATAAGACATGGCATTGTAACTTAATTGCTTAGCGGCAAATTTTTGATAAACCAAAAACAATGAAAATTGTTTTCATTTCACCACTTTTTTTTTTTTTTTGACGCGACAACCGTACAACCCCTAAAAAGGTAAAGACATTCACCACCAAAAATGAAATTGTTTCTGTTTGTTGCGAGCTACATAGATGATGATGATGATGATGATGATGTAAAGTGACCATCAACAAAAAATTATTTTTTTTTTTTAAACATCGCACGACCCTAATTCAACCTCTTTCAATTCTTTATATCTTCGATTATAAAATGAAATAAAAAAAATTCAAAAATAAAGTTTTTTTTAATAAAAATATAAAGAATTTGGTTTATTTTTGTGTGTTTTTAATAACAATTTTTATTCTATGATTAAGAAAACAAAAAAAAAAAAAAATTAAAATATAAACAGAAAGGCGTGTCGTTGGTTTGACTTTATAGTTCGGCTTTAGTTTAAAGAGTTTAACCTTAAACGTTTTTCAAACTTTTTTTTTTTTTTTTGGTTTTTATTTGTTTTATTAAATTTTAATATTTTATTTTAATTAAATTGTTTTGTTGTTCGTATTTTTTTTGTTTATTATAAATATGATTTGTTTGATATATGATGGGTACTGGTTTACTTTAAGTACTTTGTATAAATATCTAAACTATCAGCTTAAACTAGGTTGATGGGAGTATTAAATCAATCCGATTAGTTGTACTTTGTTAACTTTGTTCATAAATATTATGCAGAAATTAGTTACAATCAAATTTTTGAAACAATTTTAAACCAATAATATAATAATAAGTCAATAAACAAATGTTTAAAACATAACAGATGCATGTTTGTATCATTTTTTTTTTATAATTAATTATTAATAAACAAACAAACAGAAAAACAATTAACCCACCATATGGAGTCCTACTATCAACAAAGTCGCAATTATATGGCCACGAATAATATTTTATGTCAATATTTTGTAACGTTCAACTTGTTTGTTTAATTATTTTTCTACCGTTCGTACCGTAAATACGGTTTATAATCAATTTTTTAATTTTTTATTTTTATTTGTTTGTTCTATAAATTTCTATATTTACCTTTTGGAAATTTTTTTATAAACAAAAATATTGTGCTAACTTTTATAGAAAATAAAACAAAACCAAATTGGTCATAAAACAATAAAAAAAAAATTCAATTTTGTAAATATATGAATTAGTAACGAAATAATCATAAACATGTCATCCAATGTAGAGAATAAATGTCTTCATCAGTAATGCAAACAAATAAACGAAGAAGTCATCCATTTACTAAAGTGGAATAGTAATAAAAAAAAAATCTTTATGTTTGCTTAATTTAATGAAAATTACACGGTGATCGCGTTCGGCGAGAAGTTAATAATTTGGCATTAGGGAAATAGGAAGAACGAAATAAAAGTTTCAACAAGCTTTATTGCCTGTTCGCTTTATTGTAATTAACCGCAAAATTATCTAATTTTGTTGTTATATTACTTCCTACTAGGAACTGATTTCTTATTTTGATTTTTTCAATTTTTTTTTACAAGAAAACGCTACAAAGAATCTTGAAATTAACTTTTTAACTCCAACTAATTCCATGTAGAAGTTTTGAGTTTTAGCACTGGCTCCTTTTATACCACAACGCGGTGGTACAGTGTTTTGGCACAGTGCTTCACAATGATTTTTTATCTTAGTTTATATCCTTAAATAGTGAATTAGAATCAAATAGCACAGAAAATTATTCAAATGCTTTTAACGTTTTGTTGACTTTTATTATTTTTGTGTAAATTTAAAATCATAACAATATTTCCTATTAATTTGCTTAAGTAAAAAGCTTGGCAAAATGTGACTGTTTCTTTGCTTCACAGTTTTTCATAAAGCCATAATTTTAGCCAACACTTGACTATCGTTTTTTGTTAACTTCCTTATTAATTTTAAAATACTGTGTAATCCTCTGGAAATCATATTCCAATTTAATAATTTTTCTATTCATCTTTTATTATAAATAATAATTATTTTGTACCTTTTGATCCTTTTTAGTTTTTTAGCTGGTAGTAATAAGCAGCAAACAATAGAAATCCTTTGACATTGTTATAAGTTATCTGCTGCTATTTAATTTTATGAATAAAACATTCAAAAATATTAACGTCACTACACAACTATGAAATGCAACCGATAATTTGTGTAGAAAATTTTACGTTTCTTTCGTCAAGTGTAACAATGTAACAAAGGACCAAATATAGACACTTTTTCAGATTATTGGCTTTGATTAAATAAAAGAAGAAATAAAAAGGAAAGAAAATTGCCAAGTTAATTATTATTATTCTTATTTTAGTTATATTATATTTGTATGTTAAGGATTCAGGAAGTAGACAGATAAATATAATTTAATATTGTCCTTAAAAATTAATAAATTGAGTTCTTCAAACGTATAACAAGTTTTTTTTCTTTCTTTCTTATAATTTCATTTAATTTCATTTAATTTGACCACAAAAATGTAACAAAGAAAATTTAACGAAACATTTCATTGTTGTACAAGAGAATAAATTTAATTCAATTGAATATTTTTTCTTGGGACAATAATTAAGCTACAGATAATAATGAGAGCAAGAAACCATTCTTTTGTCAAACCAAAAAATAATATCGTGACTTCTATAAAGTTTCAAGGCAAAACAATTTTCTCTTTACGGGAAATTTATGTTTCGTTCTTTTGAAAAATTATTTCAAAAAAAAAATAATAATTTTTTTTTTTTTTAATTAGGATGAGAACAGAGAACAGATTTATGTAAAATTTTAATCAAAAAACCAACACGAAACGCCTTTTTAGTTTTTTTTTTTTTTTTATTAACAAACAAAAAAATGCCGAAAATTTATTAATAAAATCGGCAAAAGGGGTTTTAAGGCACCTCTGATGGTCATTTTTATTATTTTGATGGATTATTTGTTGACTTTTAGTGATGAATCCTTCGTTTTTTAAATCAAATTTACCTTTTTTAACATCTTTTTAGGGGATGAACTATTGACGCAGCGTTTAGTTGAAAAAAAAAGTTTTTTTTTTCCACTATCATAAATGAGTTTTGTCTGCTTTTAATCGTGAAACATTAATTTGTTTTGCTTTGTTTGTTTAACGAAGAATAATACTTGTTATTACCAATTACGTGATGGGGATGTTCCATTTTCACTTTTTTTGTTTAATTTTTTTTTTTTATTTATTTACTATGGATCAATATGGGAAAATGATTTTGATTTTTGTTTAATTTTTTAATAAATAATACGCAGGTAATCGCTTAATCCAATAAATTTGCAATACAAGGTAATAAATAAAATAAGAAAATATAGAAGGTGAAATAAAATCCTTTTATAATTGAACTGCGGCCAAAATCAAACATGCAATCAAAACAATAACCAAGCTATAATCATCATACGGACCGGTCCTCCCGTTTATTGTGTTTTATGATTGAACATTCGCGCGCAACGCGTATACTGTATACTGTATAATTTTCATTAAATTAACCAAACACACGGATTTTTTATTATTATTATTTTTCAACAATTTTTACTATTTTTTATTTTATTTTTTTTTTATTTATTTTTGCCAAAGTTTATTATTTGATTAAAGGCGTAACGCTTTTGGGTGAGTTTGGGTTTCTTATAGCATCAAAAACCTCTTTTTTTTGCAACTCTTTGTTAATTATAACTTTCGCTGTCATCGTATAATGATTAATATTTAAGAATTAACGTTTATTAAATACAACGCAAGAAGTGTATTCATTCATAATTAATTATGATTAAAACAACTCAATTAAACTTAATAATTGTTGTTTGTTGAATACTCGATGCCCGGACTAATTGGTAAATAATGCGAACAAGGAAAAAATTAAATTAAATTTGAATAGAGGCATAGGGGGAACATGTTTTTTGAACAAATAATTGACAAGCATAGAGGAATTTATCTGCAAATATTTACATAAAATATTATTTGGATAAATTGGTTACATTATTAGGGTGTAAATTTAGATTTTTATTGGTTGTTGTTTTATTTATTTCTACAATTGTTTTATTAATATCAGGATTTATTATATTAGGATCTTTATTTTCCAGTAGAAATATGCCTCTTAGTTCTGATCTCTAAAACATCTCAATCTGTGTCAAAACATGAAACCCTTCCAAGCCAGGCTTATGTCTTCAATAAGAATAAATCATTCATATTTCAATAGGCAGATGGCACTCCAAAATAAAACATTAAATTTCGATAAATAATTCTTCAGCATCTCCTCAAACCATTTTTGTTTAATTTCGAAAACGATATTCAATAAAAAATTTGTTTAAAAAATTAAAAAAAATTATTGCGATTGATATAACAAGTGTTTTTAGCGATTTATTTTCTTTTAAATTTTATTTCATCAATTATAATAATAACAATAATAATAATAATAATAATAATTTAAATCAATAAAATTGTGTGTATATAAATTATTTAACAAAATCAAATAAAATAATAAGAAATAAATAATTTTTTTTCTTTTTTTTTTTGTGTTTTTATTTCAGCAATACGATTATTATTGCTATATATGTATATACGATTTATTTCTTTTAATTAAATAATTTTGTTATTTTTCTTTAATTCTTTATATATTATTTTCTTTATTATTTATTCATTTTAAAAACCCGTATATAATATATTCAATTAAGAAAATTACAATAATTTATTTATACATTTAATAATTTTTATGTTTTTATTACATCGTTTTCCTTGCTTTTTAATTTAAATATTTGGATTTCACTTATCTTTTAACTTTTAAGTTTAGTAAATAATTTATAAATTAGAATTTTGCTAACGATTAAATAGAATTTTTTTGTTTTACTTAAATTTTAATTAAATATTTTTTCGAATAATTAAAAACCAATCTTATATTTTATATATTTGTTTATAAATAATGTTTATTTTTTATTATATTTTGTCTTTAAGATAATTTATAATTTACGATTGATATTTTTGAGCATAACAAATTAATTATATAATTTATTTATGAATAAAAAACTAATTAATTAAGATCGTTTCTCATTAATAGTATAGAGTATTGATTCAGTTTAGGTATGACTATATGATGGAAACAATTATTAAAAACAAGCAAATTAATATTTAATACAAAAATAACTATTTTAAGTGTATTTTTGCAATTAACTCATCTTTGAAAGCGATTTAATATTAACCAACCATTTGTCTGTTAAATAATAAAAAAATTAATTTAATATTGAGAAAACGACCTAAATTTTTAATTAAAAATAATAAAACGATCATCACTAACAAATTATTTTTGAAATTACAAAAAAAAAAAAATCAGAAAAATTTTTGTTTAACAAAAATCTTTATTTAAAACTTAAATTAATTTAATTTAAAAACATTCTCATTCTATATTTATAATAATTCTTTTTTGGCATAAAACATTAACATAACTTTTTTTTTTTTTTAATTAATAAATAAATAATCAAACACAAAATCACAGGAAATTCACAAAACTTTGTTTTGATTAATGAGTAATAAATTTGCTTTAAACAAAAATAATTTCTTTTTTTTTTTAAATTAATTAATTAAATAATAACAATTTGCTTAATAGAAATAAAATAAAATGAGTTTAGTTTAGTTTACTTTAGTTTAGTTTAATTAAGCTCATTACTTTCCCATTTGGTTTTATTATCAGTTGTCGGTGTTGAATCTCTGAGAGCTAATTGATATGCAACTTCAAATGCTTGTCCAAGTGTTAGAATAATTTCTGTAGCTAAATCCTATTAAAATTGAAATAAGACACGATTTAATATGTTAATTACATTTTACTTTACTGTGAGATTAAACCTAGTATAAGATAAAAAATCATTTGTTCTTAGTTTAAGCTACATGTAAAGAATTTTTTTTTTTTTTTTTACTTTATTTTATTTATCACACGAGTACGCATATGTTAATTTTAATAATTTAAATAAATAAAGAGTCTTATCTAGATTAAGTTAATAAAAAAAACTTTATTAATATATTTTAAGTAGTCCTTAACACAAAAGCAGCTACTGCATCAATTAAATATTAACAATAGTGACTTTGATTTATATGGTTATTAACATCGTCAACTCAACTTATAATCATACTGGTATCACTGTACGTATTTATATGATTAATAAACTTTATATAGCTAAGGAAATAAATAATTTAAGTATAAATAAAGTCATTTAAATTATTAAAATGACAACGGAAAAATAACAATGAAATTTTGATTACAAACATTTTTATTAATTAAACTTCACTAAAAAAAAAAATCGTGGATGCGTGTGAGTGTTTTATACCTTGTTAATTATATGTTAGGCGGGCGTTTTTTTTTATTATTATTATTTGCAATTATTATAATAATAGTAATAAAAAAAAATAAAAATACTACACAAATAGTCTCAAAGGATAAATAAATTTAATTATGTATTTTACTCGTAGGCGCACATATATGTATGTATAAACACCATTCATGTATGTCATTTTAATTAAAAATTAAAGAAAGGAAATTATCTTACCATTGTATCAACATGAAATACGTGACAATAATAGTGAGCGTTTGAATCCATATCTTTTGTTATATATGCAAAATGTGATAAATCGTCGGCATCCTGACATGCACAGTTTATATTTCTGATTTCATGTTCACATATCGCTCCCTTTGTTTATTATTATTATTGTTGCAATAGAAAAAGAATTGTTTTTTTTAATTCAATTATTATTATAAATTCATATTTTCAAATGTATACAAAAAAAAAGAAGATAAAAACTTACATGAGTTTCAACATCAATAAATTGGACACCACGAAATGATATTGCTAAACAAACAGGACGTTTGCTAACAGTTAAATTACAGCCTCCGCCTTGTTTTAATTTTTGTATAGATTTTCTAGTTGATTCTGTACCACGCAATTCTTTAACTATTGTTGATCCCAAATACTATTAAATTACACAAACAGATAATTAAACACATTTACTACATAACTATTAATTAATTAATTAAATTGTGTTTTATAGTTTCACAATTTCTCTATTTTTTTATTATTAAAATTAAAATTAATTACCATCGCTTGATATTTAATCGACGCAGTTAATAAAATAGATGCAGAATGTCGCCATTGTGTACGTAATCCACTCGGTATTCCCAGTAGTAATTCAGAAGGCGCTCTTATTTCTATATTCGCAGCAGTTATTGGTGGTTTTGGTGCTGGCCTAAAATTAAACAATTAATGTCAAACATAATTTACTTAATACAATAATAAAAAAAACAAAATTCTCATACCGATTTTTTCGATGTCGAATGTGCGTGTTTGTTTTAACAATTTCATTATCTGGTTGAGGTTTCTCCTTCACAATATTATTCTGCAAATGGATAATAATTAGTATAAAGCACAATTGCATTAAGAGTTAATAGTTTTACCTTAACTTCGCCACCTAATTCATCAATAACCTCCAGTGATGGTGATGGTATTAAAATATTTTGTAATTTTTGTAATTCAACTACTGAATATAAAATTCTTTTTCGATGACCAATTTTATTGATTTCTAAAACTGTTTGTAATTCAATTTCCCATACTTTGATTATCCTTTCCATTTCAGTATAAAAATGTTTTCTATTTTTTTTTTTTGTAAGAAATTAATTAATTAATATTAAACGTTTACACAGCGTAGATTTTTATTTACCTAAATATTTCTAAATAATAATCATCTAATTGAATAGTTTTTAACCATTCCTCAACAGTTTTTGGCAGTGCATTATTGTTTTTACTTATTGTATTTGGTTTCGGTGGTTCTGGCAGTTTTTTTACAGCTTCTAATATTATTTTTCTTTCATCTTCTGGTATATTCATTGCATCCAAATCAGCCGTATCAAGAATTCCATTCTAAAAACACAACACAGCGTTAATATAAAAGTAAATAATCAAGTATAGCACACACGTAGTTAAAAGTTAAAAATAGCACGAGAAAAAATCTGTGTATTTGTTTTAAACTTACAATAAACTCAATTGAGTCATAGCCATTCTCCTTGAATACATTCTCAAGGTATTCTAAGCCAATATTTCGTAACCATATCCATTCTGAATCTTTATTATGATTTTGTGTCACATCCTGATTTAATCCTGATTGAAATGATGCAATAATATTTGTTATCTTCGACCATTCCTCCTGTTCATCGAACGGACTTAAGGTTAACATTGTCTTATCATTATTATTCGTTGTTGATTGACTTAGAGCTACATGATCATATGAATTTATTTTCGGAGTATTACTACTAGTATGAAGTGTTTTTGGTCGTTCTGGTTTCTCATGTAAATTCGTTGTTGAACCTTTGAATAAACCTTCAAATATTAAAAATCATTACTTATCAAAACGTGGAAGTAATTTCGTTTTTCTAAATAATGATAAATATTATTACCAGCAAATGGAATATCCTCAATTAGTTCATCGACACAATCTGTTGAGCCACTTCGATCCGAAACAGATACACTTGAACTAAGTGAACCACTTGATGCAGCAAAATGAACATTTAATATTTTTTCCGGCGGTGATGTTCCCATTTCACTAAATTCTTTAGCAATTGATCGACGTTTATATTCCTAATATAACGCCAATTAAGAAAAATTAATTAATTGAATTAAAAATTGAAATAAAAAGGAAAAGAAAATTTATTATTACCTGACTTAAGGGCCGAATACATTCATGAATTGATTTCTCTGCTTGTACAGCCGATGGTGGTGGATGTTCAGGTGTCGGCGGCTGTTGATATTGACTAGGACTTAATGGTGTTATTTGTAAAAATTTATTTAATTCTTTGGAGCGACGTAAACGTCTATTTGGATTGTATGTACGCGGTGTAATGACATCATTTATAGCTGTCGGCAAGTAACGTAACAACGAAAAATTTGTGTCTGTATTATATTGGTCAACACTAGCTGATCTACTAACTGCAAAAATATTTATTAATTACATCATCAGTTATTAAATTGTATAGAAATATATATATATATATATACATATTTATTTTTTTATTAAATATTATTTATTTTAGTTATCTCTATGCATGTATTTGTGATTAGAAAAATAAAAAAAAAATTATTATTTTTTTTTTTTTAATTTATGATATAGTTTTTGTTGTTGTTTTTTTTTTTATTATAGTTTCAATTAAAAAACAAAAATTTTTATTACCGTAATAATCTTCCACGTTGCTGTGACCACTTCCTCGTCTCGACAAAAACATATAGTCCGATGCACCATCAACAGATGTTGACATTGGCGATACGGACACATTTCTACGCGGTGGTTTCTTTGGTGGTGTTGGCTACAATAATAATTCATTATAAAAATAATTTTTTTTCGTATATTTCGAAATACCATAAATAAGATTTCAATTATACGATATATAAATAAATAAATAAATAAATAAAAACAATTAAGACAATAAATGTTTTCAATACATGCAACTTACAGAAATTTTTAAATGTGCTCTCGGCATTCGTGTTCTATAAATCGGACTGGCTGGTGATGCTCCATTACTACTAAACATTTATTGTTTTGTTTTGGTTTTAATTAATTAATTAATTATTTAATTAATTAGTAAAGGAAAATAAAGAAAGCTGTTAATGAAATATTTTTTTTACACACGCAATTCTATTGTTTACATACCTATGGGAATTTAAAAATGCACTCTGATTTTCTCTTTCATCGTCAAAATCGCTACTTTCATAAGTTATAGAATTTTTAAAGTCTGAAAATAAAAATAATAATATTAATTATTATAATTATTTGATTGTTTAATTCAACACTCCGTTGATTTAATTACCATTAATTACGGAAATAATTCCACTGGTAACGTGAGGTGGAAATTGTCTAAGTAGGTCAAGTGCTGTACGGCCTTCGGCATCCATAGCATCGGGATCTGCGCCAGCCGAGAGTAGTGTTCTAACAACATGGTCCTTACCGCAAAGAGAAGCTTCGTGTAGTGCAGTTCCCGCAGGCGTTAGAAGGTCAACATTAAAACCGGCCGATAAAAGTGCTTCGACAACATTTGCATGACCATTCCTGCTAGCCAAATGTAGTGGTGATCGACGCACTAAACCATTCGAATGGTATGGTCGCAATAATTCTGGTCTGGCATGTAATAATAATTGCACTGCACGTAACCGTCCGTATTGTGATGCCAAATCTAGTGGTGTTTCGCCCCTGCAATTTTCAACATATGCGTCACCGCCGTGTGCCAATAGTAATGTCAGTACATCATCGTGACCATGTTGAGCAGCAAAATGTAGTGGTGTCTCATTATCAATTGTTTGTACATTCAAATTTGCACTATTATACGGTTGCATTAAAAGTAAATTGACAATATCCGTATGTCCAGCCCACGCAGCCAAATGTAAAGCAGACGCACCACGGCTATCTACTATATTTGCACTCGCATCATGAAACAACAATAATTTTACAATATCACTATAAAATAAAAAATAAAAAGCAAACAAAAATTATTTTTGAATATTCATCAATGAAATAATAATAATTAAATCTTACGCGTGACCATTTAGTGATGCATGATGAAGTGCTGAATAACCGCCGCTATCTTGAAAATTAATACCAGGCCCTCGACGTAAACTATCCACATATAAATTAAATAGATGAATTAAAATGACATTGTGGATTAATTAAGCTATTGATAGTGAAAATGTTTTTTCTAATGGATATAAAAGGATTTCATGATAAAATAAAAAACAAAAATGGGTTTGGTATTTAAATCATTTTTTTTTTTTATTAAAGATTTTCTAATTATTTATCTACTTTTTATTTTTTTGCATGCTATTTACATATTTTAATAAAAAAAAAGAAGAAGAAATTAATTAAAATAAAAGAGACAAGAAAATCAAGTAGCGAAATAAGAGTTAATTATTTTGTTCATTTTAATTCTGATTTTAATTATTTTTATGATGTTGCCAAAAAGTTTTTTTTTTATTTTTCTTTTAATAAAAGCAGCATGAAATTCGTAAAAAAAAAAAAAAAAGAAAATAGCAGCTAGGAAAAAAGGTAAAGAAGAGAAGAAGAAACAAACCAAAAAAAAAAAAAAACACTGTATGCCATGTTATTCTCACCTAGCTAAGGGGCCACTCCTTTTAATTTTCTGTGATATTATTTTTTCAACAATTGTTACATTTCCATTTCTTGCTGCCTCAAGTAGTTCATGATCTTTTCCCATTTTTTTTTTACTCACACAACATGAGTTGACACTTTTTTTTTTTGTTTTTTCTTCCTTTCTTTAAAAACTTTTCAATTAACCTTAATTAAAAAACTTTTTCCGAAAGAAAAAAAAAATGAAGAAGAAAACTTTTATCCTTTTGCCAGCAATAATTAAAAGGAAACACCAAGAAAAAATAATTCTCTTGTCTTTTCTTATCCTATCATTACAATCAAATTGTTTTCTAACTTCTTCTGCTTCTTTTAAACATACAAATCACAGCTGTTTCACTCTTAAAAAAAAAAAAAAAAAAACCAAACAAAAAATTTATTAAATTTTATTTATTATTTAACTGATATAATTAGCACTTTTATTTTAAATAAATAAAAATAAAAATATTTAACACTGTCATGTAGGAATAATGTTATTATACTGTGTTATTAAAAAAAAAAAAATTATTTCAATTGGATTAGTTAGATTAATTAAATTTAAATGTTTGCCTTGCTACATATTTGTAAACGTTTTTTTTGTTTTCTTTTCATTACATTTCGGTTATTTATATTTATTTAAATAACAAACAGTAATATTAACATAACTAGTAAACTAATTTAAATAATAATAATAATAATAAAACAGAAACTTAAAAGAAGAACATATAGTACTCACACATATTTATTGTGGATGATGATGATGAATAGAACAAAACCGAACTGAGTAAAGAACTTAAAACGATACAACACTGTATAGAATTATTTTTGTATTTAACAGAAAAAAAAAAAAAACAAAAAATTCTTGTTGGTTCAATTGTGGGAGTGAAAATAAAATAAAATAACAATAATTCTCAAACAAAAACAACCAAATCGATAGACAACCACTACACTAGTTCATTGATCGCAAACACGGCGCCGAAGCAACGGACACCACGCACGCAAAGATGATACTCAACACTCAACTCAAAAACAATTTACCAAGCAACCTAACCAAATGAAAATCGTAGTAGTAAAACCAACAGTAGCACACTGAGCAAAAAATAAAGAGAAAAATTCAAAAAAAAAAAAAAAGCAAATTTTGTAGAGAAGTAGACAATAAAGTGTGCGATAGTAGCAATACATGCTTTCGCTATTTGCAAGTTTTGTTTTTTATTTTAATTCATTTCAATTCAATAAAACTACTGTACAGTGAGTAAAATTATACATTACTTACAGTTCATGTAATTACAAATGTGAGTACGAACATAAATAGTAGACTCTCTGTTGATAGATACATTCTACATGTACTCCTACCAAAAAAATCGCTTCTGTATAATTTAACATAACGATAAGGCGCGAATAATATAAAAATTGGTGTGGTCTTAAACTTGAAAACAATATTTAACTGATTGAGATAACATATTATTAAGATTGGGGACATGATTTTTATCATTTTTATTTCTTCGTGTAATCTTTGTAAAATAAACACATAAAAGAAGAAATAAGTAAACACACATGTGGGCGTTTTGATTATTAACTAAAAAGAAAAAAATATTTTTTCATTAACATAAATAAAATTTGTTATTCGGTGAATTGAAAATGATTTAATTTTTTTTTTTTTATTAATTTATTGTTTATATATGCATCGTTTATCTATTTTTAGGTATATGTGACGCTTATGTATCTATTTTTAATCGGCTAAGATAAATAGAATATTTAAATGAATTAATTATAGTGTGAAAATGCAGTTTTGATATGAAAAAACTTTAACTTTTTTAATATATTCCGTAACGGAATAACGGTTTTGAAACACGTTTCATTTACATAGTTTCATTTTGGAATACAAATTTTTATTTTCTTTTTTTTTTTGTTAACTTTATGGACGAAGATTTAGATCAATAACATTTTTTTTTTATGATTTGTTTGTTTTAATAAAACAAAAAATCTGCCTGCAAAATAATATGAAAATAGATCAAATATGTGTCATGGAGAGTTAAGAGCAATAAACGCAGCAGTGCTGTATACGAACATCTTTAAATTGATTGAACTGAAAAGGGATTACGCGTTGCCTAGATTTTTCACATACTGTGACCTATCTATTTCTTGTATTGTTGACCTATATTCCACTATTTCTTCTACATCTAATGCTTGTTAATCTTTACAATCTTTCCGAAATTATGTTATTAAATTAATAATTTAATTGATTGATGACTTTTTTATTATAATTGATGATTCTGTCAATCAAATAGAAATGAAAGCATACAAAAAAAAAAATCTCTTCTGTTTACATTTTTACGATTACTTATGTAAATTTCTTTATTATTATTAATAGAATGTGGAGTGTTAGTAATGAATTTATATAAAAATCTATAATATAGAGATCTTACCCTAAGTTGAATTTAATTTAACTTTTTGACAAAACTTTTCTCTTTTTATTATTCTTTAAACCAAAGACTTGAATATATTTTAAGGATATAGAAAATAATAATGTAGGTCAATGACGCAAAATTGTATATATTTATCTGAATTGTTTGTTAAAAAAAAATAAAAATATAGATGAAAATTTCAAAGTGAAAGACTTTTCTTTCCGCCAAATTAACATACAATTAGAATTGTAATAAACTTTTCATATTTAAATTTAAAATTTTTTTTTATTAATACAGTTTGAAATGTCTATGAATTAAACAATAAAAATTTAATACATTTACAAAAAAACAACAATCTATTATTTACAAATTAAAAACTAAAAACATTAAACAATTACACTTTCATTATAATAAATAAACTAATCATCATCACGTCTTAAGCGATATTCACTTTCATCATAAATACAATCAATTACATTCATATTAAATTGTTTATAATTATCAATTTGTGGCTGAATACTAAAATGTTCATCAATAAATTCATAAACTTGTTGTTTATCCGTTAAACAATTTAAACTAATACGTAAACGTTTATTTAATAATTTTTCAGTCATAAATGTTAAATGATGGTGAAAACATTGAAATGTTATTGAATTATTTGGCGAAGAATTAATATCTAGCCAATCTTGTATACAAGCGATAGGTGTTTTCTCGTAGCCACCATATAATGCTGGATTTGTTAATATTCCCCGTGCAGTCATAACACCTAGAGATAATTAATAAATAATATAAATTTCATAAAAAACAAGTAATTGTAGCGTTGGTACAACATACCATCACACTTTGTTGCCTCGTAAGTACTATTAGCATCACTTAAAGACTTAATATCACCATTTGCAATTACTGGAATTGTTATTGACTTTTTTATTTCCGCTATATGTTCTAAATTAACTGGTTCGCTAGTTCGTTGAGATGCCGTTCGTCCGTGAACAGATAAAAATGTTGCACCACACATTTCTAATTGACGGCATAATTCTATTGACTTTCTGTTAATACATAAATAATTATTGTTTTTATATAAATTAATATCGTATTGTGATAATTACTCTAAACTTTCACTTAATAAACGTATTTTAACAGACACACTGAAATTTCTTGGTACATTCCTACGAACTGTAGAAATTAAATCTTTTATTATATCAGGTGAATTCAATAATGCTGAACCATAACCATCAGTAACAGCCCATCTTTGCGGACAGCCACAATTTAAATCAATTCCATCAGCATATCTTGAAATTAAATTAAATTATTAAACAGAATGTTAGATGTAGAAAACTTTTTTAATATTACGGGTAAATCATTTCGGCAGCTGATAGGAATTCATAGGATTTCTTTGCTGCAAATTGTGCAATTACTGGAGAATCGTCTATAATAATAAAAAACTATTGATTAAAAATAATTGAACAGTTTAAATGAAAACAATTCTTTACCCTTTGTCGTTATAAATTCATTAGCACGCGCTTTAGAGCTTTGACAAAATGAATCAGCCATGATCATTGGAGTGAAACACATGTCTGTCCCATATTTTCTAATCAATGATCGAAATTGTAACCTAAAAATACAAATATTGTAAATAAAATAATAATAAATTAACAAAACATGAAACATGATATAATTGATAAACTGATTTACCTGCTGTACCGAACCATTGGAGCTGAAATTTTAACGAATGTCTCATTCCTTTTGGCCGTTTCAAATATTTCAACCACATCAATTTTTTCTTTTACCTTTTAATACAACAAAGAACATTTAAATATTTTCCTATAAATTAAACTTATCAATTAATATTTTATTTTACATTTAATTCATCCATTGTTGCTGTCCTTAATTATGATTTAATAAATTTTATGTACAAAAATTGTCTTATATACAAAACTCGTATTTTCTTTTACAATTTTTCTACTTTAATTAATAAAAAAAACTTAATGTATCATTCATAAGTCTAGGTAATAAAAAAGTAAAAAATCCAATCGAAACAACTTGTAAAAAACGAAAAATCCAATTAAAATTATGTGAAATTACCACAAAAACTAATAACAATGTTAATATACAACCACGAGAGAAAATCATATTGAACGGCTCTGACAGTACTGAAAAAATATAAATAAACATTTCAGCTCATAACATAACCTTAAAATTAGTAAGTATTTGTATATTTGAAATTAAAGATTTTTGGTGCTTACCAGCCATTTCTGCTGTATTACTTTCGCTGAGTAGAATACATTTCGGAGTAACAAAAAAAAATCATTATCTCAAACCGCGAATTAAAAAAAAAACAACGAGAAATATAGAAATAATTTTTCTTTTCTTTTTTTTTTTTTGAATTAATTAATTTTAATCTAATAAGTTATGATAAATGATTTACTACTTCTTCTCCATCTACTTCGTTTTCTTCTTGTTTATTTTATCATATTATCATTTGTTGGCGGCTTAATAAAATGTATCATCTATCTTTTTAAAATTCTCAATAGAATTCAAGGAGATGTGTGTAGGTTTTAATTTTTTTTTTTTTTTTTCCTTTTTTTTTGTTCCTATAAACATGATGATGATAAATTGAATAAAACGTAATATAAATTTCACTTGTTGTGTATGGCTTTTAGTTGAAGAGGAATTTACCAATAAATTTATTATGTGGATAAATAAGGGAGATAAATATAAAATAATTTCCTATATAACAAAAAAAAAAAAAAAAAAAAAAAAAGACTGCACAAGAGAAGACAATCAATTATTCATAAATATTTAATATAGAAAATGATTTTTTTTCTGCATAATGAATAAATTTTACAATTAAATAGAATTTTTTTTTTTTCTTTCTTTATTAATTCTTTTTTTTTTTTTTTTTAGATTATTTACATAACACTTTTACATTTATTTCTTCTTTTTTTCTTATTTAATTACTTTGAAAACAGATGACATTTTAATGTTTAAGAAGTAAAAAAACAAACGCAAAAACCATGACAATTATAGTAAAAGTGCAAAAAAGCTCTGCTGTTAGTTAATTAATTAATTACATTTTTTTCTTTTTCTTTTTATACATAGATAGATAGATAAACATAGATACATTTAAATTGTATACATTGCGAATATAATTGTTTAAGATTTAAGACATAAATTTAATTAAAAATGAAGAGTTTTGAATGGTTTTAATGAAAATATGATTTGTGTGATGATTAAAGACCCTGTAGTAGAAATTTAATTAATGGACTGGATTTTCTTGTTCAATTTTCACAGCCTAACTAACATCAAAAATCTAAATTAATTATAATCATTATTATGATAACATTTTAAGTACACATTTTTATTAAACATCAGTTATTTATTTATTAAATATTTAATTGAATTTATGAGTTATTTAAAAAGGTTTTTTGCTTTTTTCCCTTATTAAATTTTTTATATAGAAAATCCAATCAAATATCATCTATAGACAAAATACACATTTATTGATTGATTTGTGTTTAGTTATTAAAACTTTTGATTAATTATTTATTTATTTTATGGTTTTTTTTTAAATCGAAACATATAGTAAACAACGAATTATTTAATTAATTTTGAAGTTTAAACTTTAGAGCACTCATTCTACTTTGGTAAGTTGAAAATAAAAAAAAACCCTTACAAATGCTTATTTGTAACAAACATTTATTATGTTTACATTACAGAAAGTAAAACAAAAACAAAAAAAAAAAGAAGAAAGTTTCGTGCCAAAAAGATAACCAAAAAAAAAAAAAATTTTTTTTTTGTTTTTTTTTTCTAATTGAATTAAAAATTTAAAACAATATAAATAAATTTTTATTTATTTTATTTTTTATTTTTATTGTAGAAATTTGTTACTAACGAAAGTAACCAAAGTCGTTCGTTAGAAACGATTAAGGAAGGGTCTGTTATGCTTCTGAAATTTTTAACTCAAATATTTATATTTTTACTTAAGCTGACGCCTCCCAAAATGTGCCCACAACGCAGATCAAAAAGAAATGCTTGAAGATGTGAAAGGAAAAGACACAAACACACTTGCACACACAAACACACAATACCGAAAATTTGATGAGCAGAAAAATAATTTTTTGTTTTTCTTTTCCTTTTATTAGTTATTTATAAATATTTCTTCAGTTTTCAATGCAAAAGGCATTGTTTTCCCATTTACCAATGAACATTCTCTAGAGAGTTGTTGTTAGACGTCCAGGAAAAATAAAAAATTCAAAAAATATTCATTAAACGCAAATAAAGTCTATTTGGGTTAGATTCCGATCGGATATAACTTCAAGTGTAATTTTTTTTTTTTTATTTCCATTTTAAAATTATAGAACGAATACGAATAAGGGGCGAAAGAAAGTATAAAAAGAAATAAAAAAAAAAAAAAAAAGAAAAGAATTTGAATTGGCTGAATTGAAACATTTCTATAAAACAATTTAAAAGAAATATTTCATACCTCAAGCGAAATTGTTTGTTTTTTACGCCCTAAATAATTAATTTGAAACAACTTTTTTAAGCTTTTTTTTCTTTTTGTTGTTGTTGCTGCTTAAGGTTTCTACCACTGTCGTGATACAAAAACAATTAGACTTAATAAGGTGACATATTTATTAACGGAGAAAAACAAGCTTTTTTTTTTTGTCAAACGTTTCTGCAAACGACTTGATCAAACGTAATAACATTTTTATTGTTTCACAGTCAAGTCAATAAGACATAAAAGTGAAGGAAAGAATGGAAGAAACACGACAAAAGCATAGCAAATAAAAGTGAAAACAAAAAAAAAATACGAAGCGAATATTCATTTGCGAAATGATGAGCTCTGCTTTTGAGTTTTTTTTTTTTTTTTTTTTTTTATGACTTTTTGATTGATTAATAATTTCGTAATAAAACAAAGAAAGAAAGAAAAGTTTTTGCTTTTTAACACGAAATTTTCGATAAAAGATTTTCAGGTTTCCGAACATCGTAACGTAAAAAAAGAAAAAAAAAAAAAAAACAAGAAATTCTTTGATGGTTTCACTGTTCACGTTGGGAAAAGTAATGTTTTATTACGTCTAGACAAAGCTTTGTGGTGGAGAAATGTTTCATATATGAAACTTTCAACTTTAGTGAGAATTTAAAAAAAAAAAGAAAGAATTTTTTTTTTTATCAAAGCTTTTAAAGTTTTTTCAGTGCTGTTAAATTAAAACGAAACGTAAATAAAAAAAAGCAAAATAAAAATCCTTAGCTTAAATAGTTTTTTTTTTTTTGGCCTTTTTTTTGTGTGTGCTTTTGTTACTAAACTGAAATTTTTATTTAAATTAAAATTTCAGTTTGTAATTGAAAAATTCTATCCTATTTCGACTAACAATAAAAGTTAAATAAAAGTAATTAAAGTGTCATGGTTTGTGCTTTTTCTGTGTGTGTTTTTTTTTTTTTTTTTTTTTTTTTGTCATCCTACAACTTTTAATTTATAAATATTATTGCAATCAATCTTAATTAACATAATTATGTAAATTACTAACGTTATCATCATTATACAAATTTTTATTATAAAATATTCACAATAATAATTAATTAACTACTGTTATTGGGTGACGACTACTGTTTTTTTTTTTTCGCTTATTTTTTAGCGTTTTTTTTTTTTTTTAACAACTTGTTGATATTGGCAGCTTTTACTATTTATTTATTTATTATTATTTTTTTTTTCATTTGTAAAATGTATATCGGAATGAATTTATTTAATTAAATTTTTAACAATAGGTACACACGTATTTTTTAATTTTTTTTTTTTTTTTTTGTTTTATTTATTTCTACAACAGATTAATATATATATATATATATTTTTTTTTTCAATAAATAAATTTTTATTTTACGCCCATCTACATTTACTTATTATAAAACACGTAATAAATAATTTTTTATTTAATTATTAACAACACAATTTCACACTTATTATGTTTATATAAATAAAAATTATTAAAAAAAAAAAAGAAAAAAGTAAAATTATTTTCTTTGGTCTATTATGATAATTATTTTTATTAATTTTTTATAATTTGATCATGCCAGTGTAACTAGTGTTAGTGCTATAACAATCCTTATAATGAATCCATTGTAACGTAATGATTGGTTTCGGAAAATCTGTATATATGAATTGTATCATGGCAATTAACTAAAGTGAATTTCATTGTCTAAGAGTGGGTAGTAGACTAGAAAAAGTTTTCATCTAACTGCTATTTGGTTGATGCTGATTATTAAATATTAACCAAAAAAAAAAAAAAAAACACTGACTGCAGATATGACTGTCACCGTTTCTTATAGCAAAATAATATTCTTCCATTGTGAAATGAGTGTAGAAATAAATAAATAAATAAATAAACGTAGAAAAAAAAATTTTTTTTTCTTCTTTTATTTCGTTTACTTTTAAAAGCTCTAAATGGTAAATAATATTTCTTTAAATGTTGTCTTTTCCCTAGTTATCAAAACATGTTTTCAACAATAGCAAAAATAAAAATCAACAATTTTCGCTTTTATTTTTCCATTCTTTTATTTTATCCGGGATGATAAAAGTGTTTGCATGTTTCTTTTGTTATAATGAATAGTAATAGTGACAAACGATAGTGTGAGGGTGTTTTCAGTTTTATATTTATTTTTTCTTCATAACATTCAACGGCTAATATAAATCTATTTTCTCTCGCCTTTTCCTTTTCTTTCGTCTTTTCTTTTTTATTTTATTTATTTATTAATTTTTTTCTCTTTCATTTTGGTTATTATAGAGAAAAAAAAAAAAAAATAATAATAATAGAAAAGCTTGAAATGATTATTAACTTCCGTGTCCGTATCCTAACAAAGGAAATTATTACATTTTCAGGTAACTTTTTTAAACGTTAAACATTCTTTAAAACATAACATTGGATTTGTTTTCTTTTTGCTTTTTTTTATATCAATAGGCGACCTTCTGCATCGTTACTTTGTAATAGAAAAATCGGCTATAAATTGCCTTATTAAATGTTTTCGTATTTAAGCTGGAAACGATTTGATTTTTAACGAGTTACCAAAGTTACCACAATTATTTTCTATTATAATAAAACAGCGTCTTCAAGTATCGTATTCATCATTTTTACGCTTTTAATTATAATTTTTTATTTTTTTTTTTCGGCTTTAATTAAAGACAACACAAATAATGAATTTTTATGGAAAAGTTTTTTGTTTTTTTTTTTTCTAATTTAATAACTTTGTACACGATATTACGAAAGCTTTATTTCTCGCTTGATTTTGTATTTTGTGTCTCATTTAATGTTAATAATTTTTGCAATATTCATATATCTCTACCTACATATTGTATAAATTTTTTTTTATTTTTATTTATAATTCATGAAATCATATAAAATTTATGTTATGTGAATATATTCGGTTACTTTCCTTCTTTTGGTTTAGTATTTTTTTTTTTTTTTTTTATTATACATTTTGTGGTTCTTTTGGTTGTTTGATATATATGCTTTCAACGTTCATGTTAACATTAATGCAAAGTTTAACGTTTCGATGTGTAATTTCTCATAAATGGTAAAAAATAATTATAATTATAATTATAATAATAATAATATAAATGTAAAAATAAATTAAACCAAATAAAATAAGTGTGTTAAATAAATTGTTTTCCAAAAAGTCTTCACGTGAAATGATGGTTTGGTTAATTATTTTTCTATAATGACAATATTAAAAAAAAAAAAAAAAAACTATTCAAATGCGTGTTCCTAAGTAATTAATAATTAATTAACATATTATTCGTCATTTTAATTTAAATGACAATTTAGTTTTTCTGTTTGTGTTAGATTACATAGCTTTACATTTAATTATATATATATATACAAAAAAAAAACACCAATTGAATTTGTTAAATTGAATAACGAAAAAGTGTAGAAAAGAATAAAAAAAAAAAAAAGCAGAAAACTTTGTGACAAATAAACGTTAAAAGTGTTGTAAAATGGATAAAAAAAAAAAAAATAGAAAAAGTTTCATCCTGTTTATATTTATTTATTTATTTTTTTATTGGATCGATAATCTGTTACGGACATTAAATAATTAAATTAGATTTAATTGAAAAATTGAATTTTTTTTTTTTTTTTACTCTTCGATTTCCAATTTTCTTAGATATATTTTCTTTTTTCTTTTTTTTTTTTTTTATGTAATATAAACAGTTTTTAACGTTACAACATTTCAACATTGCCCTAGTCCTGAATATTAAAATTTAATTTAATCATGTAAGGTACATAAAATACTTAACAGAAGACTGATCAACCGTTAAATCAGGTTTACCATTTATTTTACCAATTTAAGGTTTTTTTCTTTTTCTTTTCGACTTTATAGGAACAAAAATGAAAAAAAAAAAAAGGAAAGTTTTTCATTCTGGTTGATTTTGAAATGCGATTAAATAATTATTTTTCCTCATAAGGGAAAAATGAAATTTTGGGTTTTATTTATTTTTTCTTTTTCGGTATAAAGATGTTATAGTGCTAATTATTATTTTTTTGTTGCTTATAATTCATTTTTATGTGATTGATTACATTTATCGTTCAAGTAATTAACATCGCTGTTATAAACGTAATTTTTTTTTTTTATTACCAATTAAATCAAAAATTACATATTACGCAGCAGCAGCAAAAAAAAAAAAAAAATATGAAATGCCTCATCTGTAATCGTAAAAGTTTCAGTATACCGCAGTTTTGTGATTAGCAAAAATAAAAAAAATTAACACAGTTTTCACATTGTTACAATTATTATACAGATTGTTTCCAAATGAAAAAATAACGAAATAGGATTGTTAATAACATTCACGTGTTAAACATCTAGTGACAAACCTTTTTTTAATTTAATTCATTTTTAACTAAAATTTAATATCACACATTAATTAAATAAAAATCAATTGTTTTCCATACAAAAAGGTATGCAATGTTTTTAAAAACGTAAAAAGGGATTACACAAAAAAAAAAAAAAATGTTTTTTTTTGTTAATTTAAAAATAATTATCATTTGGCTGGGGTCTGAAGGATATTTTCTCTATCTTTATCCCTTAATATCTAAGTACAACATTTGGCTGGTTTTCGCCTCTTTATTACCTTTTATTTATTTATTTTTTTGCTTTGTGATTTTAAATCTAATTTTAATTATATATTTACATAATACTTTTTTTATATCAATTTCATTAATTATTATTATTATTATTATACTAGTTTCATTTATTTTAAATAAATCATTAATTAATTAATTAATTAAGCAAATTAATACAAATTTTTATGGTATAAAAACTTTGTGTTATTTGCGTGTTATTTGCATTAAATTAATATTACCGATATGTTTTTTTTTTTTAATTAACTTAATGGTTAGATTTTAATGGATAAACAACTGTTTTAACACACTTAAATAATATAAAAACTAGTATTGTTTGCTTTTAATTACATCGTACCATTAGAAAGAAAAGTAATTTACCATTTAATAAATGTCTTTATTGCATTGAATTCTTGCAAACAAAAAAAAAAAAACCTAAAAATCTAATTGCACGGTGAAAAAACAGAAAATTTTCTCTTGGCTACTTTCATTACAAGCTATCCTTTAATTAACTTGAGCCAATTAAAAAAAAGAAAAACTTTTATCGATTATAGTAAAACGCACTGATAAAAATGTTTTCTGTTTTTTTTTTTTTTATAAACTTTAAAAACTATTCATCGAGTAATTACGTGGCTTATCGCATTACTCTTTGTATATTTAATCGATCACAATATGACCATAATCCGCTCTAATTGGCATTAGTTATTTTATTTTATTAATTAATTAATTATTTAGTTAAAATTTTTTTTTCTTATTTGATTGTCCTTTTCGTTACGTAAATTTGTTTTTTATGTTTTAATTTTTCTTGAATTTTTATTTCAATTTGATTATACAGAGAGGTACACAGAGGAATACTAAAAGAAAATGTTACCCCAAAATGGAATTTAATTTCATGATTTGATCATTTAAATTCTTTATTTCATTTAATTTAGAAATTTATTTATATAATTTTTATGTTTTTTGTTTTAAACTAAATGAAACCTGTAGAAGTTGGAAACCTGAATTAAATATTTTGTTTCCTTATTTTCTTGTATCTTAAGAACCAAAATTTAAATTCATAAATTCTCCAGATAGAAAAAAAAATTTCGATTAAATAATGAGAAGAAAAAAGGAAAGAAACTTGGAAATTTAATTTATTTAAATAAACCAAAAAAAAAAAAAAAAAAGGAATCTATTTTTAAAACATGAACTGAATAAGCTCGTTTTTTAAAAGTGTGCGCTTTTTTCTTCTTAAATCATCATCATCATCATCATCATCATTGCCTTTGCCTTGTATATAAATTTTCTTTTTTTTTTTACGTTTTGTATCTTTCAAACCGGTAGACGTTTATATTTTCTCTTTTATCAATCGATATTTATTATATTGAATTTTTTATTTTATTTGGTCTTTGTATAATCGAGCTTATAACGTAAATATTTCTTTTAGCGTCTTTATTCCACCCACCCATTTATTATTTATTTTGTTTTGGTGAAATTGGTCACCCGAATCAACAGCACATATTATAACTACAATGACTATTGATATTCTAATTCTAGTTGGACGGTATGCTTGACCTAACAATCATTTATTTTGACAATTTCGCTTCTTTTTATTTACTTTTTGGTTTATTTATTTTCTTAACTTAGCTTTTCTTTCTTTTTCTGTGTGTATGTGTGTGTTTGTGTGCTGTTTTCCTTGATTTGGTATTTAAATTCAGTACGCATAAAAAAAGCAAAGCACAGCACAAATCATTATAACAACAAAAAAAAAAAAAATAAATAAAACTGAAAGTATGTTGCAAAAAGAAAAAGAAAAAATTCTCTTTTTTTTTTTGGTGGAAGAAACGTAGAAATTACCATGAGAAGAGATTAAATCAAGAAAACGAAAAAAAAGAAAAAGATAGAAGAAAACAACTGAAATTAAAATTATTTTACAGACTGTGGCAAAATAAGCACAGTTTTGTTTGATATTAGAATATTGCTACCATTAGAAAATAAACGAACCGATGGTAAAAGTAATAAAAATTCAGAATAACAAGAAGAAAACGAAAAAAAGAAAAAAAAATGAAAAAAGGAACAAAAATTATGGCAAAGGGATTCTAAAACACCTATATACTACGATATCCTTTTCTAAATATACTGTAATTTTAATACAGAATTGTGTTGTTTAAATCCCCATTCAAAATTTTCGTTTTCGTTTTTTTTTTTCTTTTTTTTTGAAATCGTTCAAAAGACAAAAGGAACGAATTTTTATCGAGAGAGATATTTAATTTTTTTTTTTTTTGTTCATACTATTTATCAGGATTTTTTTCCCTCCTTATTTGAATTTTATTTAAATCGATTCACAATGAACAATTTAACATGTGATGAATATTGTTGAGAAAAAAAAAAAAATCTAAAACGCGTAAATTACAAATAAAACATGTAACGCTTGTTTAACATTAACCTTTTGAATTATTTAACGTTTTTTTTTTTTTTTTACTTCTCTCCAAGAGTGTTAACCTTTATTTTCCTACATTACATTACATCAAACACACATATCATCAATATTATAAAAATTTAAGTAATAAAATTAATTAGATCAGTGTTTTTTTTTTAATTTTATTTTTGGTTGTAATAATAAAAAATTCACTTTCTGTGAATGATTTTCGTTGAAATTCTGTTTCTTAGTTTTTTTTTAAAGACGATAAATAAAAAATAATAAACTTGAAACGTAGAACTATTTTCTATTTGACTAGATAAGAAGATATATAAATCCTCTAATGTATTAGCTCTCTATATGTCTTATCAATGTCTCTTGTTACCAAAAAAATATAAAATATATACAAAAAATGATAGCATAAAAGTAAGGGAGAAATAAAACTTTGTTATATACGATCAATTTTTATTCTGCTACTACTACTGCTACTACTGCTGCTGCTGCTGTTGCTACTGTTGTTGTTTTCTTTTCTTCAAATCAAAATAACAATTTCACCAAATCAGAATCTAAATTTATAACCTCATATTTATTATTATTATTTTCTATTGTGATTGTGATCGCTTGTTTTATTCTTAGAATTACAATTCCGTCAATCAATTTTTCTTCCTTCTTTTACATTATAAGACTTTTGTTCATCTTAACATAAAAACTAAGGAGTAGTAGTATATTAAACTCGGTTTATTTATTAAAATTGCATCATTGCTTCTCTTCATGATTTAAAGTGCTTTTTCGATTCTTTTTTTTTTTTCTTTTATACCGAAGACAAAATACCAAATGTTCTTAAATTAAATTTAACATAAAAAAATCACAAATGAATATTAAGTTTCTGTTTTGTTTCAATATATATATATATATATATAAATATCCTAGCACATTAATAACACATTTCTTGTGTTTTAAGTACAAAAAAAAAAAGATTTTTTTTTCTTTCGTAAATGAAATAAAGTATTTGGTGTTGAACCATAATTGGCGTTTTTTTCTTTCTTTTTTTTTGTTAATAAATATAATGCATAGAAATAACTTTCGATAAGTGATTGTATAAACGGTAATTAAAACTTTAACAAAACTGCTGTACATACAGCTTGTTAATTAATTAAAAAAAAAAAAAAAAACACAGAAAACAATTCAATTATCAAAGAATCATTAAATCCTTATCATATTTCTAACATTATTAAATAATTAATAATTTTATTTATATATTAATTAAAATTCATTCATAATTAATTGGGCATAAATTCATATATTTTTTTCTCTCTCTCTCTCTATTCTTTCTATTTAATAAATAAATTAATCTTTGGTTTGGTTTATCCTTATTAATTTGTTTAATTTTTTAGATAAAATAATTTTTTTTTTTTATAATAAGATTGGATTTGTTTTTTTTTTATTAATTATGCAATTAAATAGGCATAATTGATATGATTGTCAATTTTTTCGATTGTTCACTTTTAAATCTTTTTACTTATAAAAAAAAAAAAAAAAAAAAAACAAAAAAAATTTAACTTAATCTAAATTAAATATTATAATTAAATTAAATTAAATTAATTGCTGTTTGACTTGTGTTTTGTTTTGTTCTGTTTTCATTAACTTACATTTATTTCTAATTAATATTATTATTATTTGGTGGCCGTATGCAGTTCATATGTATTTCCGATGAGGCTGTTGAATGTATTTGAATAGCAGCATCACCTGAAGGGACATTACCTTTGCAATTGATATGATGTATGGGACAACAACTCTGTGATAAAAACATATTTAAAGCATAAAACATAAATTAGATAACAAAATGTTTAATTTGCTTTAATTAACAATATTTACCTGTAATGTCTTTTTGAAAGCAGCACGAAAATCACGATTAAAGTACGCATATATGACAGGATTTAATGCTGAATTAAAATAGCCAATCCAAAAGACAACACCGACAACGGTCCTTGGTGTTGTACATGTGTCCCCACAAATTGTCGTAATGACATACCTTTTAAACGTTTTAATTATATGGAAAATTATGATTAAGTTAGTACACAGATATTTATTATATATAAAAATAAGAATTAAACATTTTTTTTTTATATTCAACCCAAAACAAAAAGGTATAAATGTAATATAATAAAATGTAAAAAATAAACCAAAAATAGACAAGATGATAAAAAAAAGAAAATCTTTTAATATACCAAAGGAAGAATGGTAACCAACAAGCAAGAAAGGCACTCATTATAATACCAAGTGTCCTCGCCGCTTTACGTTCACGCCTCATTTTTGATGAAGCAACTGGATCAAGTTGAACACTTTGCCGTGTTACCGATATACCATTTATTTGTAAATGTTTATCAAGTAGTAGTGCAGCAACTTTTGAGCTTCATTGAAAATGAAATGAGTTTTAATGGGGTAAATTTCAAAATATGGCACAAAATACTTGAATTGATTATTACCGATAAAGAATTCTCTCTTGTCTATCAGCTTCACGATAAATTTTATAATACATAAATATCATAACAATGCCTGGTATCCAAAAACTAACAGACGAACTAATTATTGCATATAATCGATTAACATGAAATTGACATTCCTGTAAAAGCAAAAAAAATAATTTTTTTTTTTTTAAAGAAATTTTATTTAATGGAAATTCTACCAAAAAAAAAAAAAAATAAATAAAATTTAACAAAAAAAACAAAAGAAAAAATTTAAATAATCAAATAAATACATCTGGGTTATTTTTTAAATAAAGTAGATTATCATCGGTTGTATACCATCCACAGAAAATTGGTATAAATGATAAAAATGCTGGTGAGAACCATACAACAAGCAACATACAAAGTACCTGTAATTGAAAATAAAGAGAAAAAAAAAATCATTCATTTAAAATAATAGAAAAGCTTCAGATCATCATTAAAATCATTCAGTCATGTTTTTTTTCATTATTAAAAGGATTACTGATAACACTGCTTTGTTTTTATTTTTTATTATTATTCTCATATAAGGGATAAGGTACATACAGCATATAACAAAAAAATAATAATAAAATAGTTATTATTGCTACTCAATATTATTAATAATATAATAACATTTATATATAGATATAGATATGTACTGTATGTATTGAGCTTACTCTTGTATAAGTCATTATAAGAGGATAATCCAATGGTTGTACAATAGCGTAAAATCTATCAACAGATATACAGCATAAATGTAAAATGCTGGCTGTTGAAAAATATACATCTAGGCTGTTCCAAACATCGCACATAAATGGTCCAAATAACCAACGTCCGGATAATTCAACAGATGCATTAAATGTCATAGCACAGAGTGCCACCAACATATCAGCCATAGCCAATGATACAACGAAATAATTCGTTATCACCCTTCAAAAAATTATTTAATAAAATTATTTTTTTTATTACTACACATTTTATTTTTATCTCCTATACATAAATTTATATTTAATTAAATATTATCATTTAATTATAATTACAATTATAAGCTTTTTTATTCGTTTATTCGTTTATTTTTTTGTTTTAAGTTTTAAAACTTGTTTTACTCCACTGGTATATTTCTGGTATTTATTTTCGCTTCATTGTTTTACATTTTTTTTTATATGCAGAATATTAAATGATTTAACAACGTTGGTAAAGGTAAATTATATATAACATTCTGGTATAATTATAACAAAATAGTGAATTAACATATTTATATTAAGTAGATAATTATTTATTTGCTTTAATCTGCTAAATATTTAACTAGCTTAAAGACAACAAACGATGTTAATAAATATTTTAAATTTTAAGTTTTTTTTTTTGTGTGTGTCTGTAGAAATTATTGGAATGAGGAAATTAAGTTAAAATGCTTATAGTATAGCGATTTGAATAGTCATAAAGTTTATTTTCATTCTCATGTTCGAAAGATTTAAAAAAAAATTTCTATTTAATATAGAAAATAAAAAATTAAAAACTTACTTCAATATTATTCGTTTTAGATTGAGAGATAATACCCAAAAAAAAAAAAAAAAAATGGTAAAGGTAATTGAGCATATTTTGTTGTTATGTAATAAAGAGATATGTTCAGAAGTTAACCCAGTATTTTTTTTTTTTACGTTGTTATTTCCTTTTTCTTGTTTTTATTATTATTAATAACTTTTATATTTTTCTGCTTCTTGTGTTTGCATTTTATTTGTGTACAAAAATTGTTACAATTGTGTGGGATAATATAGATTTGGGTGTAATAATTAGCTTGTAATGTATGAGTTTGGATTTTTTTTTTGTTGTTCTTGTTGTTGTTATTGTTGTAGACTAGTGTTAAACCTCTGATTAATAATAAATGTTTATAGTAACAACAAGGATATTGTTGTAAAAAAAAAAAAAAGGTTTAATTGTAATAAATGATTGTCTACTATTTACGATGACAAATGTTAATTAACTCTTTAATAATATTAAAATTATATAAAACATAGACGTTAACATTTAATGCATTTGTTTTAAAATCAATATTATTTACCTTAATTTTCTGTGTCGCATAACTGATACCATAACTAATAAGTTTCCAAGTATGGCTGCTAGTATTATGAATCCCATAATCAAACATTTGCCCAATAAAACAATAGCTGGTAATGGATCAACAACAAATATTGGCACAGTTGTTCCAATGAAACCATTTATATTAAAATAATTACCATCTGATTGGACCTCATACGTCAAATTTATATTATTATTATTTTGATTATTATTATTATTTTGATTATTATTATTATTATTATTGTGGTTGATGTTGTACGCTGTTATTGTTGTTTGATTTATATTTTCCATTTTTTCCTTTTCTCTTCTTTTCTTTTCTTTCCTTTTATTTATTTATTATCATGACCAAAATTTATTCCTTTTTAGTTATTAACAAATATATATATATATATAGTTTTTGTGTTTATAATAAAATAAAAAATTGTTTATCATTTCTATACAATAAAGTTAATATTAATAAACACAAAAACAAAATACGAAAGACACATAACACCCTCATTAAAAAATATCAAACAGAATTAAGCATTTCCCACATTATTTTCTTAATTGATAATAAAATTAAAATTTATTCTTTCACTAATGATTTTTTACACGATAATAATCTAGTTCCGTTTTCATTCAAAAATAATAATTTTTTTTTTTTCTTTTTTATTAAAATATTAAAATCTAATATTCTAAGAATAAAGAAATGTATAACAAACACGCAATAATTATATTAATTTAACATAAAAAGAAAGAAAGAAAAAATTTTTATTCAAATTTCGTTCATTTTTAATAGTTTTTTACTCTATTCGTTTATTACTATTTATCAGTATATTTCTTTTTTTATTTTTTCTGTGTTCTGCTGTACTAACTTATTAATGAAAAAATACAAAAAAAAAAAAAAAAAATTGTTTTTAAAGCTTCAAACCATATATAACACATACAGCTGTTTAAATTAAAATTTTAAGTTAAAAGTAAAGAAAGAAAAAAAATTTCTTTTTTATTACTCAAGTATGAATTTTAAGAATATATAAAATTGAAATATGTTTTCTATAGTTTGTCTAATATAACATTTTATAATAACGTACAGAGTGAAACGATAAAATATTAAAATTAAATAACATTTTAATGGTAAAGGTATTTTAGTTGTTGTTTTTGTTCTTGATTCAATTTTTCTCTATATACAAATTTTTTTACCATCATGAAAATGTTTTTTTCTCATAATTATATTAACGATGATAAACATTATTTTAACAAGTTATGAGCGTAATAAATTATGTTTAGCAACAGTCAGACAACGAGACTACATTGTGTTACAATATGATGCTGATCAGAGACTTTAGGGAGTTTTAGTACACATCTCTGTACAATTGGTTCCATTTTATAAATTATGAAAAAAAAATAAAAAAATTTAACAATTTTTTGACTAGCTACAGGGAATCTAGGATTATTATCCTATTTTTAATGACTTAACAATAATTTATTTTTTTGATTTATTTTTGATTTACAATAAAGAAAGAATTTTTTAATTTGAATTCAATAAAAAAAAAAAATAAAATAGGAAATTACGTAATTCATAGCCCGCATATATAAGATACAATTATGACCATTATATCCTTCTTAGTCTAAGATAAAAAGATTAACAATTTTATAAAGTGTTTAGCTATAAAAATAATGTTTCCTGTTTGTTTTTCTTATTATTATTATTTTTTTTTTTTTTTGTGTATATAAAGTAAAGAACATAAAGACCAGCAGGGAGTTATTAAAATGACATGCCTGGGGTTAATACAAGTAATATCCAGACTATACGACAACCAAAACGTAATAACAACAAATTTTCTATTCATTCATTTATTCTTACTCAATAAATATCAAGTTAATTATATTTAACCATATATAATAATAAAATAAAAAACCTTAATTGGAATTAAGGAAAATACAAGAAAATTTTATTTGATTATCAACATTGCGAAAAGGTTTTTTTTTTTTTTAAATAAAAAAAATAATTTCGCTTTAAAGGTATTTTTTTTTCCGATTTAACTTAACGTTCAAGTATCAAATCAATTTTTTCCCTTTTTAAAGTTTAAATTATTTCTTCGTATAATATTTAAAGCACATACACATATTTTTCCATATTTTCTCTTTATATTAAAAAAAAAAAAAAAAAAAAAAAAACGTTAAGGAAGAAGGGTAAAATGGAAAAAAAAAACGCGAGAAAAGCTATAAAAATAATATTAAGAATTGAATTTAATAATAATAATAATAATAATAATAGAAGAAGAAAAAAAACTTTATCATACATGAGCTAATGTTGTCAGTATTAAGCTTAACAATACCTTCGATTGATTTGGGTACCTATTTTCTTTTTGGGGCAATAAATCTGATTAACTTTAAAGGATGATCAATATCGTAACGAAAAAAAATGCACATGGATTGTGTGTTTAAATTTTTTTTTTTTCTTATTTATTTAAATGTTTTCTTCTTTTAACTTGAATCTACCGCGTCCTAAAACATAATTCAATTCAATTTTTTCTATTTTTCATATTTTACATTTATCCTATGTGTATAAAATCCCAGGTAAATATTATTAAGTCACCCTGTACTATTCTATTATCAAAAAATAAAATATAAAAAAAAAAAAACACAACCTGACATCATTATTATGATTATTATTATTATTATTATTATTATTATTTATCATATCATTTTTTTTTATTCCTTTTTTTTTTTTTTTACTTGATTCCCTTCCTTAATACATAATAACGATATGTACCACGTACAAAGTATTTTATCTCTAATACAATATTTTCAAGCGCAGAAAAAACACAGCAGAAAAAAAAAAAAAACTTTTTCTCATTTTTTTTTTCCGCTTTATTTCTACTTTGTCTATGCAAATTATATTAAATATTGATTTTATAAAATATCCTGTGACTTAAATAAATTATAACATACTAAATATTATACTTTTTTCTTATATATATATATATATAAACATATTTTTTCTTTTTTGCATATAGCTAAACATAGATTTTCCGCTACTTGAAAAATTGATGCTGTGTGTAACTGCCTACGTTTAAGTATTTACACATTACTTCGTTATTTAACATAGAAAAAAAAAATTATCCCACATCATCTTATAAATATTTATTATATTTTTCTTTTTTTTTCTACATTATAATTCCTGACAATTTCAATATAGGATACAATTCAATACAAGAATGAATTAATTTGCAATAATCTGCTTTAATAAAGTAAACAAAAAATTTTCTTACATTCATTACATTTTTCTATCATTGATAAGACAATAAATAAATTTCGATTCATTATAAATTAGAAAAATACGATAATTCCAAGATTTTACCAGTATTTTGCCTTAAAGAAAAATGTTTGTATTTTTGTATTTTTACATTTCTATAGACGTAAAGGTAAATAAAATGTAATAATAAATGTAATGCAAAGAAAAAAGGAAGAATAATAATCAACACAACACGTTTTACTATATTAAAAAGGAGTAAAAATTATGTTAAAAAAAATTATTATTTGTTTTTATTATACGATATAGTAATGTAATACGATGATTTTTCATCACCTGAATACAAATTTTCTTTTTTATTTTACTTTGCCTTATTTTATTTAGCTATATTTATGTGGCTGGCTGTTTGTTTCTTGGTACTAAAACCACATTTATTATATTTTATTCTTTATAAAGCTTTACTAGGATATTTCTAACGTGAGTGCGTGTGTGTGTACTATTTTTTTTATTAATACAAAATATTAATTTTACCTGTTTATTTACTATTTACTATAGAATTTTTAATTTAAAAGAAATTATTCTTCTATTCAATAGTCGCTTTATTTTTTCTGTATACAACAAATTCTACAATTTTTTTTTTATACAAAAGACAAAATAAATATCCTGATGAATATAAAATGAATGTTTTTATAATAATCTATTCATTAGTGTGTTTATTAAATTTTCCATATTTAATTATTTATTTTTTAAAAGAAAAAGAAAGTATTTTTCAGCGCACCTTAAGAAGAAATCAATAAATATTCTATTATATATATATATATATAGAAAACTTTTGTTTGTTTGTTTATCTATTATATTACTTTGTTATCTTTAGTTTTTCTTCTACTTTATATTTATTTATTTATTGTTTTATTCCTGCTGATGGCGATGGTATTGTTGTTTTTCTTTCTTTTTTTTTAATTTTATTTGTTGTTGTTGATGTCAATAATGATGTTTTTGTCGCTGTTAAGAAAACTCAATCTTTGAAACATTTTTCCAGTTTCTTCACACAATCACATTTTTTTTATTTATTATTTACAAAAGGGAAGAAATCCTTTTTGTTTTATTTATTAATATTCACATAACAAAATATATTTTTATATAAATATATTTAATTATATTTTTTTTAAATCATCACAGTTAAATGCATTTTTATTTCTTTTTTTTTTTTTTTAAACTATTCTATTGTCGAAATTTATATTTAAATAGCTTTCCCTTTTTTTTTTTTTTTTTTTTTTTATTTTGATTTAGGTAAAGACCAATAATAACAATAAAAAAAAAACAATTGTGTAGAGAAATATAAACTTAATAAATAGAACGAACGAGACACCGAGAAGCAATAATACGCACCAACCATTTTATACAATTCACTAAGGATGACTATTTTGATAAAAATAAAACATAAGTAAGCTAACATGGACAAGACAGGAATATTATGTTTTACTTTTTATTTTTATTTTTTTTTTGGTTCGGTTGTTCTATACGAAAAGCTAACTTGATTTTGTTATCACAGAGCAGAGTTAGCGTGGCATAGTAGCACTCAATCGTCCTCCCAGGTAAACAAAAACAAAAACAAAAAAAGCATAAGCATAGAAAAACAAAAGTTTATTTTTATATACATATTTATTAAAAAGAGAAAATATTTTTATTTAGAGAATTATCCCAAATATTTTATAACCGAGATAGAAAGAGAGAGAGTGAGAATCAACAAAAATAAAAAATATAAAAAAGGAAAAAACCCTGATAATAATATTACGAGGAAAAATTATGGGAAAAAAGCTAAACTTAGCGCGTCAAAAAAGCTTAGACACGATTCTCTATTGCATTGACTTTATTGACTTTATTAATTTCATAATACAATTATAGAAACTTTTACGAACAAATAACTTTTATCAGTTGTGAAATAAATAAAAGGAAAAAACAAACAAGATAATTGATCCAAAAATAAAATAAAAAAAGCAGGAAAATTAAGTTTTTTTTTTGTTTTGTTGATAAGAAAATTGAGAAACAATGGAAAAATTATAATTTCTATTGATTTTTCGGTGTATCTCCGCTAAGAAAGCTTAATTTTTGGGGAAATAAGTATGGAAAAGCACCCAGGATAATTGATTATCCTAATACAGTGTCTTTACTAATACCATAAATATCCTTACTCTAGTTTAACACTTATTATAGCAAATATGTTTAATTATTTTGGTTCTAACATTAAATATATCACTTTTATATTTAGTTAATCAAACTGATAATATTTAATTACATTTTATGATTAAAAAGTTTAATCAGTTAACAATAATATGATAATAATAATAATAACAATAATAATCTAATTAGGTTTCAATAAATAAAAAAAAATGTATGTTGTTGCTGTTGTTATTGAACCGCAACTGCACACGAATGATAGGGTAAATAGTGTAATAACAATAATTGAATTTAAATGACTTTGTCGGTTTTTTTAAATTATTTTTTGTAATTTAAAAATGAATTTTAATATGCTTATACCATATATACTCGTTAATAGTATATACTCTGTTTACAATTTCTGCTTTTTTTTTTCTTTATTTCCCGTTTAATTAAAGTCACACTTTAACAAGTACCACGAAACATATAAAAGTGTTTCGAATATTTTTAACGTAATAAATAGAAATTTTCTAAAAAAAAAAAAAAACAATTTTCTTAGAATTTTCACCATAATTCTTGTAAGCTATTAAAAACATTAATTATGTAAATGTGAATGTAAATGAATTTTAGTTAATTGTGTTACCTGTTGTTTCATTCACTTTAAGGATAAACCCGTTAAAGCTTGATGATGATCATAATGAAATATGAAGCGATTTGTATTTATAAATTTAAATTTACCAGTAATAATTATTTATTTGATTTACTTGATATTAATTACGATAAATTACGTTACACGTAACACACAAAAAAAAAAAAAAATTATTTATTAATAAATAAATGTTATATGGTAAAAAAAAAAAATTCTATTTATTTTAACCACATATGTTTTTACTTGTTTATTTTGAATGTTTTACCACAATTGCTGTTTGTTTCATAATTTTTACACTGTTGCTGTTGGTCTTTTTTCTTTTTTTTTCTCTCTACTGTGTGTACCCAAAAATTTACATTTGAAATAAATATAAAAAAAAAACAAAAAAATTAAATTTCTGAGGTAATTTCATATTTTTAAAGATAAATATTTAATATAAAAAGTTTCAGTTTAAGTAAAGCAAATAAAAAGTTCATTTTTATTATTTTTATTTAATTTTATTTTTATTTTTTTTTTTATCTTGTTTAATAATATAAATTTTATTTAAATTTAGAAGCAAAAAAAAAAAAAAAAATATTATTTTTCTTTCTTTCTTAAATAACAAACATAAGAGTGTATAACACAAGAATTGGATTACATAAAAATTATTTTTTTCTTGTTGTTTTTTTTTATATCTATTTCATTACCTTACCACTTATTTATGAAATTGTGAAAAATTGTCACACAGAAAATAAAACCATTTTTTTTTTATCAGTTATAAGTTTTTTAAAAAGTTATAACGAATATAAAAATTAATAATTTTATATCAGTTTAGAATTAACAGTTGATTGATGTAGTTAACAAAAAAAAAAAAAAGAAAATCATTTTTTATTTTTTAATTAAAATTTATTAAGAGAGAAATATAAAAAAAGAAAGAAACGTTTTAAATGACGTGTAGGTGGGATTATTTTTTTTTTTTTAATTAAAACATCAAACCAAAAAAAAAAGAAAAATTCTTTATTTGAAGTATTTCACTTTTGTGACCGACATTAACGGGTAGTAATTAATTATTAATTTGTATACGATACTCGTTTTTGCGATCACTCAAATGAAATTACAACAATATTCAACAATAATTTTTTTTTTTTTTTTAATTTGATTGCCCAATTTATTTAGATGTGATCTCTTGTGTGACATTTTTGTGTTTGAACCTAAACTGCATTTAATTAATTTTTATTAAATAATAAATTTATTAAATCTAATCAATTAAAAAATGTTGTTTCTTTTTTTCATTCACTGTATTAACAATTATTAATTAATTTAAATTATAATATAATTAATTGTTTTATTTGTATACGTTATTGTGTTACAGTTTAACCATTTCTATTGAATATTATATTGTTTAGCTGATTTTGTAAAATTTTATTAAAATTTATTAAATAATGTTAAGTAGAGAATATTTTATATTAAAATTAGACAGTTAGACACTCTGTCCATCTTAATGCCCACATAATTTATAATAATAATTCTATTTAAAAGTACAAGAGAAAGAGAAAATACATTAAAGTATTACAAGGCATATATAATACAAGAAATAAAAAAAAAATAAAAACGCGACAGTTTATATATGAATTAAAGACAACAACGAAATAAAAATTCTATAAGCAGCAGCAGTAGCATAATTTAAAAAAGAAAAAACTAAACAAATAACAGCAACTGGCGGATATTAGGCAATTGAACTAAATAGGAAATAATAAAGACAAAATGACTCAACATGGTTTAAATGTTAATTTATGAAAGTGGAGTTATTATAATATTTAATAAAGAACTATTCAATAATCAGTGAATATTATATAAATTGCATTTATTAATAATAATAATAATAATAAAAATAATACAAGACACATAAAACAGGGAGATTAATTAATAAACAAAAAAACGAAAAAAAAAATCATAATGAAAAACAGAATAAAAAAATAAATAGAAAAATCAATTTTTAATATTATTTTTCTTTTTTTTCAAATTAATTATAATTAAAAATTAAATTCGGTTTTTGTGTAACACCCTTTTAATTTAAAATTTTTTTGTTTTTTATTCAACATTATTATTACATTAACATAAAAGATTTTTCGTATTAATTTTCTCTTTCTCTCTGTGTATTTGCACAATCATAATTTAATTCAATTAAACCATTAAAATAAAATTAAATTAAAAAAAAACAATTCTTTTCTTTTACTTTTTACTACTATTTCGTTATGTTTAAAGAATTTACATACAAATAAAAAACTAATTATTAATTATTCATCTTATTATTACCGTTCAATGTATTGGTTAAGTTATGATAAATATTTTAAATATTTGTCATATTTAAGCATCAAATATTTAAATGTTAAGAAGCTACAAAAAAAAAAATATTTTTTGTATAATTATCAAAAACTAACAAAAAAAAAAATTCTTTCATTTTTATTAATTTGCTAAGCAACATTCACAGTGTGCATCATAAATAAAACAACAGGCGAAAGTTTTTTTTTTTTACTTTTTTAACAAAAACAAAGCTTAAAATGCACTTTATATGATGCAATTACTTCTATAGTTGAGTGCTTTGTTAGTAAAATTAACTTAACTTAATAGATTGTGATTGAGAGAGTGTAATTGTCCGTTGCACAGGTGAATAATTGTATTATTAAATTATTAATAAAACAACAAGTAAATAATAAAACTGTTTAATGGGGATGTACATAAAATTTTTTTAATGAACTATCATAGATCTGTAATCTAGATGGTAGATTGTAATGTAAGGTTACAACCAAAAAAAAATAAAAAATAGTAATAAAAAGAAATTTGTTACAAAATTTATTACAAGCTAAATCACAATTTATGTCCTTGTTAGATAATATTTCAGGATCTCTGTTACTGTATCTAATCTGTTTTATTCACATATTCGCCTCTTGCATATTTATTCGTTTCAGCATTTATACAACTGAAGGGTTTATAGATTGTTTTTTATATGCTTTTAAAGCTACGTTTATTTTATTTTCAAATGATATGTTAATGACAAGGTCTGTGTACAGCTTATCTAAAGGTCTTTGGCTTAAAATTCATCTTTGTAATTTCAGAGCGACGTGCACATTAACTTTTTAATTAATTAATGGTTTTGATTTTATCTATTGTGAAGCATCAATTACAGAGAATAATAGGTGACATGGTATTTTATAGTTTCATTGATTTATCGATGTTGTCGAGTATTTAGGTCATTGTCAAGAGTTTGCTATAATAATAATAATAAAAACATTCTCCTCACCTTCAAACAAATAATAGAAAACTCAATCGTCTTTGGCCACCTACACTAACTTAATCTATTTAGGTTAACAGGAGCTAAAGGAAATAGATTGAGGATTAAATACAAAAAAAACCTTAGGTCTACCAAAAGTGTTCATCAAATAAGGTAAAAAAAAAAAAAAAAAATAAGACGAAAAACTATCAATCAGGTAATTTCGTTAAAAATAAAAAACCAAAAAATTTCCGATTTTTTACTTCCGTTTTCTTTTCTTTTTTTTTTTTTTTTATTTAATTTAATTTATTCTAACCACGATTATTCAAACATTAAATTCTTTATTTATTTTTTTTTCTGCGTTATTTTGCAAATAGGATAAATAAAGAGTCGTTAAACTTTATTATCATTCTGTTATAAGAATTTTTCTGTTTTATTTTCTAGTTTTTTCTTTTTCTTTTTATTCGTTTCAAATGATTAAACTCTGCTACATCACATACGTGACTAAATATTAATATAGAATTTTTTATTTTCTATTTTTATTTTTATTCATTTTGCATTTTAATTTGTTAATATTTGTATTTGCCTCTTTTATGTTGTTACTGCTGTTACTGCTATTATTATACTAGATTGCTTCAAATGATGCTTTTTCCTCTTATAACAAAATCCGTCGATACAGTAATTTTACTGGCTTTTATGCTTCGTTTTATTATTCCCTGATTAACTATTTTTCTTTTTTTTTTAATTTGTTACAAACTATTTGAAAACAATATTTTTTCTATTTTTTATTATTTTTTTTTTAATAAAACATACAAGAGAGGATTAATTATAAGCAAGCTTATAGCAATGCAACTGTTGATGGTACCACTCACAGTTTGCTACCCTCATAAAATATTTTGGTTGGTTTCAAAATCTTTGTTTGTTTTTATTTTGAAGCATATTATGCAGCTAATACAAGTGAAGGGAATTAAAGAAAAAAAAAAAAAAAAAGAAGTAGCAATATTGGTCCAGTATCTACTGTTTCTCGCACAATAAAAATGTTTATTTCTAATTAACGTACAATACAATAATGAAACATAATGTTAAGCATGTTCTCTCTATGATTTAACAGAGGGCTAGATAATATATATATATATATATATATGGGTTATGGGTATTTCACTGTTGTTTTCTTAATTAATTTAATTTAATTTTTTACAATTACATAACAAGTAAAAAAGAAAAAAAAAAATTGGACACACAAGAGTCCAGCTTTTAGCATCACATATGAAAAATTATTTTTTTTTTCTTTTTTTTTTTATTATCGTCAATTATTAACGAAAGAAGAATAAGAAAAAAAAAATTATTTTTAATAGAACATTTCCATGTGTATTTAATTCGTTTATTATATTTGATGAACTGAGAAGCATATATATATATTAATAATTCTTTTTTTTTTTGTTTGAAATTACATAAATTCTATGTGTTTGTTGCTTTAATAAACCTTAAAAAATTAAGCAGTAAATTGTTTGACTGCTTTTATTTTCGCCTTTGTTGTATTGTTGTTAAAACTTTAACAGGGCATCTCACTTTAAACAAAAAAAAAATAAAAAAATTCTACTTGCATTAATAATAATTTTTTTTTTTTTTTGTTTGCTTCTTTTTTTCGTATTTAATAAGTTAAACTCTAAATGAATGTGGGATGTACTATAAAAACCCAATTGAGTAGCATCATATGAATAGTTGTTGTTTGTTTGTTATCAGAATTAGTAACATTTAGAGATCAGTTATAGATCAGTGTGGTGTATTTCGGTTTTTAATATAAATAAACAAACTTAAAAAAAAAGTAAAGATTTTCAGTTAAATACAAAGCGCAAGTAATAAAAGAGCAAAATCTAAAGTTAAAAAAAAAAAAAAAAAAAAAAGAAAATACCTAGCAATACGTAAAATGAAAACAACAATTTTCAAAATTCTAATTCTAAAAACAATAAATTTATTGGATATAATTGAATTGTGTGTTGAACGTAAAAATTTTTTTTTTATATCTAAATTGTGATTAAATTTTGAATAATTTATTCTAAACAAAAGTGCACAACTTTATATGGATTTTAAACATTGCAAAATGATGTATGATCTGTAAAACATTAACAAAAAGGGGGTTGGGTTAAATTGCAAGTAATAAAGGATTAAAAACTAAACAAGTTAAAATGTAAAGAACTGAATTAAAGCAAAAAAAATATTATTTATAAATACCACAGTAATAGGATGAAGTTTTTCCACATGAAAATGAGTAAAAACTTATTAAAAAGTGGTAAGTCATCAAAAAAAAAAAAAGGAAAAGGAAAAACAAAAAACACCCCTTCCAACAAATACAGAATTTACTTCATTTTTTTTTTTTTGTTATTTATTAACAACATAAAAATTAGTTAGTTAGTTACTCTGCGTTTTTTTTTTTTTATTTCTTTCTTTCTTCTTAATTTGCTATCTTGCACACACAAGTTAATACTAAAAGTTACCAATTAAACCTTTTTCTTTTTTTTTTTTGTGATGTTCGCAACAGAAAATCTTCTTCATTATTTTTTTTTACTGTTTAAAATGTTAAATGCAGAAAAAAAAAAACAGAAGGTAAAAATTGTATTAAAAAATCATTAAAATGTTAAAGAGAAAAAAAAAAAAAATTTAATTGAAATTCTTTCGAAAGAATGATGATTAAAGTTAAATTAAAATTAAAAATGTTCAGTTAGCATATCATCAACTATACAGCCTACAATGTTTCGACTATTCCTGCTTCGTCACAAAATATGACATTCTTATAAGCAAAATACATACATACATACATAAAAAAAAAAAAAATTTAAATTAAATTATTTTATTAATAAAAATTGTAATTACAAGTAATGAAAAATCATGAAGAAAAATTAACGAAGTTAATTGATTAAAAAATGTGTGTGAATGCAGCTCTGTCCATGGGTCAAATGGGTCATCATTTAAAGAGGCTTAAGGTCAAATTAATTTGATATATACATTTTTTTGCCTTTTCGCTCTCTCTCTCTATCTCTCCTTCTTTATTTTAATTTAATTTTATTATTCACTTGCTTGTTATAATATAAACGAATTATTCAGTTATATTTAGTTTAATCAAACTACTTAAAATTAATTTGTTTTTTTTTTTTTGTGTATTTAAATTCGTTTCTTTTCTTTTTTTTTATTATTATTATTATTATTATTCAGTTAATTTAATTTATTAATATTTATATTCAAATATGACTTTATAGCTATTTATTCATATATTACAGATGCAAACGCGTATTTAAATGCAAATGTGTTAAAAAAAAAAACTTTTTTTATTCTTTAATATGAATTCTTTTCTAAGTACTAGTGCCGCAGGAGATATATAAACCCCTGCTGCCCAAGTGCTTATCAAAGAGTTTTATAATACAACATTACTTATTATAATTATAATTATGATATTTACATAAATATATAGACGGTATAACACCTTCATCAAAATTTAAAGTTTATTTAAACCAAAAAAAAAAAAAAAAAAAATTAATAGGAAAAAAAAATAAAGGAGAATTTCGTTTAACGTTTGGTTTTTCCTGTGTTTTTCCATGGTAAATAATGGTGAGTATTAAATTATTAATATGAATTTCTTTTCTTTCTTTTTTTTTTTTTAAAGGTAATATGTTAGCATTAACACCTTCACCAAAAGAGCAGCAACAATACTAAAATTATAGCAAACAACACCAAGTGTTAAGTTAAGTAATTTCCTTTATAATTATATAAAAAAAAAAAGCAAAAATTATTTACATCTCCAAAGTTGATGAATTTACAATTTGTTTTCATCTATTATTATTATTATTATTATTATTATAACATGCTTGTAAAGAAATATACTTAAAAAAAAAAAAAAAGAAAAACATTTTATATGATGAAATGAATCTTTGGTTCATATAAATGAAGCGCAAAAGGGTTGTTATCGAATCATAGTTGAAAGTTTGTTTATTTTTTGTTGTTTTTTTTCTTTATCCCAGTTTATATATTTTGTATTAAAATACTTTACTCCTGGGAAGTTTAATATCTTTAGATTCAAGAATATTTTTTTATACAACATTGAACAAACAAAAATAATATTTTTTATTTATTTTTTTTCATGATGCTGAGAAGGTAAGATTTCAAATTTTCGGTTAGGAAAAAAATATTTTTTTTATATTATTCATCGTTCATTAAATCATATTTATCGCTCTACGAAAATTTCCGTATTTTTTTTCTTCTTTTTTTTTTTGTTTATGATTTTATGATTTTATTTTTACAAAATTATGATAAATTTATTAATAACAACAATAATAATAAGGATAAAATGATTATTTATCATGAAATATGTGAAATGTGTTTAGGTAAAACCATAAAATAAATTTCATTAAATAAATATTTAAATAAATTGCGTGATTTATAAGAACAGAACAGAACAGAAGAGAAAAGAAGAGAACCGAACAGAAATCATCAGACACACACGAAAATTATAAACAACGAAAAACGACACCAACAGTGTTAAACATGTTGATGTCGTTTAGTGTAAACATATTTAATGTAAACGTGTAATATCCTATTTGTGTGTACACTATTATCATATGTTTTAAGTAGACTATATCCAGTGTCAGCCACAATATACGAAAATACAAGATGCTAGAGTAAAAAGTTAGAAAAAGCTTTATCTTGTCAAATACATTTCCAGACTTGTGGTTCTCTTTCTAATTTAAAGCTTTAAACCATTTAAAGCGAATAATGTGTTGGAAATACACGAATTTTTTTTAAATGCCTTTCAATATACGTTTCGCTTTGTGTTATTTTGATTTTTATTTTTACATTTTCATCTTTACCTAGAATTTTTTCTCTTCAATAGAAAACATTTCATTTTTCTGCGGCATTTACCATAAGCTAGCCAACAAAATATTCTCTGTATATATTTTCAATTTTCTCGTATTGTTAGAATAATAATCCGTAAGCATATATTCACATATAATACGGTATGCGGTTATCCTTTTTCAAACGTTTAAATATGAACGAACCAAGAAAAAATTGAGATTTTTCCTTTGCTTTACATTAGAGTAAAACGGAGTAAAAATAAATTAAATACAACGAAAAACGAAAAAGATTTACCCAAAAAATCATTCTATTTTCTTTGTTTCTCTTCAATAATATCCATGCGTCTAGTGTTACTGGTTTTCCTGCTCTCAATTAAACTCTCCTTGTGCTTTCGATAGTGTATACTCGAAAAGCTCAAAACAAAATTATTTTTTTACTGTTCCAGTTCCAGCCAAGCCAGGCTCAAGTTAGTAGCTGGTCGATTTTCATAGGATATTGAAGAAATTTTTTATAATGGCTGTCATTAAATCTTTTTTTTTTTTAATTTTTTTTTTTTTGCTACAAATCATTTATTAAAAATGTATTTAGTGTATAAAAAATAATTCTAATAATTAAATAATTAATTAAAAATTATGCTTTAATGTTAATTAACAAATAAAAATGTATAAGTAAGTTAAGTTATGTTATGTTAAGTTAAGTTAATAAGTTGTGCAGTGTTTTAAATGTGCTAATAACATGCAATTACTGTTACATTTTATTTCCTATTGTTTCACCTGTTCTGTGACAGGACATTGTTGTAACGAAATCTCTTATCGAGCTTAGCGTAAAATAAAAAGAAAATTATAATCTCCTAACCAAACAGGCACAACAAACAATAATACACACATAGATTAAATACAAATTCAACAAGAAAATAAATAAAAAATAAAAATAAAAACGGAATTCATGTGCCAAAAATATCCCACAAAAAAAAAAATGTTTGTGTGTTTATTTTATTTTATTTTTTTTTTGTGATTTTATTGATTTTTAATTTTCTTTTTTTTTTTTTTTCGTTTCCCACTTGCCCCTAAAATTCAAAGTGGATATTATTTAATTTTTTATTTTAATGAATTTAAATTTAGAAGAAAATTTTATTTTTCTTGTTATGATTATGTTCAGACACTTCAGTATTTGCCTGAAAGTTTTTTTTTTTTTTTTATGAATCAATAATCGTAATTTTTCGTTACCCTATTTTTTATTTTTCTTATTATTTTTATTCATTATATAAATTAAACAAACCAAATTTAAATCCTTTTTTTTTATATAATTTCAATTTAATATAAAATTGTAATGAGATTTGAATATCCTATTAAAGCTAAATTAAACATTAATGGATAAAATACAACAAGGAAAAATAAAAAAGAAATTTCTTTAAAATTGCTTCAATAAATCTTTTCCTCTACTCAAATTTAATTCCGATTTTTTTATTTTTATTTTTTTATTTTCTTTTCTGCCTCTTTATTTGTTTTTTATTTATTATTATTGTTTTAAAAAGAAAATAAAAACAAAGGAAATTAAGGAAAAATTAAACAAACAATAGAAAATAAAATAAAATAATAAAAAAAAAAAACATTTAAGGATATATTGTGATGAAATGAAACACCACGGACGGTCTGCAATATTAAATCAAACAAATAATAAATTATTATCGAGTACTTTCTTTCCTTTTTTTTTTTTTGCAATCATTTATTTTCAATTTTAAATTAAAATTTCTAACAAAAATGAATAAATTATTTAAAGACGAAGGAGAAATGGAGAGAAAGAAAAAGAAAATTATTGAATAATAGAGCCTTGAAAATGGGTTTTTAATTTTATTATTATTTTTTTTTTTTCTGTTTTATTTATATTTAATTGGATTTATTGATTTGCACAAGTAACCATAATTTATATAAATAAAAACTTAATAAAAAAAAATCTATAATTCTGACTATACGTTACTTAATCATAATGCTGATACTAATTATGCATTAAAAAAAAAAAAAAGTAAAAAAAGAAATTAATTCACAACTACAGTATATACAATTTGAGAAAACCCTTGGCCGTTATGACATTGTAAAACTGAACATATGCCGATGTCAATTGATTTTTTTTTTTTTTTCCATTTTAAATATAAATTTTGTTTACTTTATTGATTACTAAGTGCATGCTCACAGTGTTTACTTAGCTTTCTATATACACTTTTTTACTTTTGTATTTTTAACTTAATTAAACAGAGAATTAATAATAAGCTTGGTAATTAAATAAGCTTTAATGTAATTAGTATGATTAATTTAAATATTTTGAATATAAATTTAAAAAAAAATAAAAAAATCGTGAAATATCATAAACTGAATGAGTCAGAGAATTATAAAAAGAAAATTTTTATTTTTTTTTCTGTTATTTTTAGGTCACCTTGACTGTGTTTTTTCTTTCTTTTTATGTATTTCTATGTTATTTTTTCTGTGATCATGATATAACGAATTAATATATAAAGAAAGCTGTAAAAAATATATATAAAAACGCGTTCGCGTTAATATTGAAACTATGCCCGCGATTCAAGAAAATCTACGAAAGAACAAAACAACCGATCAAAATCTAAATAGTTAAAAAGCTCGAATGCACGCACACTTGTGTTGATTTTTTGTTTTTATAGAAAAAGAGAGTGAGAGAGAACGTATAATAATAAATCTACTTAATTTATTAATTAAAATAAAAAGGATTTTTCTGGTTTTTCAGGCTTTTTTTTTAATTTACATTTATCTTTTTCTATGCTGCCTGGTTTTTATTATTAACTTACTCTAGCTTCTACTAATTCCTTCACACATTTCCAAAAATATATTTTTATATGTATAAAGAGAAATCATTTTTCTTCCTTTCGTATTATTATATTTACATATCTTAACATACATATTCAAAACATAAAAATAAAAGTATTTTAAGTAACTAAAATGCAAAAATGCTCTATGCGTCAGATGAAAGCATGACATTGTCTTTCAACACTCTGAATATTTGTTGTCTGAATAAGAAAAAAATTCAATATAACATTGAGCTTTAAGCTTTTAGCCTTGTTTTTTTCTTACTTGTTATTTACAAATAGTTTTTTTTTTCATTCTTATTTTTTTATATACATTTTTGCAAATAGGCAAAAATAATATACAAAAAAGGGTTTTATTCTATTATAACACGGCCCACCCTCTTTAACTCTGAAATATGAAAAGAAAAAAATATGCAAAATTGTACATACATATATCAAGCAATTTTAGTTGTTTATTTTATTTAGATATTATTTCGTCTTTTATATATTTTGAAATCATGATAGAAAAAAATAATTTTTTTTTTTCATCTCTCCTTTTGTTTTTTATCCTTTTTTTTATATTTTTCTTTATTTTTATATTTATTCTGTCAATTTTTATCAAATTTTTATGATGCTAAAATGTTTGAATTTAAAGACAATTTATTTTGTATCTACATTTTTCCCTTTTGATCATAAATAAATGAGCATATTTTCATACCTACCTTTCCTTAGCATTTCTTTATTAAGTGTCGAAATGTTACGTTACGTTTCGTTTGAGTGTTTTTTGCTTTTGCTTTTTCCTTTTTCTACTTTTTAATGGGTTTTGCTTCTTTCACATTTTATTTTCTATTTCTCTTTATTTCTAGTTATTACCTGCTACTCTTGTATAAAACATAAAAAATAGTTTTTTTTTTTTTTTGTTGTACATTAAAGTTTAATGAGAAAACTTATTATAAACAATTATTGAAAATATAATAATGACTGGAATTGATAAAGTGTTAACAATAATATTTCAATATAATTTAATTGGAATTAGATTTAGTTGTAAAAAAATAAGTAATCATTATAAATATATATTAAAAGATGAGATGATAGAGTTACATCTAATTTAATGGGATAAATACAAGGAAAAACAAAATAACTAAATGTAAAAACAAAGAAAAAAAAACAGAGGCATTAAGAGAGAGAGCTTTAATAATAGAAATTGTTTTTCTAAAAGGGAACAAGCAAAATAAAAAATCAAATATAATATACTAATGTTAAGTGGTAAACATAAAATAACATAAAATACACAAGCAAAAATGATTAATAATTATTTCTATAATAATAAAAGCAGCAGCAGCAGTAACATGAGCAGCAACAAATTACCATGCTTATTAGAAAATAAATAAAAACAGGAAAAATTTGCTAAAAACATAAACTAATTGAGGAAGCCAGCAAAATACAAAGCCGGTGATGCTTCAATAATATAATAAAAGAAAAAGAAAAGAAAAGAATTATTCATTAAAAAATAACAAGAAAATGTTTTTGCTTTATTTATCTAAAAAAACAAAAAAAGAAAAAGAATAATAAAAAGGGAAAATTAATAATAATTTATATCTGATGATCGCAAAGTAGAAAGTGTTGCATTTAAAACACGTTATTAAATAACATAAAACCACTTAAATAAAATATTAATAGAGTAACAAACCTTCTAACAATAACAATCCACACTGTGCAAATAAATAAATTATAAAAGCAAATAGTAAAACAAAAAAGTAAAATTTGTTTTTTTTATAAATCTAAATTAATTGTGTGGTTTCTTCTGTTTAGTTAAGAATTATATTAAAAAAAAAAAAAAAAAATATATTCTATTTTATTTTTTTTATTATTATTTATATAAATTATGATAAATGACATGTCGCTATTAGCGACAATAACAAATATTAGAACAGATATGTTAGATAATTACAATGAAACATTATCATTGTCAACATCATTATCATCATCATCTACAAACATAATACAAATGCAAAGTCACAGTAATGGTAATAATACATTATTAACCACCTCTTCAATTGCTGAAAAAGTTATAGAAGATGATCATAAATGGTTGGAATTGACAATATTATGCATTAAAAGTATAATATTTGGTTCGATTATAATTGGTGCTGTATTAGGAAATGCACTTGTAATCATTTCTGTACAAAGAAATCGAAAATTAAGGTAATTAATGTGGAAAAATTCAAAAATCATCATATTCCCTTACGAAAAAAAAAAAAAAAAAAATACAAACAAATTAAATATCCGGCTAGTTCATTATTTCCTGTAAACTTTTTTCCTCAGTCTATTAAGCTTAATGATGTTGCTAAACTAAATTATTTACTAAACAATTTTTTTTTTCATATTTCTAGAGTAATAACGAATTACTTCGTCGTATCATTGGCTATGGCCGATATGCTGGTCGCCTTTTGTGCTATGACATTTAATGCATCAGTAGAATTATCCGGACGTTGGTTATTTGGACCATTTATGTGTGATGTTTGGAATAGTTTAGATGTTTATTTTTCAACAGCTAGTATCCTTCATTTATGTTGTATATCGGTCGATCGGTGAGTTTTATTTATCTTATTTCACCTTTATCGATTTCAACGATAAATTATCATCATAAAACCTGCATGACATTTTTAGTTAAAAAATTTACTTTGATCCCTTTCTTTTATTTATTATATTAACTAGATACTATGCAATCGTCAGACCACTAGAATATCCACTCAATATGACCCATCGTACCGTATTTTTTATGTTAGCCAATGTATGGCTTTTACCTGCTTTAATATCATTTACGCCAATTTTTTTGGGTTGGTATACAACACAGGATCATGTAAATTGGTTAAGAGAACATCCTGAATCTTGTATGTTCGTTGTCAATAAAACATATGCGATTATATCAAGTTCGGTTAGTTTTTGGATACCAGGCATTGTCATGATTACAATGTATTACCGAATTTATAGGTAAAAACAAAGATAAAATGAAATAAATAAGATAAATAAACAATGGTGAAAAATAAAAATTGATAAATCTAAATTTATATTCGGTTTATTCGTGAAAACTTCTCTGAATTACTTCCTTTTTCTTTTTTTTTTATTTTTATTGCAGGGAAGCGGTACGACAGAGAAAGGCACTTAGCCGTACAAGTTCTAATATATTATTAAACAGTGTACATATGCAGCATACACAACATTCAATGCATCATACCCACCATATGAATTATTTACATCCAAGCGACTGTGACTTAAATTTAACCTTAAAAGAATTACGTCGTGATAGTCATAGCTCGGTTAGTGATTTAGAGGTAATTAATTTTGATTTCCTTATCATTTATCTATACGTAACATTTATTCAACAAAGTAATATTGTTGAGCTAAGAGGTATTTATATGCTTTTTATGTCGTTTATGTCAGTGGAAACAACCCTGTCTGTATTATTTTTATCATTTTTTATTTTTTTTTTGTATTCAATAGAGATTAAATCAAATAGGTTATTATATTGAATTCAAAGAAAAACGTAATGAAGATAGGTTTGGTTGAATAACGCTAAAGAAAAATAAAAAAAAAAAAAATCGAAATGAAGTACATAAAATGATAAAATAGAGTAATCTGTCTCAGCCAATGCCTAATATATATATATATATATTTTTAATTTTTTTTTTTAAAAGATCCAAATATCAACATCGCACAAAGAAGATGAATTACGAATACCATCACCGCCGCCAAGACGTTTGAGCCGGAGCAGTATCGATCTTAGAGACTTGGAACAACATCACGAGAAGGTGTCACATACAGATAGTGCACCCTCAATGATGGGATTTTACATAGAAAAATATTTTAAAAGTCTCGACAATGATTCGCAACGTATAAAGCTACATAATCAGCAACAGCAACAACAGCAACAACAGCAACAGCAGCAGCAGCATCAAAAGCCAACAAACATATTTCATCCATTCTTTTCAAAAAATAATTTCATTAAACAGCCATTAGAGTATTTTCATTGTAATAAAATAGGTAATAATGAAAAGAAACGAAAGGAGGATAAAAAAACTTTTAGTGATGACAGTGAAGATCTATGTGTCTTTGATGACGATGATAAAGTTATTAAAGATATAGCAACGTACAAAGATAACAAGCAGCTAGCTGCTTTAAGCGAATCTGATTTTTTAACATTTAAAAGCACCGCTGAATACCTTCATAGCGATTTATTAATAAATAGAAAGATGAAGGGTAAGCACGCGAAAAACACAAATATTATATGTACACTGAGCGATTCGGATTTTTTTGCACCAGCCAGTTATACAAATAAACATAAAAAGTTTACGTATAATGAATTAATATTAACCAAAGGTGATATAATTAAGAATTTTTTTGGCAAAAACAAGAATACAAGTGAATATTTGAATTTGGAACGTGAACAAGATGCATTAGATAATATAAAAACATCGGACACAAATAATAAATTTGTATTTATAGCACAAAAAATGGGTACAACGCAAAAGATTTGCAATAAATTACAACGCACACGGGTACTTAGTGAGGGCAATGGAAAATGTTTCACCTCATCAAATATACAAACACGTCCCAGAGTTTACAGTGAGGGCAATGATATTGAATATTGTAAAAATGAGAATGTCATATTGAATGATAAAAATTTAAATAAACATTTAATTAAGCCAGATACACCAGATATATTAATTGGCTTATTTGATTCCTATAAATCAACGTTCAATAATAACAATAACAATAACATACATAATAATAATAATAATAACAGCAACAGAAATAAAAATCAAATCGTGTGTAATAATAAAGCAACAAATACAATACCAGAGCAAATAAATAATGACGAATTAATTAATTTAAGTGCACAGATTCAAAATACGACAGAACAATATGATTTTAGTGATAATAATTTTCCGTTACATCAGCAACAACATGGATTACCACAAATAATCGCAACAACAACAACTACAATAATGCCTGTAATAAATTCAACAACAACAACAATAACAGCAACAGCAACAACAGTAACGGCAACAATAGCATCGTTAACGGACAATATTGATAATAAATTAATGAATAAACAAAATCAAATAAATTTTGATTATATCGGAGCCATTGAGAAAATTAATTATAGTTTATATGATTTTAGTGAATTAAAACCAACAAATATAATATTAAGTGAACAAAATTTGTTATTAAATACATCTAAAAGTAGTGATGCAGTATTATTAAACGATGTTAATTTATGTATAAGCGGGAATTTAGTGGATGATATTATAAAAACTAGTGGTACACAGCAAACAACATCTATTGGTATAATAACAAATCCAATAAAACAGCAAAATGATTTTAATTTTGAGAATAATTTTATATTGTCACCGCCGCAATCACCTGATTTATCATTAAATAACTATGAGAGTAGCTATTTAAGTCCAAAGCAATTACAACAATCCGAAATTTATTCTTTAACGCCAACAATTAATGCAAATCTGTTTAGTGATGCATCAACAATATCATTGGATGTGGTTACATCACCGAATGTACACAGTCACATACAAAAAAATCTTAAACCTTCAATTGTAATGGACACCAAGTATCAGCAGCAACCGCAAAATATACAAATACCGTCACCTTGTATTAATTTGGATAAAGATAAAAGGGATGATAAGAATAGTGATATGTTGTGTGTACCGTCAGGAACGTTTAACGAGACAAAAAATATATTAAAATCCGCTAGTGCTTTAGTTGGACGTGACGACGATGTGACAATGATTAACCAAAAAAATAAACGGCAACCGTCTGTTGTAACATACGATGTGAATGTGATTAATTTTTCACAGGATGGCAATGGCAGTGGCGGTGGCGTCAATTACAGTGCGATGGGTCGTCGCTCAACAAGTTCGACAAGTAAGATAAACAATTTTTTTCCTTTTTTTTTTTTTGTTTTGTGTTCACTTTCTTTTCAATTCTCTCTCCTATTTATGTTTATCTTTATATTATAATCGTATCTAAACTGTTTAAAAAAAAAAAAAATGTTTATATTTTTAAATTTCCCTCTAATAAATATTCAAAAACCAAATTTTTATTTTAACTAAACCAAATTGATACTTTTTTTCTCTCTGTTTTATTCCGTTAACTACTTGTTTAATTAAGTGTTTAATGTGATTTTTCAGTTTAATTTATTTTAATTATTTATTTTATAATTCGTACACTTTGTGTTTCAAAAAAAAAAAAAAAAACATATTTTTTCCCCTATTTATTTGTGTTTTGTGTATGGTGCGCATTTTTCCGTTAGTGAATAATTTTCGATTTTAAACATAACTCCTAATCTTTATTAACAAAAACGGGAAGAAAAAAAAGTTCAATAATTAATAGTATGCACCATGTATGCTTTTAATTGATTATCAATAGTTTTGTTTAGATGGTAACCTTTTTACGTTTTAAAACTGATTAATAAAAGGAATCGTTTGTTGAACTAAATACGTTTTTATTCCAGTTTACGTCCACAACAACTACGATAAAAAACATTTATTGAAATAAAATGCTGTTAAAAGAAAAAAAAAATATAATTTTTATTACAGCATTTTGACAAAAAATATAGCATCAAAACGATGCTTTATTTATTTAATAATAAATTTCCAGCACACATTTTTGTGTAATATAAAAAAAAAAACGTTTTTATATCCAAATGATTGCATTTTTAATATTTATGTATTTTTGAATATTTATTCAACAGTTTTGCACGCATCAGTTTTTGATGTTGCAGTACCACGTAAGCAATAAATTATTTGATTATTAAAACTTTAATCAATGAAAAATGATAAAAAAAAAAAGAAAGAAAATTTAATTAAATGAAATTGAATCAGCAATCTGAAAGCCACTCGATTTCAATAGATATTTCATCATTATTTTGATTTTGTAATATAATACAAAAGCAATACATGAATTTTTTTTGTTTGTTGTTCTTTGGTAAAACATAGAACACAAGAGAATCTTACGCAAATAATAATAATAAAAATGTTTTCTTGTTTTCTTTGTACTGTATTAGAACATTATTTAAGACTTAATTTCCTAATTGTTTTCTCTACTTTTTTTTTTTCTTTTTTTAATTATAAAATTTTAACTAGTTGAATCCTGAATTATTTATTATGTGTTTCTGTTAAGCTTTTACTACTCAAGTCAAGGAAACGAAAAATTTTCATTTCATAATACAAGTGTTATGTAAAATGTTCTAATTATTGTACATAACTGCATATATATATCTATATACATACCTATAAACTATAATATTAATGGTTTAGTATTGTTAAATAATGTAGAGAAAAAAAAAAATCAATCCCCAAGCTCGCTCCTTTTGTTCGTTAAACAACTACTACGTCAACAATTTTCTATTGAAATTCAAGGATGAGCTTTTAATTTCATATGCAATTACGACTTTTATAGTGAAATGCTTTTAATGGATTTTTATATTATTCAATGCATACAAATATATATATATAGAAAATAAAATCACTTAAACGTTAAAGCAAATAAATAGAATTTCCATTATTATCAACCAAAAAATTAAAATTAAATTATTTTATTTACGGAAAATGTGCCATTAACAAGATTTTTTAATTTTTATTAATTTTTATTTTACACTAAACGGAGCAATATTTATTTCCTAATTAAAAATTTTTATTTTTATGTTTTTTAAACTAAATACGATTAATATACAAAATTCTAATTATGATAAAATGATAAATTAAAAAAATAAAAAAAACAATAATTAAACACCGAAAAAATGTAAACCAAAAAATAAAAAAAAGAAGGCAAACAATTTATGATTCATTAAAGTTTTAATACTGAATTACATAATAGATATTTTATACACGTCATAATTTTATTACAATATATCCCTTTTTTTTTACTATATTTCTAATTGCAATAAATAAATCGATACATTAATTATGGCATTTTTGTTTTTCAATGGCATTAAAATAAAAAAAAAAAAAAATTAAATTATGTCAAATGAATTTTAAAGTAAAAACAAAAAATATATAAATATATATAAATTAGGTAATAAAAGTCCTGTACGACGTCGTGGAGGGATATGTATAATAATAAACAGTGATGCCGATGATGATATAGATGTGGGTCCGTTAAGTGGTGATGATGATAACGATGATAATGATGCTGACGATGATGACGATGATATTGATGTTATCAATGATAATAATAATAATAATAATAATGAAGAGCAAAAAGATTTTATTCAATCAAACAATAATAATAATAAACGTAAACGTAATCATAATAATTTTAAAAATATAAATAATAATAATAGCAAAACACGTTATAATAAAAATAATACATTTTGGAAATATTTCTCATGGCGTCATCGTTATAAAAAACAATCAACCACTGATGATATAGTTCCAAATCGGCGTAACAGGGGAGAAGGTCAGTTTAAATAACAAAAAGAAATAATTAAAAAAAAATTTGATTATGATAAATCAATAAACTAAAAATAATAAAAAAAAAAAAAAAAAAACAAGTAAATTGCTTTAGGAAAAATTTATTGCAAAAGAATTAAAAAAAAAAATTTTTTTTTTTATTTTTCATATAAAACCGAACGATATAGTTTAGCTAAAACAATAAAAATAGTTTAGTTTAGTTTATTATTAGCGCTAGGTAGATTAGCTTCTTCTTTTTTTTTCTTTTTGTGAAATGCAATAAATTAATTAATTAATAAATAATAATAATCCATAAACTATATGAATGATGGATGGCATTTTTATTTCTGTTTTATTTCCATTTATTTTTCTATTTTATTCTTCTATTATTATAATTTAATTTTTTTTTTTGTTGTTTTAATACATATAAATAAATTAATTATTGCTTAATCTATTGATTTTCAATTAAATATTGATTAAATAGAAATAAATCGCATAAATCGATGGTTATAGCGAGTATAAATGTGAAAAAAAAAATTAAAACATATCTACACGTAGTCAATTATTATATAAAATAAATAAAAATTACATTCAAGGATATTTTCTGTTTGAATTTAATGCATAAAAATGCGTGAAATGTATTATTCGTGACATAAGAACTGTGTGATATCCCGGATATATTTCATAAATAAATAAAAAAAAAAAAAAGAAAAAGAAATTTTTTTTATTATTTTCTTTGGTTATTTTTTCTCTTTTATTTTTTATGTAATCCAATTTTGAAAGTAGATTTAGATCCTTTTTTTCTTTTATTTATTTATTTTTTTTAGACTTTTTTTTTTGTTGCTATTAAATTGAGCTTGAATATAAATTTAATTTTTTTTTTTTTTTATTTAATTTTGGTCTATGTGTGTTTGACAAAATAAATAAAAAATAAAACCGAAAAAAAAATGGATAAAAAAGTCCCGAAAATAGCTTAGAATTAAATTAAATAAAAATGTATGAAATTATTATTAAAAATACATATAATTTACATATTTACATAAAGTTTAATCATACAATTCTATAATAATCATAAATATAATTAGCTTTTTGAATTTCTGTTTTTTTTTTTTTTTTCTATTTTATTTCTCCTGCTATTTTCTCTAGTTTATATTGTCTGCTTTTACCATTTATAGAAATAATCCTATGATATTTATTTTTTAATCATCTTATCTATATGATAAAATTCTTTTTTTTTTTATTTGATATACATTTATTTACTTTTTCTATTTGATTGAAATATGAAATTTAATTATAGATCGAAAAAAAAAAAAAAAAATCTAAAATTTATTTATTTATACATAGGTATTAGGTAAAATACGTATTACATTTATACTTTGTGGGTGGGTAAAAATTATTTCTTTAACATATAAAATAATAATAATAGAAAAATTTTGTAATTTAATATTAAATATAAATAATAATTATTATGAAAATTGGTGGAATTTAATTAAAATTAATTTTATGAAAATGTTATGTAAAATAGAAGAAAAACACAAACCTAACACTTTTTATTTGTTTGACCTTTGAAAGGTTTTATTTAGATTTGAAAAATTTTTCTTAGAAAAACCCATAATAAATTTTTTTCTGTTGATTTATATTGAATTTTCTGTCTGCCTGTTTTCTTGTTATAATTCAATTTCAATAAAATCTAAACACTAAAATTTTTTATTTTATTTTATTCCAATATTTTTGACATATATATTTACCAGCAAAAAAAAAAAAAATTAAGTTAAGTAATGTTACCTTAGGCCGCTTAACAATAAAATTTCTTGTTGGTTAAATTTTTTGAAATTAAAGTGATTTTGTAATAAAATTTCATGTAATTCTATTATTATTTATAGAAATAGAACGTTTGATCGAGCTTAATCTTATAATAAACATTTTAAGTCAATTATTAACGAAAATACTTAAATGCAAACAAAAGTCTAAGCAAATATAAACGTAACCAAATGTATATAACAAAGTAATAAAAAAAAATTTACAATAATCAGATCTGTAAAAGAGAAATTTAGAGATCATTAGACAAAAAAAAAAAAAATAAAAAAGAATAAAATCCAATCACAATTTCTGTTTGCCTTTATTTAACTTACCATGAAAATTAGCAACAAATCGTTAAGCAGCTATATATTTAGTATTTACGTTTACCATTTAATAGGAACTAATTAATATGATAGATAAGGAAACACAATTAAGATATGTTAAGCAAACATACAAATAAGGGTAAAAGGTTAACACAGAACAAAAAATCGAGTGTAAAAAGTTATTTGTTACGTAACTACAAGTTTTGTTTCAATGTTTTCTCCTTTAATGACAGTATTCCTTCTACGTGCTATGCCCTTAAGATAAAAAATGTTTCACAAGCTACATTATACAAAAAAATAAATAAGAGAGAAAATATTTTATTTATTTTTTTTTTGTTCTTTTATCTATTTTTAAATATCTTAAAGTTTAATTAAGTTAAAAAAATAAAATAGCCAAAATAAAGCTCTGTAACTCTTCTAAAATCTACGTAAAACCATTTAAATCCTTTTTCTTTTTTATTTTGCATAACATAATTAGCTAACATTATGGTGTCGCTGTGAAACATTAAAGTATTTAATTTCATTTCATCTTTTTAACGATCAATAATAACGATAAATTTTTATTCTCTCCTCTTCTACGTACGTATTAATAAATTTATTATTATTTATTGAATGGAAGCATAAGATGCCTAAAAATAAAATAAAATAAAATAAAATAAAAAAGGAAGCATGATTATGTATTTGCTGCTTAAAAATTCATAAATAAAGCTCATAAATTTTAAATTGTTATCTATATTTATTATTATTATTAATATTAAATAAATAAATAAATAAATATTTTCACTGTTTAAAAAAAAAACAATTTGCACGTTGGAAAGATAAAAAAAAAAAAAAACGTAAACATATTGGATGACAAGGGAAAAAATAAACACTTTTTTTTTTCGATCATAAACATAAACAAATTAGATTAAAATTTATAATCAATATACACTTGAATAACGGATAACCAATAAAAGTATAAGAAAGAAAGAAAGAAAAGGGAGCAAAGCAAAGAAATAAAAAAACGTTTTTTTTAGCGGATACTTGATTATTCATGGCACAGTGATAAATTTTTAATTTTTTTTTTATTTTAATTTATTTAATTATTTATTAGAATTAGATAGGATAGGCAATGCACTAAAAATAATTAAATTTTATTTCATATAGATAATACAATAAATCCGCAGTAGAAACAGTTTTTCATCTATTTTAACTAGGGAACATCAATTCAGTAAAATCACCCCTAATTCTAGTGTATTTTGCATAAAATTTATAAAAAAAAAAGAAAAAAAAAACGAAAAAACCACATTAATTCATTGTAAATAAATTAAAATAATGAATTATATGTTTTATAGTATTATAGAACATTAAAAATAATTACAAACAATGTAAAAGCTTATATTATAAAACCAGGCGAAAAAAAAAAAAAAAACTGTAACAGAATCAAAAATTAATCATTAATTAATTAATTATTTGTGTTGTTTGTAGCAAAAAAAAAAATTAAATTATAAATAAATAATAATAATAATTTTGTTTTCCTGATCATTTTCATCGAAAAGTTAATAAAAAAGTTTTACCCAAACATACATCTCGCACATATTTATTATAATTTAAACATTATTATTATTATTATTATTATTATTACATGTTGCTTCACTGTTTTCGTTTTTTTTTTTTTTTCTCTTATTTTATGTTTTGTTATTATTATTATTTCTATTTTTTTTTTTATCTATATTTGTGTAGTTTTTCCCTTAAAAGCTTTCTTTAACTATTCTCTTAACTTACTTAATTATGCTATCAGTTGCTTGTTTTATGTTAAGTTAAGTAAAGTAAAGTACAGTAAAGTAAAGCTAACCAAAGTAAAGTAAAGCAAAGTGTTTTTGATTTTACTTTTTTTCTTTATATAAATTAAAATATTAATGGTTTTAATAATTAAAAATTAAAAACAGGTGGATCAGTTAGACAAACAAAAGGATGGAGAGCTGAACATAAAGCTGCACGTACTTTAGGTATCATAATGGGTGTATTTTTACTATGTTGGTTGCCGTTTTTCTTATGGTAAGCAGTAAAAAAAAAATTTTTTTACAACATGATTTTGCTAAAAGTATCCAATTTCTAAGAATTTTTTTTTTTTTATTATTAAAAATAACACAAAAAAGAAAAGACTTAGACGATGCAGGTGAAAACAATTAGGAGATTTTTTTTTAGACACAAAAAAAAAACAAAGAAAATGAAAAATAAAAAAGTTAAGAAGCTAATAATTAAATTGTTTTGTTTACTTTAAAACGAACAGAACAGAAAAGAAAAGAAAAGAAAAGAAAAATGAAGAGGAAACAGGAACTAAACAATATATATTTTGTACATTTATCACACTTCCCTATCTATCTTATCTTGTCTTAACTTCTTTAAATTTAATTTTCTCATCACCACTCACTTAGAAAATGATTAACGACACCGTATCCAATAGCTCCAGCACATATAGCCTCTTTCGAAAAATTTACTTTTCATCTCAAACAGTGATAATAAAAATATTAATCACAGAGTCAATTTATTTACAACAATTAAATCCTTTAATTTAAATTAAAATAAATAACTCTGTTACCTTATAATTAAAAAACACTTTACCGTACAGACGAGAATAATTAATTTAAATTTTTTATAGAAAAAAGTTTTTCCTTCATTTATCAATTTTAAGTGAGAAAATACATAAAATACAAAAAAAAAATTAAAAAAAAATGATAACACCGTTGGGGGTTTTAATATAATCAACGTGATCTCTCCTAGCTTATATCATTTTAACTGAATTTAGTTTCAAATGACACAACATTATAATTTTTATAATTTATTCCTATCAATATTTATTCTTAATATTTAATAAAACACCCACAAGTAATACGAAATGCATTAATACTTTGGCCTTATAAAAATAAAAACACAACACTGTGGTGTAAAATTATAATAATCCATTTAGGACTAAATGATGAAACAATAATAAAATATTAAAAATGTGTATAAAAGGCAGACCATTATCGTTTATTTTATTTTTTTATATAATTCCTTTATACATCCTTATTTACATCACAATAATTTTTTTTTTTTTTTAATAATAAGCATCGTCTAATAAATAAGAATAATAAAAATGAATAGAAAAGAAAAAACAAATTATTATATACCAAAGAAAATTTCCGTATTCTTTTCATTATTTTCCCTTTAAATGTATGTTGAAAAGAAAATTTATCGTTTCGCATATAACAAAATAAATAAAATAATAATAATAACGATGATCCTAACGTAACGTCTCATAGTGTAAACTAAGAAGTAGTTCTAATGTAAAATAAAAAAAAAAAAAAAATTCCTAAATGGTTTGATCAACAAAAACTGTTATGTTTACATAATCGAAACAATATTTATAGTCCTTATATAACATTATATAACAATCTATAATGTATATTCATCATTCTTCGTTAAATAATAATAATAATAATAATAATAATAATAATAAAGAAAAAATAAATAAATAAATAGAAAAGTTTAATGTCAAATTTTATGACATCAAAAATGCTTGAGGAAGATTTTTATTTTAATACAAAAGGATGATTTATTTTTATTTTGAAATAAAAAATAATAAAAAAAAAAAAACATTTTGACATTGTTGATCACCTTTCATATTTTTTTGTTTGCATAAATTTGATTTTGAAGGTAAATCCTGTATCAGTTTTAATCCTATTTTACTTTCTTTTTTTTCCATAACATTTCTAAATAATTGTTTTTTTTACTAACTCTCTATTTTCTATTTTTTATGTTTTTTTTTTTTTTTTGTTAAAGGTATGTTATAACATCATTGTGTGGTGAAGCATGCCCATGTCCTGATATTGTAATTGCTGTACTTTTTTGGATTGGTTATTTTAATTCAACATTAAATCCACTGATTTATGCATATTTTAATCGGGACTTTCGTGAGGCATTTAAAAATACATTACAATGTGTTTTCCCTTGTTGGTCAAAAAAGAGTCCATATAGTAATAGTGCTTATTATGTGTAGCATCATCATCATCATCATCATTACACTAATTAAATTAAAAAAAAAAAATAATAAATTTCTTTCAATAATTTTGTGTTGAAAATAATATTGATGAAAAACTGCCTAAATATTTAACTTAATTTTACCATAAACTAAAAAACCTATTGAATTTATATATTGATATATTTAAATATTTAATATGCATAAATAGTGTACTTATTGTATTAAAAATGTAGATGTTAATATTAGATTAAATTTAATTATGCACAAAATCTATGTAAATTTAAAGAAATGAAAAAAAAAAAAAAGAAAAAAACGTTTAATTGTTATATGGGATAAACGTAAAAAACTGTTGAAAATTTTTTTTTTATTATTATTTACGTGATTATTTAAATGTGATATATTTACTTTTATTTTTGTTATTATTATAAATATAAATAAATATATATATATATAGAGAGAGATCGTTTCAAATAAAAATTAAATAAAATATGCAAATTAGTTAATTAAAAAAAAAAAACAGAAAAAACAGAGTAAATAAACTAATATTAGATTGCTATAATAATAAAAATGTATTTAATTGAAATTGTTGTAAATAATTGTAAAAGATATTAGAGATAACCTAAGAGAAAACAAAAAGAAAAGAAAGAAAAATCTTTATCGCGATTTTTGTATACTAAATATTTGATGTATATTTTAAAAAAAATAATTTATTCAATTCGAGAATAGCATAAAGCATAAAGCAAAAACGAATAAACAAACTGTGTGGTAGCATTCATTGAATGTTAACATGAGCATCATTTAATTTCTAACGTGTGACACGCAAAATGTTGAAAATAAATTTTTTATTTTTTTTTTTTACATTTTCACCTTATATATATTCTAGTCTGCAATATTTTTTTTCACCATTTTCTCCTTTATACATTTATTGACATGTTATATACTTGGGAATTCTTAAAAAATAATATTAATAATTTTTTTTTTTTTTTTTTCGTTTTTGAGATTTATAATTGTGTACGTAACTGTAATAATGTTTGTAATGGAAAACGAACACGAAATACAAAATACATTTGTAAAGCAGGGAAAGCATTGTAATGTAAGAATTAAAATATGAAAAAAAAAACACATAATTAATAAAGTGCGTGATTGTTACAGAAGACATAATTACATTTTATATTTAATATGAAACCAAATTTCTAATTAAATCAAGGAGAATGCTTTGTAAAATGTAAAAAAAAAATGTGAAGAAAAGCTGCTTTTCTGTGCTGCTACATAGTGGTTAAAGGTTAACCATTCAAAAATCCTATGAAAAAACACTATTTAAACATTAAAAATATTTAATTAAATATTTATATTTATTTGTTTCTAATATTTCCTTAAAATATAATATTTAAACCGCATAAAACATAGATTAAACTGTGGCTTAATCAAGAATAAAACCAATAACCAACCAAAAAGATTATTATTTTGACTTTAACTGACAAATCTCACTACGTTATCAGTGACAATAATAATTATACTTTTCATTTATCATTAATTAAGGGTTAAATAATTATTTGCGGTCCATTAATGATTCTTTCTAATAAAATAATGTTCGATGCTTTTCAATCAATTTGATGTAACAATTGTGAAACCAGACAGGGAGAGAGAGAGAGAGCGAAAGATATTCTCGTACCGCTGTAATAAATTACTTAAACTCTTAAAGCGGTAACAAAACCAAAACCTTACAAATGTTCAATTCATTTTCAAAACATTTAATTTGTTTTATCTATAGAAAAAATCCTTTGAATTGTTAGATGCTTGAAAAATGTTTAAAATAAATTTTGTTATATGGATTAAAGTCATCCAAATAAATAATTTAATTTATTTAATCATAAAATATTTAATAAACATTTATAAAAAACAGAAAAAATTAATTTATGCTACGGTTATCATTCATAAATGCCCACATATTACAGTCAAAAAATAAATTTAAATAAATATGAAAAAAAAAAACAAATACTCTGTGTTAAATATTTATTTGTTTGTTGTTAAATTGAATATAAATGATAAAAAAAAAAAAAAAAAAAAACTAATAAAACAATTAATATGAATACAATTAGCATTAATTAAATTTTTATATTTGCTCTTACACCAATATAAAAATTTAAATTAAATATAAATAAAAATAAAAAAAAATTAAAATTAAAGCAATATGTTTTACACGAGTTTTTAAGTATGTTATAATTAAAATTAAATTAATTAATTAATAAAATATATATATATTATATAGAATGTAAAAGGTAAACAAGCTTTTTCTACTTGTTCCAAATTTACTTGCCCTATTTTTCTGTCAGTATTACGTTACGTTTAATTTACTTTATGTAAGCTTTACAGAACTAAAAAACGTAAAACTTTTAAAATTTCTTTGCAAGGAATCAATAATAAAAAAAAGTTTTTCTTTTTCCTTTTGTGTTACAAAAAAAAAAAAGAAAGAAAAAGTCATTTAAAGTTCGAAGAAAAAATAGTTTTTCTCACTGATCTCACATCAAAAACCCAGTAACAAGGAAAATCAAATAAAAAAGTTTAACGAAAAAAAAAATAGATAAAAAGGCGATAGGAATCAAAGAAAACTAAATTTAATTAAATTAATATCAATGTAAAGAAGTTTATCTCATTGTAGGTAAATAAACTTTTAAATCTAAACAATCAACCCTAAATATAAAATAACGAAATGTAGACGTAAAAGGTAAAATTCTCTATTCAAAAGAAAAATGTTATCATTAGAAAGCTATTTCTTTTTCGTTTTACATAATAAACATACACAGATGCATGCAATATTATTATTATTATTATTATGATAAATCTAATTTAAGTTTAAGAAAATGTAAAATTTTGATGACAATCGTTAATAAAACAAAAAAAAAAAAAAGAAAAGAAAAGAATTTGAAGCAAACATAAATAAATAAATAACTAAATAAAAAAAGGGGGTGAATGGATAAGTTTAATGTAATTAAATGTCGAAATTAAATGTGTATAAGTAATGTAAGATTATAACATAATTAATAAACATGCAATATCGTATCGTATACATTATACAAAGAATTATGTTTTATGTTTGGATAAAAAAGAAAAAAAAAAAAAAAATTAAACTTTAATGTATATAAAAGAGAAATAAATGAGATGAAAAATATAATAAATTTTGAATTTTGATTTTTTTCTTTTTCTCTTCCCTCGTTTACGTTTTTGATCAATGTTATTTATCAATAATTGATTTCAATAGGATATTTTTTTTTTTTTTTTTGGTGAAACACAAGGAAACATAAATATGTAACGAATCACGAATCAATTTATTGCTTATACAATGTTTGAAAATACTTTTTTCCTATTATTTGTCCTTTTTTTTTTATTATTTTTCAATTTACTTAATCACGATTGAAGTATAACAATTTGTCTGGTGCATCGTTTACTTTGTGTTTTTTTCTTCCTTTTATCGTTTTCATTTTTCATTTAAATAGAAATTTTACTTCACAATCTAACGAAGCACATTATTTAAACAGCATTACATCAAATGTATTTTATAATTCAATGTTTATCTTATGCTGAATGAAGGATTTTTATATTTTACACTTGACAAATAATGGCAATAAGAATTCGTATTATGTGTGTCGTTTTTATATACAAATAAATTGAACAGTGGCTATATTAACTGCAGTAAGTTAATAAAAAAAAATGCAAATATGATGATAATTAATAAATATAATTAATAATATGATATTCCGTGAATTCCGTATTTTCTCTGTGATATAGAAAAGTTCTATCGAATGCAATGGATTTTGAAAAGTTCATAAATATTAAATTTATTAAATATTCTCGCCATGTACATGCATTGCATTTGTCTTAAAATGTTTTATGGTGTTTAATATATCTTACAAGCATTTTAAAGTGCTTTTTTTTTTCCTACATAGGTAACAATTTATCTTACAGTAGAAATCTAATTAATATTCTATAATATCACATTTATTCTAGAAACAACGTAATATCTTTTGATTATTCAACCAAAAAACGTGTCTCACTCTTTCGGTAAATTCTATTAAATAATGAAATTGTAGAATTAAATGAAAATCATTTTTTAAAACACTAATCACACAATTTCTAATTATGAAAGACATGCGAACAAACTTTTCCACATAGACGCGTCATATTTTCATTAAAAAATTAATTTCAATTATATTGCAAAAATTGTACGTTTACGAAATAAATTTAATTAAAATCTATGCAATAAACATTTGGGAAATAATAATAATTAACACAGTGAATTTATTAAGAATATTAATGACCTTTAACACAATAGCATCACTTGGAATACACCTGAAAATAACATTTCCATTCACAAATAATCTAAAATGGAAATGTTTAATGGTTTCTGAAGAATAAAGCTTAGAAAACTAAGAGACAAAACAGTCAACATTCAATTGATTACGAAGACTTGCCATGCTAGAATTATTTCTTTAAAACTTTTTTATAAACTCTTTACTTAAAAAAAAAAATGATTCGTCATTACCACATATTATTTCTTCTATTTCTATTCTATTTCGATGAATAAATGATTATTTTCCTGTTGAATAACATTTGAAAATCAATTTTCATTACAGAATAAATTAATTTATGGATCATCCTAGTCTTAAAACTTTCATCATGTTTGATATCTGTAACAATTAATCTGGAAAATTTATTCTTTTTTGGTTTTTGGTTTTTTTAGCTTAATTAATTATTATAGCGATTTTAACAAATGCAAACATGGGAAAATGTTTAACAAATATTGTTATAATGATAAAAAGCAAATAGATTATGGTAAACAAAAGTAACTTTTAAGAAATACTTAACGCAAACATTTTCCATTAAGACAAAATTTTAATCAACAGAATCAAAGGAAAAGCATTAGAATGTTAATCAACATCAAAATGCTAATAAATTTAATTAAATTTGTATTCAATAATCAACAGGATTTTGAATGAATAATATTTTCAACATTTCATTCTATAGTCAATTGAAATCAAGAAACCAAATTAATTATTCACAGAAATTGTTTTTTAAGATTCTGAAAAAAGAAATTATTTTTATTTTTTTTTTTATTGGATTTCGGCCATGCATAATGTAAATATGATGGCTTAAGGGCTTTGTATACAGAAAACATTTTAATTACAAATACTGTGAATTTTCGAAAGAACACAAAACAACAAACAAATTGTCTTAATTTAATTAGTTATTTTAAGAATTAATTTTAAAAGAAAAATTGTGTACACGGTATTACCGTAAGGCTGGTATTAGCGTAAGTGGTTGCCTTTAAAATAAAAATTATTGCAAACGGAAAAGCAACATTAAAAATTAAATTTCATTATATAACAAGAGTTAAGGAAGTTTTTTCATTCTTAAATGTAGTCAAGACGATATTTTTGTTAATAAAATAGTTTAAAAATCATTTTGCTCGTTATTTTTCAAAATGTCATTGAGTTTTCGGGAAGCAAATAAAAAAAGAAATCAAATTGAAGCATCTTATTAAATCATTAAAAAAAAAATGTTTATCTCAAAATGTTATTTAAGTGAATAAGAAAAACAATTTAATTACATGATTACGGGAATGAAATGAAATGAAAAAAAAAAAACATTTTTACGAGTACCAAGTCCTTTTAAAAAGTTTTCTTGTTTGTTTGTTTGTTTTATAATTGTTTCTCTTAGTACCACAGCACTATCAAATAGTAATTCTTTTACTGGAAAATGCATCAGCTTACAAAGTTTCTATAACATTTTAAAGTTATTTAGCGCTGTACATTTTTCCGACCCATTTATTTAATTGATCATTAAATTTTACCTTTATTTTATGGGATAGCATAATCATATTAACAAATTAGGTGGCGGTTTTATTAATTTTTTCTTGTAATTTGAACATGAATCTGTGTGCTAATTGATTTTGAATCATTTTTTGTGATTTAGATTTAGTTTTTCGTTGATTTATTAATTAACTAAGGCAAATTAACTAGTCATTATAAACACTTAAGTAGTTGTTATTTAATGATAAACGATACGGGAATAATAGAAAAGTTAGATTCGCTTAAGTACCGACGTGGAATTTTTTTTTATAAAAATAGCTTTGGGCACTTCTCAAAGCTGGTTGTGTAAGTTATGCCTCCTCATAACGTTATAGGAGCTGCAACTGAGGTACTCACCCGTACGATTATGATAGAAAAGATACGCACAACGGAATATCAAAACGGATTTCTCAATGGAACCACGATAAAATAGAATTAGCGTTTCTTTTTCCTTCAAAATCCAAGCTAACTTCCACGAATACCAAAAATCCAATCCTTTTAATTAACATGGCAGCTTACGATAATCATAATCAATTCAAAACTTCAAAAAAATTAAACGGAACAGCTTAAACTTTCTATTCGGTATTATTATTTCCCCATAAAAATATTTATTACCAAAGAAGATTGACCTATTTAAAACCACCATTTCTCATCATCATCATCAATTAAAATCTTCAATGTCATCCCGTATAAAACAAAAAAACTTCATTATCTCAATTTAAACAAGAAAATAAAAAAAAAAATTATTTAATTAAGTTTTTCATTTTAAAAAACAAAAAAAAAAGAAGAAGAAGAAGAAGCTTTTCGTTGCTTTTCGTTACTCGTTCCAAAATAGTTTTACTTGTGCATAAGAAACTTTTACAAACACAAAACAACAGTAAAAATCTTAATAATAAAGTAATTTCCCTGCTTGTTTGTAAAACAATTAAACAAGAATAAAGTATAATAAGAAGAAAATAGAAAAAAGAAAAGTATACAAATTTTAATAATTTTGATAAAAAAAAATAATTTAATTGTAGATTTTTATCTATTTATATATATTATTTTCGTTGTTATTTCACCCGTATGAAAATATAATTTTCTAAAGTTTAAATTGGTAACAAGTTTTGTGCTTATCATTTATAAATTTTTTGAAATTTTCTTTTGAAATAACTAAATTAAATAATTTAATTAAAAATTTTCGTCTGACTTTTTGTTGATTGTTCAAACGTAAAGTAAATTTTCTACACGGTTGTGTTGTGTTGTGCTGTGCTGTGCTGTGTTGTACTTGGCTTGATTGAAGGATTTCAACACTTTTAGATGCATCAAATAGAAAAGAAACAAATAATAAAAAAAGGATACTTACGATGTGACCCATATACTTTAAATGTAATTATTATTTTAAGTGCTTTTTTTAATTAAATATTTTTTTGCCATTAATTATTTATATTTGCCTTTGTAACGTGGCATCCCTTTTGGATTATCCAGTTATTGAATTTTAAACACAAAGTTTTCTATTGGATAACCGAATGTAACTATTTTTCTGGAATATCAATTAGCTACCGAAATTATATTATTTTCTAATTAAACTGACTTTTGAGAAATAAATATCAGGTTATTCGAAATAGTTTTTAATTTATTTATTGCCTTTACTATCTCTATTAAAACTTTTTACTTTAGAGATGAAAAACATGTTGGAAAAATATTAATTTTTTGATAGACAAAGGTCAGATTTCTAAAAGACATAGAAACCTTAATATAGTAAAACAGCCAAATAAAATTAAAAAAAAAACTGAAAGCAATACTTGGAAAATAACTAGAAAGTTACCGAACTCTCTATAAGTATCGATCAGCTAATGTTTTAGCCAGATATCAAGAGCATTCTTGTAAGTAATATAGAAAGCAAATAGCAATGAAGAATTATTAGCTGGAAGTCACTTGAAAAAGAAACCAAATAAAGGCAATGGCACTGGTTAGGACACACGCTCCAAAAATATGAAAAATTTGGGTAAAATACAAAGATCTAATTTTTAAAAGACCTAGAACATAAATATTGTAAAGCAGGCAAAACTAGAAACGACACTTGGTAATTAAGCAAGAAGATCTCGGACTACCTAAAAGTATTCGGTAATAAATATCGTAAATAACAAGGGCATTCTTGCTAAGCAACACAGAAAATAATGAGAAATGGAAAATTACTAACCAGAAGACACTTGGAAAATAAATAAACACGAATTGGTTAGGACATACGCTCGTGGAAAATCTCGGAATCCCAACAAGTGCTCGTTTATACATTTTTTAGGCAGATAACAATACCATTCTGGGTAAACAATATGAAAAATAAACAAAAATGGATAATTGCTAATTAGAAGACTCTTGAAAAAGAAATTCAAAAACTGATTAGGACACACGCTCATGGAAAATCTCTGAATCCGTACAATTATTCGTTAACAAATGTTTTAAGCTGTCTTGCTAAGTAATATAAGAAAATAAGGAGTAATAAAGAATTTTAAATCATGAAAAAGATATTCAAGAATTTGTTAGGGCATAAGTTTCGAAAATAATGTAGCCAGATTGGAACACACTAGAACATAGAAGAGTAGGGAGACCAAGAGAACAACGTGGATAATTACAGCGGAACACATAAAAAATATAATTAATTTGGAATAGTGATTAAATAATTAGCAAAATATAGACTAGAGCTTTGTAAAAGCCCTATGCCGTACACAAGAGGAAAAATACATAAAGGAAAAATAAGAGAAAGCTCTTCATCTTTATTATTATTAATTTTATTTTTTATTTTTACTTTTTCATTTTTTTTTTTTTTTTTTTTATTGTTTTCGGTTTTATATTTATATATTTATTTATCTATTTAATAACATTACATTGCATTATTTCGTTTTAAAAATAATGAATTAAAAAAAATAAATTAACAAAACATAACAAATCACAAATTATTGTTTTAATTATTTTAACAAAAAAAAAAAAAAAAAAGACATAAAACAAGAAATTTATTTATAACAAAAAACATAATTCTTTTCTTTCTTCTTATTTAATTATTTAACATAAAATGAAATAAAATTCATAAATTAACCTTTGATTCATAAATAAATTAATTAATTAATTAGTTTTCAATTAGATTTCAAAAAGAAATAAATTTTCCGGTTTTTGTATTTTTTTTTTTTTTTTTAATTTTAATTTCTTTTTTTTTTTTATTTTCTGCTTTCACCTTTTATCTTCATTTATATATTAAATATTAATTAAAAAAGTATCAAAAACATATACATTTTAACAATTATTAAATTTATCATTTTATTCAATTTTGTTTAATTTTTTTTTTTCAATTTTATAAAACCAAAAAATTAAAAAATAAAAAAGAAAAAAGAAAAATTTTTTTTTTTTTCTTTTAATTAAAAATTAAAAATTTTTATAATAATTTATTTTATTATATCAATAGATTTAATACTAGTACACAGTTTTTTGGCATTTATTATTATTTATTATTTTTTTTTTTTTTTACATTTATTAATGATAATTTAATTAAATTTCTTCTTTTTTTTTTTACTTCATAATTGTTTTAAACGGAGAATTTATTCTATTAGAAAGTTTTACTTTTTTTTTATTTGAATCATTATGAAAATTTGTTTGATTAATTTTGTTGTTTTCTATATTTTTCTGTTCATAAACATAAACATGGATTATCACAGGTGAGAGATATGCTGTTAACAAACAAAAAAAAAAAAAAGAAAAAGGATAATTAAAGCAAAACCAAGAAATTTGTTTATGAGAGATTTAAACAGACAAAATAAAAGAGAAAAATTCATGTCAGATACTTTTGAGGACTTGAGAAGTGTTGTGGATGGACTTTAAGGAAGTTTTAACATACATAGAAACACTCACACATATATATTTTAATGTTAACATTTTTTTTTTTTTTTAATTTTTTTAATATTTTTAATATTTTTATATCGATTAAACTTGTTTAAACGGACGTTTCGACTTCATAGAAAATTATTGTAAGAAGCTGAAATTTTTCTTTCCGTTTTAACGATTATTTATTAATTCTTCTCTATTACATCGATTTGATTTATTTAGTTTTTTCGTAAAATTATTTCTTTTAACTACATTTATTTAATATACATACGTATCTGATTTATTATTTAATTAATTTATCTATAAATGTACGTTTTGACTACTTAAATTATTTGATTTGACTTTTAATTAGAATTTTTAATCACAACATACCAATTTCTTATTTTTTATAACATTTTACATTAGTTTGATTTTGTGTGTTCAAAAAGTCACAAACAACATATATATTAAGGGATGATATTAAACTTTTTTCACTATTTTTTTTTTTAAAGTAAGTTACCATTACACTCGGTATTGTATTATGCATTATTATTATTATTATTTTATGAATTTTTTATATAACTCTTAAGTAATTAAATAATGAAATAACTTTTTTAAATTGATTGTTATACGCCAACGTTCACATTTTATTATTTATTATTTATCTATAATAACTTAATACAATAATATCATTAATCATTTGCTAATATCAAAAAAAATTAAAAAAACGAAACAATAAATTAAATAAAACTGATTGAAAAACTTGCTGAATTTTTAATAAATTTTTGTTGTTTTCCTTTAATAAACAAAAACTTTAATGTCTGACATAAGCATAACACAATTCTATTGAATTAATATTAGAGTATTATTTTTTTTATCAATATAACTAAAAAGTAGAGCAAAAAAAAAAATTATTAAAGACGTAAAATAATACGAATTTCAAATGGAAAATAAATTTGTTTTCGCTGATAATAATAAATCAATGGGAAACTAAGTTGGATTTGATAATAAGCCAACAAAATAAAACAGGACTAATATGTAGATTAAAAAACATAAAAAATAAAAAATGTATTTTCCTATTAAAATTATTAAAAAAACAAACAAAAAAAAATTGTCAGATTATGCCAATTAATTTAATATTTTCGCAACATTGAAATTTAGATTTTTATATCAAATAACTGATATGAGTTACTTGAGTTTTTTGTAATTAAAAGTGAATGTATGTAAGAAAAAAAATAAAATAAAACAAACCTTTATGCTGTTATAATAACTATAAAATTGTTATGTAATTAATAAATAAAAAAAATGAATTTTAATAAATTTTGTTATTAAATAAACATGTCAAATGTTAATGGAATTGACATTTACAAGGCTTTTATATAGAATATCGATAACGAATAAAAATTAAGATGCTTATGTTATGCTCAAGAGAAACATTAATTTTACAGGTTTTATTCAACTTTTTTTTTTCTTTTCATTTTCAATTATGTTAAAAACATATTTTCTTTACTTATATAAATATATATATATATATTTTGAATATTAAATATAAAAATAATTGTTTATAAAATTGTACTTTTTTTCTCATTTTTAATTAAAAAAAAAAAAAAAAAATTTTCTTTTAATTAAATGTATTTATTAATTACATGAGTCATTAATTAAAATATTTTATAAATATATATGTATTAAAATTTAACTATTTAAATAAATTAAAAAAAAAAAATCAAATTAGGGTTTGAACTAGGTACAAAATAAACAGCAAAACAAAAATTGTAATCTTCAAAGAAAAATAAGGAAAACGACAAAAAGAAAAACACAATTAAAAAAAAATAATAATAAGAATTAATTAATTATTATTTATTATAATTATATTATATTGCTTTTATGTTTTTATTTTATTATTATTATTATTTTTTTTTTCTTCATCATTTTTATTAACTATTTAATTAATTTAGTATGGTAAGGTAAATTCATTGTCTTCCATATTTGGTTAATTACATTTACAAATTTATTTATTTTTTTTTTTTTTTTCATTTCTTTAGTATTAGTAGTAGTAAATTGTTTTAATTTTTAATTAATTTTATTTTTATTAAATATACAAATTCCTTTAAAAAAAAAGTTTGTTTTTTAATTTTTACACAGGAAAAAGTTTAACCATTTATCATTTTCTATACATTTTATTGTAGAAGGAGCATGAAATGTTTTGTTTTTTAGCTTTAATTAACTTTACTTTACTTTACTTTACTTTACTTTACCTTTTAAACAATGAAAATCTTTAATTATATCGGTGATTTAATTATATATATTTAAGCTAATTATGTAACTAACATATTTCGTCCTTAATATTCTCGTATTATTATTATTTTATTTTTTATTATAATTATAAATTAATTATTCATTTTATTTTATAATTCGTTTAAGTGCAAATAATTAGGTGAATAATTTTTTTTTTTTTTTTAATTTTTTTTATATTTATTAAGCTAAACAGTGATTTACTTAATTAGTTTAATTAAATTAATTAATAGAAAAAAATTAAATACATAACTTATAAACGAATATTATTGCTTTATTTTATTTTTTTTTCATTTTTGGTTTTTTGGTTTTTTCAGCATCACTAAAATTAAATTTTTAATTTAATTTTAACTAATGAATAATTACTAAAAATAATAAAATTAAAAAAATAAAACTAATTTTTATTTAGTTACATTCATTTTCCATTAATTATTTAAATTTTCTTTATTATTTTTTTTTTTTTTTGCATCATATTTTCACTTTAAGAACACATTTTGTTAACTTATTTTAATTAATTTTTAATCTGTTTTAATCTGACAAATATATATTATATACATATAAATACTAATATTTTATATTTATGTATTATGTATTTCCTTTATAAATTAATTACATTTTTGTCTCTGTTTTTTTTTTTTTTTTTTTTTTTTTTTTTTTTTTTTTTATATATAAATAAATTAAATATAAATTTACATAAGGTTTTACAACTAAAGTTTTGATTTTTTTTTTTTGGTTTTATGTTTTATGTTGTTGTTATTTTTTTTTTTTTAATGTCAAAGCAGGATATTGTAATTAAAGCGTAATAAAGTAATCTTTAAAACAAGATTTATATAAATAATTTATAATGTTTACAGAAGAAAAAAAATACGAAGAAAGACAAAATAAACTAAAAGAGAAATAAAACGTAAAAGGATACTCTGGATGGATTAAACTAACAAAGTTCAGTAGTTTTCATTATTTTAATTAAAGCTAAAAAAAAAAGAAAGCATAATGCATAAAAAATAGTTTTTTTTTTTATAATTATAATTACGTTTTAACAAGAGTTTTTCCCACTATTTATCTATTACTCAACAAATAATACGAATAGGATGTTGAATTTTTGATTATTTTTCTAAACGAATACAAAAATGATCTTTACATTACTATTACGTAAAATTAATTAATTAAAATCTTTATGACAAATAATAATATTAAGTAAAAATTATTACATTAAGCCAAAAGAAATCTTAAGCCAAAACAAAACAGAATAATTAAAAACAAAAAATTATCTTATTAAGAAAACAGAAAAAAAAAAAAATAAATAATAAAGACAGAAAAATTAATTATTTGGTAATAAATTAAGGAAACGATATAATATTGTGCAAAGAAATTAAACGATAAATTTGTAATTTTTCAATATAAAATAAAAAATAATATTTTAATGACTTAATTGATAATAATATATTATAATTTAATTAACAAATATTAAAATTAGCAATTAATAATAATTTAATTTCTTATTTTATTTTTTATGTTTTTTTGGGACATGTGCCAATTATTCAATTATTATAAATTATTTATAATAAGTAATTTCTAACGTTTTTTTATATATATATATATATATATCTTTGATTTATGTAAAACGTCATGAATCCATTATGCATAAATGTTGGTTACTTACTTACAGTATAATGATTTGATTCTTTATCACTTAATTCACGAAAATGTCTATTTAATTCGTATTGGCTACAATTTTATTTGTAATTCATTTGATTAATACCTTATATATGGTTGGTTGATTTTAACTAATACCTTCGTGTTATCTAATTACATACATTATTTTATCTAATTTTTCCTTTCTTTCTATATTTTTATTTTTTTCGTTTTCTGTTTGACAGCACACTGATTGGTATAAAATTAGCAGAACTATAGAGAAGTTATAAAGGTAAAAACATAGAGAGAAAAAAAATTTTTATGTATAATTAAAGCAATCAACTAAAAACATAAAAGGATTTACAAACACACACACACACACACCCTCTAGCATATTTATTTCATTTTATTTCGATATCTGATTAATTTTCTTTTACTTTTTTTACCACTGTCTGTCTCTGGCTTGTGGTATCTTGAAAACTTTTCCTTATTTTATTACAATCATAGCATAAATTAAAACCAAAAAAAAAAAAAAGGAAAATTAAATAAAATTAAAGGAAATAAATCAGACCTTAGATATTTATTACATTTACGCATATATTAATGTTCAATTAGTACGTACTTTGTAATCACTTCTATATGAGTTTAATCGGTTTTTATTTTTTTTAGCATTTTTCTGTTTTGTTTTATTTTGTTTGCTATTAATTTATTTGTAGAGAAATACTTTTATCAGTAAAAGGGTTTTTTTTTTTTTTTTTTAATACATTTTTATCTCTATAACGTAATTGTAAGAATGGCCAGTATGGAATTTTAGTTATTTTCGATACGTATCTCTTTACTCATTTTGGGGTTTTTTTTTACTAGAATTTTGCGAGGTTTAAGTACGTTTCATTTCACATACAAAACATATTCACTTTACAGATTACTATAGTTAAATTAAATATCTCTTTTTTTTTTTGTTCTTCTTTAATCTAAAATCAAACCTCTATTTTATATTTATTAATATTTTTGTGCAATAAAAAAAATGATAAAGGTATTTTATTCCTGTTCTATTGCATATAATAAATTATTAATATTTTTTCATAAATATCTAACTAAACACTTAAAATTTTAAATTAAATAGTAAATTTTTTCTGATACTAATTTTTTTTTCCATTAATTAAATTAAATTAAAATAAAAGGAACAGGTATCTCGGACGTACAATTTCAATATAAACATAAACAAATGCATTATTTATCATTTTCAATTAAATAAAAAAGAAAAAAAAATACTTTTTTAAATTTATATAACAAAAATTATAATAAGCTTAATAATAGTAATAAAATGTACAAAATAATAATAATAGTAATAATAATGATAATAAGTCAAACAAATAAACAAATCACAATATCCTGTTATAAAATAAAATTAAATAAAATTATAAATAAATAATATAAAAACGTTTTTGTAATAAATTATTATTATTATTTTGATTTAGTATTTTCTGTGTTTCTTTTATCTTTTTTTTATAATAATAATAATAATAATTATTATTATTATTACTTATACAATAATTATTAATAAGTTAATTGTTTAGTTCATAATTCATAACATTTAATTATAATAATTGTTTTATGACTGTTTTTTTTTTTTTTAATTAAATTAAAATTATTCTTAACTAAATTGATTTTTTTTTTTCTTTTCTTTTATTATTTATGGTTTTGATTAATTTCTTGTGTTTTTTTTTTTTTTTTTATTAATATTTATTTGGTTATGCTTAATAACTTAATAAAATGATTTAATTAATTTATATATGATACATGGGTTTTTTTTTTTTTTTATTTTATTTCAACAACATAAGTAGAAAATAATTACATCTGAGTATTTTTAATTTATTTTTGTGTTTGTTTCGTTTTCTTAAAATTAAAATTTAACTAAAAGAGAATTTTAAAGCAAAATTTATTCCATAATTTATACAAAATTTTAATTCACATTTTTGTGGGTTTTTTTTTTTTATTCTTTATTAATTTTTATTTATTTATTTCTTTTATATATATAAAAAAAAAAGGAAGACATTCATACTATTTAGTAACAAACATTTTGATTAATTTTCTTTTTTAATTAATTTATTTAATTTTTTTTTTTTTATTCACTTCTATATTAAATATTTAATTTTTTTTTTTTTTTTTTTGTTTAAAATTACATTAATCAAAATAATTAATGTTTTGTAAATAAATTTAATTTTTTTTAATGTTTTGCTCTTAATTAATTATCTAAAAAAAAAAAAAAAAAAAAAAATTATAAATCGTTTTATTCAACAAAAATAAATAAAAAATTTAAATTTAAATGACAGGAAATAAATTTCTTATTTTTTTATTACATTCTTTTTCTATAAATTACTTAATTAAATTTTTACAAATTTTTTACAATTGAAAGATGAAAAAGGAAAACAAAAACTAAAAAATTTAAAATTAAAATGAAAACATTTTCAATCCGTAAGCGATAATTATTTATTATAAACTTTCAGCAATTTGTTCACTTGTACGTCTTTGTTGATGATGATGCCTTAAATAACTTTCTGAATAAACACTTTTTGCACGACTATCATATCTCAAACTTGATCGCCTTACATCAATATCCATTGGTGAATGATTTTGCCACCATGTACAAAACATACACTGTAATGTGTTACGAAATGCTTCTCGGAAATCACGATTAAAATAAGCATAAATAAGAGGATTTAATGTTGAATTAAAATAACCAATCCAAAATAATATTGCTACAACGATATCTGGACATGGACATGCATCACCACACAGTGTCACTATAACGTACCTATATAAAACAAGTGTTGAATAATATTTTGAAAAAGAAAAAAGAAATATTTTAGATTAAATGTATGTAAAGTAAGGATAAAATATACAAAAAAAAAAAAATAATAATAATAAGAAAAACTTTTATGTTATTCCATCTTAGCCCTAATTCATCGGTTTATTTATTTATTTATTTTTTTTTTCTTTTAACATTTCTATTTATTTTATTTTCACAACATTTTATGACGAGCAAATAGTTCTTTATAATAATAATAATAAAAAAACTTAAAAAAAAAAAAAAAGTTTTCGTCTTTTTAATATCAAAAAAAAAAAAAAAAAAAGAGCTTATATGTGTTTAAATTGAGCCACCCATTGAACATGAGTGTAATATTACAAAAGATTCTTGAGCTTGTATAATGAAATGAACAAAAAGAAAATAAAAACAATGTTAATGCGGAAAACATATATACTTACCATAAAAAGAACGGTAACCAACATAATATAAAAGTTCCCATAATTATACCAAGTGTACGGGCAGCCTTGTGTTCTCTCTTCATTTTAATTAAGTGCTTATCTTTGGTTGGTGTATGCTCTGAATCAACCTCATGTAATGTTAATGTTTTTGATGAACCAGAACCGCTAAGTGCTTCCCCTATTCATATAGAAGAAACAAAAAAAAAAAAAATTAGTTAATTAAACAATTAATTCAAAAAAAAAAAATAAACGGAAATTATTAATAATTAATTACCATTTGTTCCGCCACCGCCAACACTTGAATGCCGATGCATTAACATTGCTGAGCCTTGCCTAAGTGCTAATTGTTTTTCTTGTCTATTCGCTTCACGAAATATTGCCCAATATGTAAAAATCATAATTGTGCATGGAATCCAAAATGATATTGAACTAGATACAACTGCATAATATTTATTCACAACAAAACTACAACTATCTGGATGTAATAAAATATCTTCTCTATGCTTATCAGTTGTGTACCATCCTAAATGCATAATTAAAAAGAAAAAAAAAATGAATCAAAGAATTAAATTTAGTTGTAGAAATTAAACGAAAACACTACCAGCAAATATTGGTACAAAGGATATAATTGCTGGTGATATCCATGTATTTAATATCATAACGGCTACAACTTTTTTTGTCATATTTATAGGATATTTCAATGGTCTAACAATAGCGTAATAGCTAAAAATAAAACAATGTTAAATATGTTTTTATGAGAAATAATTAAAAAAATAAAGAAAACACTCACCGATCAACAGATATACAACATAAATGTAGAATACTTGCTGTTGAAAAGTAAACATCTAAACTATTCCATACATCGCACATAAATGGACCAAAAAGCCATCTAAAAAAAAAAAAAAAAGTAAAGAAAAAAATTTTGTTTTTATGTTATCAATAAATTAGTCGACATTGTGTTATAAATAAATAAATAAATATAGAAGAAAAACAGTTTTTAACGCGATTTAATACTATACGAATTTACATCATTTTTATTTTTGTGTAATATTTCTCTTAAAACACAAAATAACTCTTTCAGCTTTCTGTTTTTTTTTTTTTTTTTTTTCATTAAAGTATTTATAAATAATTAATAATCATTTTTTTTTTTTTTTTAGTATTAATAAACTGAAAACAGAAATGATAATGGATAATAAAGAAATAATCGTAAACGATGATATTTGTTGATGACAATAAAATGACAAACATTTTGAATTATTATAAAAAAAAAAAGAAAAAAAAAAAACAAATAAACAGAAATAAATAAATTAAAGTTTTTTTTTTTTTTTGTGTAGAAACATTTTTTTTTTTTTTTATTTGTTGATACTAAAAATGAATATGTATCCTGGTTATATGTGCTTCCTTTTATTATTTTCTATTACACAGTATTCTGTTCTTTTTTTTTTTTTTTCCGTTCGTTCATTCGTTCGTTCGTTTTATTAATAATATAAATTTTTATGTTAGACGTTTCCAACAGAAATAAACATCAACAGTAGACGACAGTGGCATTAAAAATAACAGGTACACCAAAAAAAAAAAAAAAAAAAATAATATTTTCAAATTTTATACAATGCAAATGTTAACTAAAAATCACAATCTGAACAGTTTTTATCCTTTGATTTATCTTTTAAAAAAAGAAACATATAATTGGTTATGTAAGAAATGTTTTTTTTTTTTTTATTTTTGAATGAATATTAACTTGCTGTGCGTTGTGTTTGTTGTTATTTTTTGAAAGTAAATACTCAAAATAGAATAGAAATTGCCTTTTAAATTCTTTAAATATTTATATTCTGTACAATAATAATAATAATAATAAAAAAAAAACAAACATTATTGTCTCGCTTTTTATCGTTTATGACAGAATATTATTTTACTTTCGATGTTCTTAGAATTCAGTTCCATACTTAAGCGGAACAACATTTACATTTATTTTCAACACTTTTATTTTTAATATTAAATAAATGTTGACAATTCTTATTCAGTTTCCCTGTTTATAGTTTATTCACAATTTCACCTGTTTTTGCAAAAAAAAAAAAAAAAAAATTTATTACCTTGTTAAAGTATTAACTAGTTATTCCCATTTACCGTTTAGTGGGTGGTAATTATTTTAAATAGTTAACTCATTATCACTGTTTAATGTTAAGCACGCTAATGTACATTTATTTATACCATTTAAATCTTAACAATGACATAATAATAACATAACTAGAAAGCTGTTAATAATAATTATAATGAAAATATTAAAATAAATGTTGGTATAACGCCAAAAAAAAAAAAAAATGCGTTTTTTTTTTCTTCTAATTTGTCGAATAATAAATATTATGTTACAAGAGGAAGCAAACAATAATTTCGCTAAATAAAAAGGAAAAAAACGGAAAATTTTCTTAATGTATTCTGACTTAAATTATTTTGATTTTGTTTTTTGACAGGACTGTCTATTAAAAGAGTTTTAACAACATTCATCATGTTTTCAATTTAACTTTGTTTTATTTATTTTTAGTGCATAGAAGAAAAAAAATTGACTTAAAAAACAAACGATTTATTTTTATAGACTTAATTGTAATAAAAAATACAAAAATTCAGCTAATACAATACCTTCCAGTTATTTGTACACTAAAATTAAATGTCATGGCCATCATTGCTACCATAATATCAGCCATAGCTAAGGATACCACAAAATAATTGGTGATCACTCTAAAAATAAAAACAGAAAAAACAGAAAAAAAAAAAGAAAACAATTAATAAATCAAAGGATTTATCTAATTACTACAAATTGTAATAAACATTTAAAATGTATGTAAGTAAGTGTTGTATACTGTTTGATTACTATAAAAGCTAAGTAGAATAGAAAACTATAAACAAATAAATTTAACAAACAGAGAATTATTTAATTTAAAACAAGATGTTGGTATTCGTAAATTATAACAATGTTTCCTTTATTAATAAGAATAATAAAAACAGACCATTTAAATGTATTTACCTTAGTTTTCTATGTCGCATCACAGAAATGATTACAAGTAAATTACCGAATATAGCAGCAACAATTATAAGTATCATAATTGATGCTTTAACTACTAAAGTTACTGTTTCAGTCCATTGTTCATCTTCTGTTAATTGTGTTGTGAAATTATTATTTGCTGGATACATGTCGAACGGATGATGATTATAGGGTGGCGGTTGTAACGACGACGACGGTAATTGCGATGATGATGATGATGATAATTGTGATGAGGGTAACAACGGAGGGCCCGTTGTACCAAATATTGCGGATGCATTATACGATGATAATGATGGTGAAGACGTATAACCAGATATTAAATTATTACTCGTACTCATTATAAAAAAAAAAATAATAATTTAACGTTAAATCCTTGCTTCGAGTTACTTTTAACCTGATTACTTTTAGTTATTACAATAATTTTGTCTGTTCCTCGTTCTTTTTTTTTTCTATTTTATTAATATTTTTTTTTCGCTTCTTTTTTTTATTCCTAAGAATTGTACATTTTGCAACGTATTACTGAGCTATAGTTACTCATGATTGGCTTTACTTTTTTTCTTTCTACTACTACTGCTGCTGGTTTTCTTCAGCTTTTCTATTCTTTCAATTTCCATAGAGGTTTGTCATTGTTGTCACCAAGAATTATATATATAATAATACAGTGATATAGCCTTTATTTTACTATGGAATATCTCTTTACTATTTTTTTTTTTTTTTTGCTTTCTTTTTTTCTTCTATCACTATGTACGTATTTATTATGTGTAAATGTAATTTGTTCTCGTTGAAATCATTTTATTGTATTGTATGTACACTGCCGTGTATATTACAAACACCCAACGTATTATCACCTCTTTTCACTTTATTTATATTACTCTTTTCTTTTTTTTTTTTTTTGCTTAATTTTTCTTTTCACTTTATATTTAATAAAACAAAAAAAAAAGGAAATATCTGCAAAGATAAAAATATAAGAGAAAAAAAATAAATAAATTACACTTGAAACAAAAAAGAAAAATAAAATAAATCTCATAAGAAAATAAATAAATCAAATTGATGAGTTTAATTCTTTTTTAGCATTAAATATTTGCTCTTTAAACAAAAAAATAAAAAAAAATACAACAAGTACCAAAAAAGCATTAAATCATTCTTTTCTTTTCGGTCTTATTCAATGTTTTAAAGCATAAGTTAAAAACAACGAATGTTCAAAGTAACTTAAGAAGTTTGGTGAAATATTAAAAAAAAAACAAAAACAAATTCATAGGAAAAAATAAAATACTATGTAGGTGTTTTTCATAGGTTCAGTTTTGCATGTGTCCAAGAGAAGACAAACATTGAATGTCGACACCAAAAAAATAAAAAAAAATTATTTATATATTTATCACGAATTTTTTAATAAAATTAAATTAAAACTAATGTAGCGTAAAAAAAAAAAAAAAAAAAAAAAATATTATTAATAATGAAACGAGAGTGGAGAATTTAAAAGAAAAAAAATTTTCAAAAAAAAAACCTTAACTTACAAGAAAATAATAAAAAATAAGATTATTTAAACACGAAAAAACTATATTCAAAAAAAAAAAAAGAGTGTCAAAGTAAATTGCGTAAGTTATAAATTTAATTTTAGATTTTTTGGCTAACAGTTTAATAAATATTAACAAACACAATTCCTTCTCCTATTTATAATTTTTTTTTTTCTTTCTTTCTTTCTTCATTTTATTAAACGAAAATAGTCCAACTTAAATTTAAATATATATATATATATATATATATTTTTTTTTTTTATTTATAATAATAAAATAAGTCACTCACAACAAGAAAGTAAAGGAGAGAGAAAAAAAAAAAATATTTAAATCAAATGTGAAAAAAGAAATAAAATTCAATGTTAGACGTTTTTCGCGTATTTAAATATATAAAAAAAAAAAATCTTTAAGAGGATTTGTAGGTAGATAACGAAATATTATTTTTTTATTTTTTTTTTTTGTTAGGACGGTAAAAAGTAATTATTATTTTAATATTTAATAGAAATAACAGAAAATAAAATATATTTTTTAACATTTAAATATGCCATTTTTCATATTGCTTGTAATTTAAATTTTTAATTTTTTTTTATAATTTATTAACAAAACGGAAATAATTTATTAACGAGATATTTTTTTTTTTTTTTTTTTTGTTATAAAAATCTAATCAGTTAAATAAATAAAGAAGAAAATTACTATTGTGTGTTTTAAAATAATAAATCAATGAATAAATAAATAAAAAAAATTAATCAAAACAGCATAAGGTCACCGAAATTAATAGCATTAAAGAAATAAAAATTGCATAATCAATTATTTATACGTAAATATGCAATTATTAAAAAAATTAAATTGATTATAGTAAAAATATTATTTATTTTATTTATTTATATATATATATAATGCAGTTGTTTATTTATAGATTAATGCTGCAAAACCTTACACACTACCACACTACCGTTTAAACATTTGTTTAATTTAAATTACATTAAATATTATAATACAAAAAATAAAAACGAGAAGCGTAAACCCATTTTAAATGCTAGATGAGAAAATTAATTAAATTTTGATGATGGTACATGCCATGGATGTTAGTTATTTAAATTACTTTTAATGGTGGTTAGGATGGACAACAAAATAGCGACAAAAAATAATAACACACACACACTGATAATAAATTTATAAAAATTTTATTTTTTTTTTTATTTTTAATAATAATAATAATTAAAAATATCAAAAAAGAATAAATAATTAAATAGATTAATATTTATTAATAATAAAAGTGAATAATAAAATTAAAAAAAAAATTATTTGGCAAACACAATTGTTTTAAAAAATAAAAAATATTTTATTTGTATCATTTATATGGTTAAATGTAATAAAATTGTTTGATTTTTAAAAAAAGTTGTTTTTTTTTTTTTTTTATTATTTATATTATAAATGATAATTAATATTTTTTTTTTAATTTTTTTTTTTATTTATTTGTTAAATTGGCAACTTAAATCCTTATCCTTTTTTTTTTTGTTTTGTTTTTGTCGATGCCGTTTTTATTTTATTAATTTTTTTTTTTTTTGTTGTTGTTGTTGTCTTGTTTGTCATAATAAAAGTATTAATAATCGCGTATCTATATATAAAATGAAATTAAACAACAACAACAACAACAGCAACATTTTTCTTCTTTTTTTTTTTAACCACACTAACTAACCCACCCACAAAAATATTTTATAAATAAATAAATATATGATGACACTTTTCTCTCCTTTATTTTTATTAATTTTTTTTTTTTCCATTTTAATTTTCTGCTTTATTTACTTGTGATTTTTCATTGAATCAATATTTAGTAGAATATGTATGTGGTTGGTTTACTTTACTTTACTTTACTTTACTTTACTTTACTTTACTTTACTTTACTTTACTTTACTTTACTTTACTTTACTTTACTTTACTTTACTTTACTTTACTTTACTTTACTTTACTTTACTTTACTTTACTTTACTTTACTTTACTTTACTTTACTTTACTTTACTTTACTTTACTTTACTTTACTTTACTTTACTTTACTTTACTTTACTTTACTTTACTTTACTTTACTTTACTTTACTTTACTTTACTTTACTTTACTTTACTTTACTTTACTTTACTTTACTTTACTTTACTTTACTTTACTTTACTTTACTTTACTTTACTTTACTTTACTTTACTTTACTTTACTTTACTTTACTTTACTTTACTTTACTTTACTTTACTTTACTTTACTTTACTTTACTTTACTTTACTTTACTTTACTTTACTTTACTTTACTTTACTTTACTTTACTTTACTTTACTTTACTTTACTTTACTTTACTTTACTTTACTTTACTTTACTTTAACATGACATTTATAAATTAATACACAAAATGCACAAAAAAAACGTAAAATTGTGTTAAAAATGAAATTTAACGAAAAAAAAAACAAAAAAAATTATTTTTCAAGTTAAAAAGGACACAACAATTTTTTTTTGTTGCTGTGTACATGATAATAATAATAATAATAATAATAATAATGGTAATAAAAAACAAACTAAAAAAAAGAAATAATAATAATAATAAATAAATAAACTAAAAAAAAGAAAAAACATTTACAGTACTGCAGTGCAGATTTTATATTTTGATAAATAGAAATGAAATAAACGAAAAAAAAAAAAAAATCGTCAAACACCAACAGCATAGTAAAGTTTACAGTGCATAAACCATATAGATGCATCACAGTTATATATATCGCACAAATGTTTTATAGTAAAAACTATATAATATGCTGTTGTTGAAATGTGATACAAAAAATTGTTTTTTTCCTCCTTTCACCTCCTTTTTACTTGTGAGAAAATGAATAAAACCGTAAAAATATCATTTTTTTTTTCTTTTATTTTCATTTAAACAAGGATACAGTAACGGATATTATATATGTTCAAGAAATATTAATATCACATAGGAGAAAAAAAAAAGAAGAAATTTTTTATTTTTTTTTAAATTATGTTCGGAAATTTTTATTTTTATTATTATTTTCTGTTTTTCTCTTTTGGGAGCTTTTCCATTTCTTTTGATATAAATAAATACAGACGTAAACAAATAAGCAAAAAAAAAAAAAAAATAGTCGTTTGATTTCACGTAATATGAAAATTGGATCACAATGAATAACAAATATTCGGTATTAAATATTTAAAAAAATAAAAATCTTTTAAAGCACATTTTGTTTCCTTTCTTTAATAATAAATCACAAAAAAAAAAAAATACAACAAAAGACGCTTTTATATAACTAATGTGTTAATGTTAATGCTTATGTTAATTTTAATGGTAATGTTAATGTTCAATAACTCTAAATCAAACAGTTTGTGGTTATTCTTCTTTCTTTCTTTCTTTTTTTTTTGTATATTGTAAAGAAAGCCCTTATATGACATATTTATTGTATTTATTTGTAATTATGTATCGGTTATATAAAACCGCAAAAACCAACATAAAATAAAATTAATCAATAATAATTGAAATTCATTTGTTAAATATAAGCAAATATATTTTGTTTGTAACATATTCACATTGGTTAGAAATATAATTTTTACCATAAATAATGTCGTTAGTATTTGTTAATTAGAAAACCAAAAAATCAATTTTCATATTTTTTATTTTGCAATAAAATCTATCGTAAACAAAGAAAACCGAGTAGAGAGAAAAAAAATTACATAAAACCATTGTAGGTTATTCATTAAAATAAAATTTATATTAAAACACCTAATCAGTTTTTAGTTTAGTTATATTTATAAAATAGTTTATAAATAAAACCATCACAAATCATGATTCTTATCAATTTATGGAATGACATTAGAAAGTAAATAAAAAAAAAAAAAAAATAATAACAAAAACCTTTTTTTTTTTGAAACATTCAAGTCCTTTACATTAAAATAATAAACAAAGTAGAAAATTGTTTTATTTTATGGACACAAAATCAACATAATAAGTTATAAGTGTATAAAAAAAAAATTACAAAGAGTGGCTGGTACAGGTTTATGTCGACATTTAATTTTAACATTAAACTGTCTACATACATTTATACAAATAAAATAAAATAAAAGGGAAAAACTTATTAATGTTTTTCTAGTCAGTAAAATAAAAAACAAAACAAAAAAAAAAAAATAAGAATAAAAGCTTGCAGCAAAAAGCTGGGACAATTGTAAAAAAATAAACCTAGTTTATATGGTTCGTGGAATTACATTTACTATATGCTTTGTCATAAATTTCTCTTTGAATTTACTACAAAATGGATTAAAATAAAAAAAAAATTTTCCTCTATTTTCCATTTCTCAAAAATGAACATCATTAATACTTATTATATTATTCTGTTCATGTCCATAATAATTTTAATTTTATAATAAATATTTTCAGTCATTATATTAAATATAATAAACAAAAAAAAAATTAATAACAAAAACATCTAATCAATATTTTATAGTTTTATAATTTTTTTTTTTTTTTTTTTTTTTTTTTTTTTTTTATTATTACAATCTAGTCAGTATATGACCAATAAGCAATTTATTTCTATCTTTAATTTACTACGGTTACATTATATTAAGAATTGATTAAGTCTAATTTCTTAAATTATTCTAACTTTAGTTTTATGATATTAATTTGTGTTCGAACTACATGCTAATTCATGTGGTTTTGTACGTTTTAGTCTACGCATGCTATTTGTGGTATCAAGGAGCTGGATTGCCTCGATATTCACGTGTTGTTGTAGTCTTTGTTCATGACTAGCTGCAAATTTCTTAATTACTGTGTGTACCATATCCACCTTTAGGTCCCTATGGATATTGGTGTTTTTGATGTACCAAGGGGCATTAATTATATTCCTCAATACTTTATTTTGAAACGTTTGTATTATCTGCACATTACTTTTTTTAGTACATCCCCATAATTGAATACCATAAGTCCAAATGGGTTTTAAGATTTGCTTATAGAGAAGCAATTTGTTGTATGTTGATAGTGAAGAATTTCTTCCAATCAGCCAGTACATATGTCTGTAACGAATGCCGAGTTCTTCTCTTTTTATCTTTACGTGTGCTTTCCAGCGAAGCTTCGTGTCTAGTGTCATGCCTAAATATTTGGCTTTGTTGGAATACGGTATTTCTACGTTATTCATGAATACCGGGATGTATGATATTTTTTTATTAGTAAAGTTAATGTAAGTTGATTTAGCTTCGTTCAGTTTGATACGCCATTTTTTTGTCCAATTGAATATTTCTGTGATTGCAGATTGTAGTTTTTCAGCTGCATCTTCATTGTTTTTTCCAGTTGCCAATATTGATGTATCATCAGCAAATGTAGCAATAGTGTTATCTCTAAGCTCAGGTAAGTCATGTGTGTATAGTAGGTAAAGGACTGGACCCAACACACTTCCCTGTGGTACCCCTGCTCTTATTTCTTTTAATTCAGAGTAAACATTATCATGTTTTATTCTAAAATATCGATTGGTGATATAAGATTGTAATATTTCTGAGTACTGTGCAGGTAGGATTGTTTTAAGTTTAAAAATTAAACCTTCATGCCAGACTTTGTCGAATGCTTGTGCAACATCTAGAAATATTGATGAGCAAATTTTTTTCTCTTCCAGTGTTTTTTCGATAAGATTTGTGATTCTATGGACCTGATCGATTGTCGAGTGCTTTTCTCGAAATCCAAATTGATGGTCTGGGATTATCTTATTTTTTTCTATTATTGGTTTAATCCTTTTTAAGAGTATTTTTTCAAATAATTTGGAAATAACTGGCAATAGTGAAATTGGCCTGTATGATGTTTTTTCTTGGGGTGGTTTTCCTGGTTTTAATATCATAATTACTTCCGCACATTTCCAGGATGATGGTACATACTTAAGTCTAAATGCAGCATTTATTATGTTTGTTAGTTTTATTACAATTAATCATTATCAATTAATCAATTATTATAATTAATCAATAAAAAACGATTTGTTTTTGCACTTAAAAATTAAAAAATACAATGTATCCAAAATTAATGTAATTGATAATTATAATTAAAATTAACGCATCAATAATTTATTCAAATTGATTATAAAATAAAGAAGAAGAATTTATTATTTATTAATAAATAATTTGTCTGTTAAACAATAATAATTTTAATTAATCAACTAAATGAATCTTTTGGATAATGTGCTTCACTAATTATTAACATGAAATTCTAGAAAACAATTTTTTTGGTCTACGTGTTTCAATTTTAAATAATTTATTTGATTTAAATTAAATAATTTAATAAATAAAACAATAAGTGATCAGAGAGACTATATTATACTTATAAATTTGTGCGTTTTTTTTTTTCTTTAATTTAATTTAAGATTTGATTAAATGTATTCGATATAGATGGTAAACATAAACACTTTATATTAATTGCTTATTATAATTAGAATTTATTTATTGTTCATTAGATGTAAAAACAATAATAAATTACATATAAACACTCATAATATGTGTAGTTATTAGTGTTTGTTATTATTATGGCGTTAGTATACAAATAATAAACTAAAACATAATTTGTAAAATTTAATTAAAAATATCAGTAGTATTGACTAGCGAAACATGAGTTTAATAATAAATTTCGTAGACATTTATTATATTATTAATTTAATTAAATCGTTATTGAATAAGAATTGCTTCTTTTTTTCTTTTTTTTTAATTAAGTAATTAGACTATAGATAATTATTTTTGTTTGTTAATAAATTATAATTAACCATTTATAATGATACCAAAATATTTAAAAATAATTTTGTTAAAAATCTACATCCTTTTAATATGGAAAATAAATTGATAGAGGTTAAATATACTTTTAATAATACTTCTTTTTTGTATGTATAATAAAAGTAAATAATGCTTTAATAACTAGAATTACGTATAATATATTCGCATAAAGTAAATATACTATAGAAAAAGACTTAACTAAAACCTAGTTAAACCTTAAAGGCGATTAAAAACCTGTGATGGATACATTGACGTTGATGTAATTATAGACTTTAAAATATATTTGCATTGAAAATAAAATTATGTGACATTAGCATTGTTTTAGCTGGCGTTAAATACTTAAATTGATTAAAATGATAACGACTCTAAGCATTTATGTAGATATATATATATATATATATATATATATATATGTGTGTGTGTGTTTGTATGACATAGAATAATGATTAAAGCTTGCAATAATAACTAACAATAAAATTAAATTTATTACTGTGGAAAATAACAATTCTGTATTTGATAATAATAATGATTTAACATGCACTATAAGTGTTCAATCGTTGGCTGTAATAATATTTTGATATACAAATTATATAATAATGAATTTTGTACCATTAACTTGTAGAAACACAAAAAAAAAAATTAACAAATAAAGCAAAACCCCAATGTGAATGAAACATAAACTGCATTCAATCGATACATTTTTTTCATTAATTCCCCATTTTAACGAATCAACAAAATGCAATTATTAAAAGTGAATATTAAAAATACTAGGTTTTCACTGGTAGTTTCTACCAGTTTCTGTGTTTTCTATTTCTTATTAAGCAAGTGATGAAAATCAAATCAACAAAACTCTTTACAAATTATTGTAGCAGTGAAACGAAACATTTAACCAGTGCAATAATGAAAACATTGAAAACAAAACTCTTGAGATTATGAAACGTAGCAAGTAGCAACTCATCACAATAACCATTTATGGTATTATGCAGTTTAATTAACATAAAATATATGTCACTTTTATAACAATGAACATTGAAGCATTTATTCTATCTGTCTTTCTATTTTTTTATGATTACCAAAGTAAAAAATATCAAATGATTCATAAAACATCCTATTATAAAAAAATTAATTTATTTCTAACCATAATGAGACCAAATTAAACCTGATTAAGGTGATAAATGGTTATTTAAATACAAAAAAATTTAAAGTAATAAAAATGTTTAAATCGCGTGTACGTGTTAATATGTACGAAAAATTAATTAATTAAATAATTTAATCAATTATACACTCATTAATTATTCATTATTGATTCTTTCGATTATTTTTTAAATAACGATAAAAAAAAAGACTTTTCACTGATTAAAAATGAATTTTTGTTGTTTGTTTTCTGTTAATAAAATCTTAAAAACCGTAATCAAAAAGAATTATTCCTTTCTATATTTTATTAATTATTTTATAAATTACCCACGTATTAGTACAGCATGCATTTTTATAATAGAAAAAAAAAACAAAATTAAAACATAACAAAATGTAATAAACAATAAAAATTAAATGAAAATGAGAGGAAAATTTTTTTGTGCAAAATACTAATCAGAAACAGTAAACGCAAAACAACAAAATAGAATTTTTTTATTTTATAAAAGTATTTTTAGATTAAATATGCTTAGCGAATGGATAAATAAATAGATACAGAGAAAACAAAATAAAAATAAAAATTAAATTAAATTTTCTTTTTATTTTTATTTTTTATAATGTGATTGTTTTTGTGATTTTCTTCGTGATAATTAATAATAATTTTTAATTTTTTTTTTATTCTTTACAATAATCATAATAATAATAAACAAACAAATAAATAAATAAAAGTAGAAGATGAAGAAAAAAAAATGTATAATCGAATATAATTAAGATATTTATTATTCATTAAACTAACAGAGTGAGCCATAAAAGTGAAACGTGAGCTTTAATTTTATGGTGAATTTTCATTCATGATTTTTTTATTATTTTTTTTTGTTGTTGTTGTTGTTGTTCTTGTCGTTGTTGCTGCAAACGAACTAAATTGAATTCGCTTAGGTTTGCATTATTTTTATCTTATCATAAATCACATGGTTATACAATGGCAAAGTTACAGTTTTTATATATTAATACTTTTTTTTATGGAAGCTTTTTTGCTTTTTTTCTTTTTTTTTTTTTTTTGTGATAATGACAAATAATTAAAATTGCTATTATCCTGTCACATTAACGTAAACTATTCTTAAAAACAATTCTACAACCATTTTTCTAATGAGATACGGATACAAATCTGGTTAATTAACGTTGAGCATATAAAAGCACATAGAAAAAAAAAAAGAAAAGTTTTTACATAATTTTTTGTTTCTAAGAAATAATTAATTAAAATCATACAAATCAAAGATTAGAAAGAAAGAAAACTTTTTTCGTTTTTGTGTAAAAATTCAAAATAAATTTTATCATGATTTAGGTTAAACAGAAAAATAAAACAAACTTTACACGTGTAGTTGAGTATTTTTTTAATTAAAAAAGCTTCTGTTTATCTAGAGTAGAAAGTAATTAAAAATTAATTTTAATTTTTAAGAGTAATAAACGTTAATAAGTATGTGTAGTTGCCACACTGTCGCATCTTCTTTTATTAAATCACCCACATATTATATCACTTTTTTAATTATTAATCAATTATGTAATAATAATAATAAAAAAAAAGAAAAAAAAAATTATTAATTAATACTTTTATTATTAAATAATTAAACACACAAAATATTTTACTATGTAGAAATAAATTGTCACGAAACAATATAACTGATGCTCAATGTCGTATCGCAACATTCATTTAATTGAACCAAGTCACTGTTTCGACCGATCGGTTGACTGTGATAAGAGGTACTATGCTAAAGTAATTGTCACCAATTCAATAAAATAAAAATCAAAAATAAAAAAAAGAGAAAAAAAAACAAATTTGAATAATTAATTAATTATTATTAATAAATAATTAATTAACTAATTAAAAAAAATAATAATAATAATGATACGCTGAGAAACATAATCAATAAAATTAAAAAAAAAAAAAAATCTTCTAATACATAAACAACAAATAATTTTAATATTCACTCTGTTTTGTAAGAAAATATAAATAAATAAATAATTTTTATTACATTTTATTTTTTTTTTTCATTTTAATTTAATATAATTGTCTATGAGTTGTTTCCCTTTAATTAATTTAATTAAAATGTAATTAAAGTATATATTTTTATTTGTTTCTCTATTTATATAACTAACTCTAAATGGCTTTGTAGATTTTTATTTTATTATTTATTTTTCAGTTCATCATTTATTACCTCAAAAACAATCAACAAAAATAAAAAAATTATTAATAATAATAATCAAAACTTAATTACGTTCAATATAACCAGAAAAGCTACTTAATTAATAAATTATTTACTAAGCATCACCATAATTAAAAAAAAAAATTTTTTTAATTTCTGCTGTAATTTGTTAAGAATTTTTATAGTTTAATAAAAAAAAAAAAATACTTCTGATTACAGAAAAACATTTGCTGATTTAATCAATTTTTAACGCTAAATTAAAGACAATATAATAATAAAAAAATAAAAATATTTAATTTTTTCCTTAGCATGAATGTCATTAAAATAATTTTTTTTTTTTCTTTTTTGTTTAAAATAAATTAAAATATAACAAATAAAATTAAATAAAAGCTTTTTAATAATAATAATAATAATAATAATTTGTTATGTGATTTTAAAAACAAAAAAAAAAAATGTAAAGAAAGAAAAGAAAAAATAAAAAAAAAAAAACATTGAAACAACAACTAAATAAAAACCACATCAACCGTGTAATAATAATATATTTATATGAAAATAAACATAAAAAAGAATAAACAATTTATTAAAATTATACTAGAATATGTGTTTCTATTTCATTTAATTTAAATTGATTCAGCATTGATCATTGAACGCAACAACAACAGATGCTAAGCTTTAACAACAATTAAATTAAAATAAGAGAAACACATTCATTTGTATATATTTATATATATATATAAAATAAAAGACATACAAAAGCATTATATACGTTTTATTGTTGTTATTATTATTATTATTATTATTATTATTATTATTATTATGAAATGCAGCTCGTAAACATTTTTATTTATTTTTGTTTCATTAATACTCGCAAAATATTTATTTCAAATGGAAAACGATAAGTTTTTCTGTTTTGTGTTTTTTTTTTTTAATAATAATATAATTTTTGTGTGTGTGTGTGTGTGTCAGAATTTTCAATTATGTTGTGAAAAGTTTTCTTAAAGATTTGTTCAACGTCAACTTGTTCAGATATGTGATGATATTTTTTGGCGACATATTGTTCAAATTGCTTCGACTTTTTTTTTTTTTTTTTTCTTATTATTTCTCTTATTCGTTTTTAAGGGATGTATATTATTTTGTATTAGACGATTTTTTAGTCGTTTTTCTCAACACACTGTTTTTGTATATATTAAAAGAAAAATGAAAAAAAAAAAAAAAAAAATGTTTTCTCTTGCCTTTTCTACCATTGTTATTATAAATTTTTATTAAATTTATTGCATTACTTATATTGACATTAAAAAGTATAAAATTTATTCATAGATTAAAATGTTGTCGAATTTTTTATTATAAAATCATCGGAAATTTATGTAGAAAATATAATCCGTTTAAAGTATACAACCGCTGTTATTGTACCCCAGTTGTTTATGGTTTTTACTTAAATTGCTTTTAACATAAACTTATTACCAGTAATTTTATCTAACAGATTTTTTTTTTTCGTAAAGTAATTGAAAAAGAATACAAATTAATTAATATAAACAAAAATAAATAAAATAAAACAATTAATTAAAAAAGAAATAGAGAGAAAGAGAGAAAATATCTTTAGAAATCAATTTAATTCCGTATTTCAAGTAGTTTTTCTTTATTTTTCTTATAAATATTTATTTATTTACAGAAAAGCTCTGCAGATGGTTTCATTTGTAAAGGTATTTTATGGCAGAAACGCCAAAGCAAAAAAAAAAAAAAGCTTAAATTGTAAAAAAAAAAGAAATGGAAAAAGGAAGCAGAAAGAAGAAGAAGAAGAAGAAAAAAGTTTAACATCTCCGGTTTTCCTTTAATAACTTAAGAAGATTAAATTCTTTTCTATTTGATGTTTGAAATGAATCAAATAAAAAAATAAATATATATATATATATATATATTATGATGTGTCTCGTCTCTGTTTAGACTGGTATAAGTTTCAATCAAACCAAACTTTCATAATATCTGAAAAATAATTAAGAATAATTTCCTCTTTAACCATGGAATAGCAATGGTTTGTGTTAATTAAATGCATAAATCCCAACGATGAGTGTTAAAGAATTTTTTTTTTTTTTTTTTTAATTTATTTATTCTATAGAAATTTTTTCCATCATCATTCCTGATTTGAATTCGAAATTAACTAAATAGAGATAGAGAGAGAGAGAGGAAAAAAAGCGAAATTAATTTGTTGGTAAACGTACCTAATAAAGAATTTTTTTCATTATTTCTTTTTGGCTTTTTTATCATTAAGACATAGTAAATAGAAAAGAATTTTTTTTTTTTATATTAATAATAGAAGAAATATTCTGCAGTTTTCAATTTCAATTATAGAAATTTTTTTTTGTCGTTTTTCATTATAAAAAAAAAAAAATTTTTTTTTTGTTTGCTATTAATTTTTTTTATCTGTCAAAAATATTTTGATAAAGAATTTTTTTTTTTGGTATTAAATGAAAATATCTAAGCAAATGTCGACAAATATTTATAAATTCAAATCAGGCTTCATATTTTCGGCTGTCGTTTTTTTTTTTTTTTTTTGTAATAACGAAAATTTGTATTTTCTTCTGTCTGTCTCTCCTCGCATTTTATTATTCTTTTATCGGTTTGACTATTTATTTATTTTTAATTTTTTTCTTTTTTGTATTTTTCTTGGCACAAATTTTGGAACAATTCAAATTATTATTATTATTATTATTATTATTATTATTATTATTATTATTATTATTATTATTATTATTATTATTATTATTATTATTATTATTATTATTATTACTATAACTATTTTGCTTATAGATATTTATTTAATAAATAAAATGATTTTGACACTTTTTATGTTTATGAATAAGTTAAATTTATCATAGTCTTAAAAAGTAACTAAACCATAGAATATAAATTCAATTTAACTGAAAACCAACGTAAAGAAGATAAATAATTTTTCTTTTTAGTCATGATCAATTTATTGTTAAGACTAAAGACGACATTTAAGATAAAATCGTGTATTACTTTGGTTGTTATTAAAGGAAGATGCTGTCACTACAAATAATAACAAAATAAACACAAAAAAAAAAAAAAAAAAGTTCATATCATGTCAGTAATAAAATACAGAAATTTACAAAATAAAAAAAAAAAATTATTTCACATCATCATTTCCATTCATCATCGTCATCATTATCATTACACCAGTAGCAATAATAAAAGAGAGACATTATTTATAATTTTATTTATATATTTAGTATATAAAAGGCATGATGATCATTTAAATTTTAATATGAATATAAAGAAGGCCAATTTATTATTATAAATAAAAATAAAAAAAAAAAAAATTAATAACTAAAGTAGAAAATATGAAGTAAATAAAAATCGACAAAATCACAACATTTTATCAGGCACATTAACGCACTTTGTATATAACATTATTATTATTATTAAAACCACAACAATTTCAACGTTAAACACCAGTAACGAAAACAGCAAAATTTAATTTAATTTAATAAAATATTTATCAAGAAGTTTGAACAAAAAAAAAAAAAAAAAGTATTGTGACTTGAGATTAATTAAAAGTATTTTCGTGTTGTTTTTACAAAAAAAAAAAAACATTTTTTTTTATTTTATTAAACAAACAATAATTATAAATTTTTTTTTTTTTTATAATATTTCACAATTTGTTTTTTATTTTATTTATTTATTTTTATTTCATTTTAATGGTGACAGCAATTTATTTTAATTAAATGTTTTTTATTTTTTTTTTTTTTTTTTTTTTCTATTAATGTTCAAGTTGTTGCTGGTGCTGATGATTTTTTTTTTTTCTTTAATTGTTAAGTAAATTTTGATTTATTTTTATGAGCATGTTTGTGTTTATCTTTATATTTATGATGTAACAAATAGGTGCAGTAGAGTTAAATCTGTAGTTTTTTTATTTTTTTTTTCTATGTTATGCTATTTATTTATCTATCCTATTATTATTGCTAATGAAGATGATCCTTTAGTTGTAATTAATTAAATAAATTCTATTTATTAAATTAATTTATTTACAATCCTTTTTAGCATTTATTTGCTGTAATAATTTTTCATTTTAAACAAGAAGGGAAATCTGTATACAATACTAAAAACTGTTTATCGAGCAACAAATCAAATTATCTGATAATTTAATGCTTCTTTCAATAATGTTACGCAGAGAAACATTTTAAATAAAACACAAATCCTGCTGAACAAACTAAACAAAAACTGAACCGAAAACTTTAGGCCTTTAATCTATTCAATGAAAATAAAAACAAAACGCAAAATATACACGAATTGAATTTTAAATATGCTAAAAGTAATGTAATTCACAATAAAAAAAAAAAAAAACAATTAAATATTCATGTTTAGTCGAAAGAAGAAGAAGAAGAAAAAAAATTACTAGAGTAAAAGGATCCCATCGAAACATGTTGATTATTATTGAATTGATTTCTTATTTAAAGATTTTTTTTTTGCGATAACAGCAAAGAGATGTAAAAATCGGTCACTTTAATTCTAGAACAGATCAGACACAGAGAAATATATATATATTTTCTACATCAAACGTTTCGTTATCAAGACAATTAATAATTTTAAATAAATTAAACCCAGTTTTGTGAATGTCAAATTCATCTTTTGTTACATTCTCTTCATAATCCACAGGAGAGCAATTAATTTAATTTTTATTTTACTTCTATTTCTTTTCTTTTTTTCTTTCTTTTATATTTTATTTAGCAAGAAAAGAAATAAATAAATAAAAATAAAAAATTAAATTACTTTACTTCCATTTAATATTTTAAATGATTAAATTTCATCAACCGCATACACTTCTACTTTAATGTCGATCTATTTTCGGTTTTTGCTAAAATTCTTTTGTAAATTAATATAAAAAGGAATTTTCATTCATAAATTTTCTCCATTTTTTTTTTCCTTTTCTTTTGCTATTTTACTAAATGACGAATGAAAGAAATTATTCTTAAAAAATTTGATAATAAAAATACCTTCAATCAGATATTATAAATTATGAATAAATCAAAAAAAAAACTTTAATTTCGCACACTATATATTATAATTATAAAATGCAATGCAATAAAGTAATTAAAAGATTTAACAGCTTTAAACGAAAGCTTTAATTATAAGAAAATAAAAAAAACGTATTTAAAAACTATTAATTATCACTTGAATTCACTGTGCTTTCAAGATAGAGAAAAACAAAAATGAAATGAAATGAATAATTAAAATTAAATTCCAACTTAAACGAAAACAATTTTCAAATTTTGATTATATCTTGCTATGCTATGCTTTACTTTTTAATCTTTCCAACTAACTACTGTATTCCCCTGATAAAAACCTATTTTTAACTTCTTCTTCTTGTTTTTTTTTTTTGCACTTTTTTTTCTCCTATCCAAAGATAACTTGAAATTTATTCCCTATCGTAATTTTTAATACTTAATCATATTGTAAATGAAAAATTATGAAAATATAATAAATTTTCTACTTGAACGTTAACGTTAGTGTTCACGTTAAAATATGTAAATTAGCTTTAAATGAAAAATTAAAAAAAATAAAAAGAAAAGAAGAAAAAATGCAAAATAAAAGTGCAAAAATAAAATAGAAAAAAATTCCTTCTTAGTTTTATTCTTGTTTAAAATAATAAAGTAAAAACTTAAACAAACAAATGTGTTGTTGTTAGTGCTATATGCAAAAGTGTTTGCTTACATTAATATTGCTATTAATACTAAGTAGCTGTTAAAATCAATTAATTTGATTAATTAATTATATTCTCTTTCTTTTATTATTTTTTTTTTTTTTTTACTCTAAAAATAAGTTTAGAGATTTTTTGATTTTTTTTTTGTTAAGGATAAATATTGTAGCGATGATTTATTCATTAATAATTTACGAGAGAGATATTTTGATTATTTACGCCTTTGAAATGATAAACAAGGAAAGATTTGAAATTCTGTATTAAAAAAAAAAAAAAAAAAAAAAATTGTATTTAAGAATCTTATGAAAAGCATTAATAAAGCTTTTTTTTCATTCTAAATTTTCATTAATAATTAATATTCGTTATATTAATTCTTAATTATTATAGCGGAATATCTAATCTTACTCAGCACACACACACACACACACACACACACAGGGTAATTAATAAAAATCTAAAAAATTAACATTTTTCATTCATTTAAATTGCTTTAATAATCATAATAAGAAATGAAATATATAAATATATTTATATTAAGAAATAACTATAGAAAGCTTTTGGTTAAAACATAAATAATAATCAGTAAAACAGAAGTAAATTTTATGATATGAAACGATAAAATATAAATAAATAATTATAAATATAAATAGAAAAATAAAATAAAACCGTCATAAATTCTAATAATGATTCATTAAATTCATTACGTGACTACATTTCTAGTTTTTAACATAACTTTTAGGCAAAAATAAATAAATAAAAACGAATTTGAATTATTTATATGCTTTTTGTCCCTATATATTTATATATATCCCAATATTTTTATATAATAATAATAATAATTAATATTTTCATTTGATTTAGGTTTTTATTTATCAGTGATAGGAATAACCAAAAAAAAAAAATGGAATTTTTTTCACCTAATAACACCGACGGTTTTCACTTCATTTCTTTTACTTTCAATTTTGCTTTACTTTACTTTACTTTGCTTTTCCATGAAAATTTTCTTTTATTTCTATTTTCTTATAACAAAACGTATGTTTCATACGTACGTACCATTCTATGTAATTAACAAATTCATTATTATTATTATTTATTTAATTATTTTTGTTTTAAGCACAATGTAAAGCATATATAAATATTTAGAAAAAAAAAAAAAAAATTTATTTCTCATAATTAATAATAAATTATTTTAAAGCCTAGCATAATTATAATAATGCTTAAAATATATAAGTACATAATAGATGAGACAAACAAACAGCTGAATTGTATTTTAATAATAATAATAATAATTATTATTATTATAAAACAAAACAAACACACACACACACACACACAATTTACTTACATTTTTTTCTCGTTTAAAAATTTCTCTTTCGTGATTTTATGCGAAAATAATTTTTTTTTTATTTTAATTCTTTTTCGTTTTATTATTGTTTCTACTTAAGTTTTCTTTTGCTGATTTTTAATTATTAATAAATTATTTTCTTTTCTTTTTTTTGTTTTTGTTGGTAATTTATCCGTTTGTTTAATTTCAATTTAATTCTTTTAAATCATTTAAATCATTTAATTCTATTTTATTTGTTATTGCTGATGATTGTTTGATTTTTCTCTTTGCTTTTGATCTCTATATAATTCACTTAACTAAGTCACAAAAAAAAAAAAAAAAAAAAAAGTAAAAATAAGAAAATTATAATAATTTTCCACTCTAATTTAATCACTTATTTAATTAATTTTACTATTTAATTATTTTTAGATTTTTCTTTTACACACTTAATTCATAAAAATCTCATTTTTTTTTTTTTTTCGATTCTTGTGTTTTTTGTTTCTAAGTTAATTTCTAGATAATTCAAGTTAAAAAAAAAAAAAAAATAATAAAAAATTTATTTAAGCCAAAATAAACAATTTAACAGATTTTATAAAAAAAAAAAATAATTTTTTATCGTTAATTATCTTATATAATTAAAAATACAAAAAAAAAAAAATTTTTTTTTTCTTTTTGTTAATTAATTTATCTATTTTTAAAACTTTGTCAAATCAAATCAAGTAAAAAAAAATAACAAAAATCAGAAGAAGAAGAAGAAGAAGAAAAAAAAAGATTTTTCTAATTAACAATCACAACATTTAATTAATTAATTAATTAATTAATTCGTTTTAATTATTATCATAAACAATTTTTGTATAAATTTTTATAATAATATATTTTTTTTTTTTTTTAATACACACTAATAACTAATTTTATCACGTTTCTATTTTATTTATAATTATTATATTATTAATTATATTGTTAATTAATTACATGAATTTATTATTATTATTATTATTTGTATTAAAATTTTTGGATTGTCGCAGAAACCAAAACAAAACAAAAACAAAAAAAAAAAAAAATTATTTTAAATTAAAATTCGAACAAAAAACTTTTTCTATTATATATAAAAAAAACTTTATTTCAAAATTTTAATTGTTTTATAAGATCGTTTTGGTATCCCCGAAATGCACGAATTATAATTTTTTAACACAATTTTTTTATTATTAATATAAATAAATATTAAAATAAAAATAAAAAAAATAAACTAAAACAGAAATTTTAATTACTGTACTGATATTCATGATAACAACGCGAACACTTCTGCATCCCGTACATGACTGGGAAATAAGAGAGCCAGAATATCAGGTCGAGCCCCACATCAACAAACGTTTTATATATTTTATTTAGCCCCAAAATAACAAAAAAAAAAAAAATAATAATAATAAATAAATTCTAACAAAAACTGCTCCAATATATACGTTTTGTTATGCTCAAATAACGAAAAAAAAAAACTTTACTTCAATATGTGTCTGACACTGGCTGTGTATTCGATACGTTAACGTAGTAAGGTTCGTTGTTAACGTGTTTTTAGTATTCGTCGTTGTAAACGTTGCGTCGTCGTTGTTGTCGCTGCTTTTCATATAAAGTGAATTTTTTTTTTTTTTTTGTATTATTTTCTTTCAATTTTATTCGGTTTAATCAAAATGAGAGAGAGGAAAATTTGCAAAAATATTCTATTTTCCTTGAGTGATACTATTTACTATCGGTGGATTTTTTTTTTTTTTTTTTGTTGTTATCTGATAATACTTTTGATAACACAAATATACAACGAATTTAACTTTAGCATTTTACTGTTGGATGTTATTTGATTGAAAAGTCAGTAGAGCAGTTTTTTGCTTATTGGTTATGATTTTTCATTCTCATTTTCCTAGCACAGGCAAACATAATAAATAACAAATAAAAAAGTATGTATGCATAATATAATAAAAGGGATATAAAAGTGATTTGTATTAAATTTTCTACATATCTAACGAACGTTAATGCATTTAGAAAGATTACCTTTTCACCTATCATTTGCCTTAATATTATTCTATTTATGCTGGTTATATCGTTTTCAGTTGGCTTTATTTCGAGTAGCAAACAATGAGTTTGTCGTCCAAAGTTTTATAATAAAAAAAAAAAAAAAGAAAATCATTGCTTTAGCTGATTAGAACCAGCAGGAAGCCAGCATGATGTACATATATTACCTACCACAAAACTAACAACTGCTGCTATTGCAATCATGATATTATTTAAACGAAACCCAACGATTTGACCAGAATTCTGTTTAGACTTTGTCAGCTATATTAACTATCTACAAATATAAATAACGTCGTATACTTGACCACCATACATATTAAAATATATTTATTATTAACTGCATGCTGTTATTATATTATCTATAGTACTTTGCATTTTAATTTTCGATTAATTTTCTTTAACAACGCATAGAAGTAGCAGAAGGAGGAAAAGTTATTTTCTATTCTAATGTTTCAACTGTTGTCTTGTTCAATTAACTATTTTTCACAATTTTATAATAACTTGGCATACATATCGTTTATTTTTCTATGCCAAAATATACTTACAACTACTAATATGTAAGATATTTTTCTATTTTTTATATATATAAATATGTCATAGCACAGCCGCACAGCTCCAAAAATGAAAAAATAAAGCAAACTTGAAATCAAATAAATAAACTGAAACTAGTAGACATTCAGACCGTTAAAATAGTAGCAGCTGTAGATGTTAACTAGTAGAAAATACTTTAATATAATTATTATTATTATTATTATTATTGCAATACAAGAATAAATAAAATATTATTTGCAAATTATGTGTGTGTGTGTGTGCTGATATTGTTGTATTTCTCTAAAAACAGTTAAAACATTAAAAAAAAAGAAAAATGAGAATCTCAGTATTTTTTTTGCATCTCATTACAAATTAATAGGAAAACCGAATTCAATACGAGTCTAGTATGTATCGAGTATACAAAACTCGTACATGATTCTATTTTATAAAGTGAGTTAAGTACATACTTCAATGAGATGAAAAAAAAAAACAATTTTTAATGAAAAAAAAAAAAATTAAACTTTTTTTTTTTTTTTTTGCCTTCTGTTGTACAAATGAAAATTAATAACAGCAAACGAATAACTGACACAGGCACGTTGACAACGTTATAAAGTGTTTTTTTTTTTGCCTCTCATTAGGTTTACTAACTTTGATTTTACGTAAAAGCATTAAAAAAAAACCCGCAAATTTTACACTTTGACTTTAATTTAAATTTTTTTTTTTTTTTTTTCAAACAAGTATTTGCTCAGTTATTTGTTAAAATATTAAAAGTCTAAGGGTTTAAGCGATAGATTTTGTCTGGACTAGCATTTGTGGGTGTTTGCTACCAGCATAATATAAAATGGAGAAATAAAAAAAAAAATACAAAATAAACAAAATTGGTAATAATATTCCAAAGTATTCACCACACACCGTGCTTTACTTTCTTCCAATCATATAGCTAAAACAATAATATTTCGATTCTGGTATTGGCTTACCGAAAAAAAAAAAAAAAAAAAAAAAAAATCTTTATATCGCCAGAAAACAGAGAAATATCGAAAACTAAAAGAATTTTCACGTACATTTCAGATATATTTAAAAAGTAAAAAAAAAAAAAAAAGCTCAAACAATATATAAGCAGAAGAAGTCGAAGAAGCTATTCAACTGTTGTATATAAAATGATACCGTAAACTTTATATAGCTAAAACGTGGTACAATAAGAGAAACAAATTTTGATAGAAAAAAACAATTCGGCTAAAACGCGGGGTTTTTTTTTTTTTTTTTTTTTTCATTTATTTTTAGTTTTTGTTGATTTTTTATTAATAATTTTTTTTCTTTTATTAGTTTGTCATCGTTGTTTTCTGTTTTTCTGCAAAAAAAAAAAACAAAAAAAAAATTAAGAAGAAACAAATAAAGAAATAAGAATAATGATAGAAGCAAAAAAAAAAAAAATAAAGACGATAAATAGTATTCAATAAAAAAATAAAATAAAGAAAAATGTCACCAATAATACCCACCCACCTATCAAAAGCACCCACCTATGTATATCATAACATATATTCACAAGAAAACTATCTACATATATACAGTGTGTTTAGTATTTTATTTTATTTTATTGTATTTAGGACTTAAGCCAGCAAAATATATATCCGCAATGGCAATGAATCTATTATTCTATATAATATTCAATTCTCTTTTCTGTTTTTTTTTTTTCGTTTTATTTTTCTATTTTTCTATTACTTGCTTTCGTTCATTCTTTCTTTCATTTTATTTTTTGACATTATGTATATTTTTATTTTACATGAAAACATTTTCACATTTTCACCTTTTCACTTCTTTGTTTATTTAAACAAATATATAAATATATATATATATATATATATAAATAAAAACGAAACGAAAATAATAATAAGAATAGAGTCGCAAAGAAATTGTAAGCGAAAAAAAAAGAAAAGAAAAAAAGTTTTCATTTTTACAAATAGGAAAAAAGCGTTTATATAATTTTCACGTGTTGATGTTATTTTCACTTCCTTTTTCACACTTTCGTTCGTTCTTTCATTCTTCTTTAAAGATAAGCTCTGCTTCTATTTTTATTTTTCAAGTTTAGATTTTTTGTCTGTTCTGTTTTTTTTTTTTGTATGTGTGAACTCTGTGATGAGGAAAAGTATTAAGAACTATAAGGGAAACATTTTTCAGAAGAACACACAAAAAACAAAAAAAAAAAAAGAAACGGAAAAAATGCAGAGCAAGTAATAAAAGCAAAAAAAAAAAAAGAAAAGTAAATTGCCAGAAAAGTTAGTGGTGAGTTTAAGGTATAATAGGCTTGTGTTGAAAGAAAATCCCTTATTGCCCCTTATATATTGCTTTTATTTTGTTCTATTGTCTCAATTCAAACTACTTGCGATTTTTTTTTTTTACTTTACGTCTACACAAAAACAATTCAATGTTACACCCGATATCGAAATATATTCTATGCGTACGTATTTATGTATGGAATATAACTAGTAATAGCATAGTTTAGTTGAGTATATATATATATATATATAGAAAAACAATAATGACAACAGCAGCAAAATAAAAAATAAAAATAAAAAAAGGGAAAAAAAAGAAGAAGTAGAAGAATAGGTTAGTAATCTGAAGGATTCTATAATAGAGATAATCCAAAAATGAAATACGTACACGGATACACTATAGAAAAGGTGTGGAGTAGAAAAAGCACGTCTTGTATTGTGCAGCTTTTGTCGTCTTTATTTTATTTATTGTTTTGATGTTGTATATGCTTTAGTAAAGTCGAACCGTACCATATATATATATATACTCTGATTGTAATTATAATGATGATGATGATGATGATGTTGATGATACAGCCCGACCCTAACTAACACCGTCAACGTCAACACGCGTATGTTATCATCATGATCATTATTATATTTATTTTTTTCTTCCTTTATTTGCTTTTATAACAAAATAGCAGAAAAGCTCAGAACACACCGAATACCCATTACATACATTAAATGTATTTAATATGATTTTATTTACTTGTTTATATCAATCTATCTATTATATGTATTCAACACTAGCTTATATAATGCAATTGCATATAATTATTTATTACACATTTTTTTTTTTTTTTTTTTTTGTAATTTCATTAAACAATTTTTTTTTTTCTATTTCTATAAAGTTTAATTTTATTATTTATTTATTATCGTTTTTTATTATTCATTCTTCTCTTCTTTATTTTATGTTTTTTTTTTTTTTTTATTTTATTTTATCAACTATAAATATCAGTAGTATCTCAGTGTCATTTCTATAATAATATTTATAACTAAACTACGGATGTTTATTTCCGGCGCTAATATTATTATTATTTTTTTTTTTTTTTTATATATAATGCTGAATTTTTTTTTTTTTTTTATTTAATTTTAATTCTTTTTATATCATCGAAATTAATTTTCAAATTTTTCTAATTAATAAAATTTTGAATTAAATTTTTTGTGTGAAATTTTTAATAAACAGAAATCATGTAATAAATTAACAAAAATACTTAAAGATTTTTTTCTACTGTTACTGCTGCCGTTTCTTTTTATATTTAATAAAAATTATTTAAATATTTTTATTTTTTCTTGTTTGCTTAAGAACTAATAAATCAAAATAAATCAAATTACATTTCGAGTTTTAACTAAATCAATAATCAAAATGTATTGATGTGTTTACGATTCAAATTTAAAGTAGAACAACCTTGAATTTTTCTTTTCTTTTCTTTTTTAATTTATTTAATGTTTTAAAGTGGTTTGTAATTAAATCTGGAAGGCATACATATATTAAAAAATAAAAAGGAGAAAAGAAAATAAACTAAAAATATTTGTTGAAAAACCGTTGATATTGTTAATAATATAAATAATTTTGAGGGAAAACAGAAAAATTTCTCTCTGTGTGTAAATTAATTATATAATTTGACAAAAAAAAAAGAGAAAAGAGAAATTTCTTATTAGAAAATTTAAACAATTTCTTAATATGTCAATTATTACGAAGGGCCCATATCACACAAACAAAATAAATATTAAATTTAATTCATTAAACTATAACGAAACACCTACACAACACAAATTAGAGCAAACAAGAATTCAAGTTAAAAATGTTTATATATTATTAACCCTCTTTCGTAAACATAGATAATGGGTGGTGGGTGTGCGTGTTTGTGTGCGTGAATTAAATTCTGTTGACATTTTAAATAAAGTTAACAATTTTTGTAAACCAAAAGCTCTTTGTTACATAGCTACGTTAACGTAGATAATAAACATTTACATTCCAGCATTTCATCATAATGAAAAGTTTTCTTTTTTTTTTTGCGGTAGCTCAGTAAATATTAAATTCAAGAAACTAATTTTAATAGATGAACATCCTATACCATTCTTACGGGTTTTTACTAATTGATGACAATATATATATATATATACTAAGTATTGATACATAGAACGCTTATAATCCCAGACTATAGTTTTATATAAAAAAAAAATTGCTTTGCATGAATTACGTTAGGCTAATCAGTTTAATTTAATTTTAAAAGTAACTTTTAAGCTTTATCAATATCTACCTGATACGATAAACTAAATTTAGATACATCGCGTGTTTTAAATTATAAATCAGTTTATAAGGGTATTAGTAACGTGTCTAATGCTTAAGTAGATTCGGGTGGAAGATATCTCAATAGAAAACTATAATGGTAATGGTAGCGTTAAGTAATAAGCATGTATCGCACAATAATATTATCATCTATATTTAATAATTTAACATATAATTAACATAATATGACAGAAAATATAAAATCATTTACTTTTCACAACATTCGTACACACACGCACCCACACACCCACACAAAGCTATTAAATTAATATTCTTACAACATATTGTGTCATTAGTGTGAAAAGCTTCATTAAAAATCTTTTTCTCCATACAAATTTCCACCATAGAAAAATGTTTTCTTTTTTTCCTTTTTTTTTGTTTTTAGTTTTATTTATTTTGTAATTTAATTAATTACTTTGATGTTGAAACGGAGAAATTTAATTTAATTATAAATTAATTGAGCAATTAAATAATTTTTTTTACTTTGTGTGGTCAAATTTTTAATACAGATTTTGGGAATTTTTTTTTTTTTTTTTTGCTTTGCTTCCTTTCATCTTCGGTGTTAGTTGATTTGTATTCATTATTATCCAGTCAATTATTTTAGATTATTATTCATTGATTTTATATTTATATCAGTAATTAATATTTATCAATACTCAAACCAGTAAATAAATTAAGAAAAAAAAAAAATAAATATTATTATTGAGTGGTATGTAAATATCGCATCAAAATATCTCTACAACTGGTGCGGTAGAATTATTTCTAAGCCGTGAAATATTAATGGCATAAAACGGAATAAATATAAAATGTAATAAAAAAATAAAATATAAAATAAAAAAAAACACACAGTTTTAATGCGATTCACTGATATATTTATATGAACCACATTAATACACGAATGTGTGCTATAAAATCGTATCATTTTTTTTTTTTTTTTTTTTTTTTAATTTTTTATTTATAACAAGTGAAATAAAAATTTCAGAGAAAAACACTGGAAAATAATATTATTTCCAACTGTGTGTAAAAAGCGCACACAAATACAAATTTGAAAAAAAAAAACATTATTGAAAAATATAAAAAAAATAATTCCTTTTCAATTAAATAAATATTTATTATGATTTAGTATATATATATTTAATTAAAATTATTTTAGTTTTTCACTTAAATGTTTATTTAGATTAATAATTTTTTTTTCTCTCTCTATATCTATGTATTTATTTATTTATTTATTATATTTAATGCAATTAAAAATAAATAAACATTTTTTTTTTGAGGAATTAGAAGAAAAAAAAATGAATTATGAAATGTGAAATAAATTTTAATTGAAAAATGAAAATTAAATTAAATGAAAATAAATATGGAAAAGTCATGATGTGATATGTGTTTATGTAATAATAAAATTAAATTAAATTTATTAATTACAGGGTGTGTTTTTTTTTTTTTTTAAGTTTATAAAATAATTAATTAAATTTAAGTAACTTCTGGCATTGAATGTCATTACTTAGCCATAAGTATAGAAAATGAACAGAAAAATAATAATAAAATAATGTTTTTTATTTTGTAAACGTTTGGCAACGTGATTTAGGTCGTAAAACACGAAACAACATACAGCAATATGACATCAATAATGTGTTTTCCAATAAAATTTACCAAACATAAATGTAAAACATGAAATTGTTATTTTTTTTTTTTATTAACTAAATGATGATGAAAAACAAAAAAAAAATGAAATTAATAACTAAATGCTAACATAACTTTAATAAATTACAAAAGAGAAATTTAAAATTCTAGTTACATCAATAAACAATGTGATTTAATAAAGCGATAAACAATAAAAAGTTTTCCTTAAGCTTTATCTATGTTAACACTTTTATTTATTTTCTATTTAGCTAAACATCAAAAATTGTGGAGAAATATATATATATAAATAAATTGCAGCTTTTAAAAGTAACGTAATGTTTGAGAAAGAATTTCATTTATTATTGCTGTTGTTGGCGTTTTTTTTTTTTTTTTTTTTGCTATTTTTCCTGAGCTTCACAACAATAAACTTTAAAAAGCGAAAAACTATTTTGTTGTTTTGTCTTAAGCATAAAATGGTTTTTTTTGTTGAAAAATTAATAAACATTAATTTTTATAACAATATTAAATTTTTCAAACTAATGTGTAGTATGTAGACTTTAAACTTTCTATATTCTTGCTCGTTGTTTTCTTAACTTTTTTTTTTTTGCTTTCCTTTCTGCTTTACTTTTGGATGTTTTTCTGTGCAACTATTATTATTATTATTTTTCTATGCAAATTTTTCCTTTAAGAATAATGTTTTTTTTTTTTTTTTTACTTTATTTTTCTACGCTAAATATTATGTTTATTTATTCATTTTTGTTTATAAAATAAACATTTGACCGTTAAATACTGAAATTTATACAAATAAAAAAAAAATTGTTTTCGTTGTTTTCAAACTTAATCTTTCATATAAAGTTAGATCGTTTGCTGGCAAATGATTCTAACACTTTTTTTTTTCCGTAAATTAAATTTACATTTTTTTTTCTATCTTTGCGTTTTTGTTTTCTTTTACATATTTTACACTTTGTTGAATTTAAGTACATCAAAAAAAAAAAATGAATAAGTTATTATGATAAACAAAAAAAAATGGTTAAAGGAAGAAATGGTTATAAAGATTATCAATCAATAAATTTAAATAAGCTGTGCCCTTTATGTTAAGTTTCTAATTATAATGATTAGTCAGAGTTTTTTTTATTTTTGTATTAAATACACGGAAATTATACCGTAAATGAGCTTATACACGCTTTTTTTTTTTTTTTTGTAAAGAGAGAGAGCTTTTATAAATTCTTACGTAATTTTAAAGTAGATTTTTGTTACTCATAAGATTTTTATTTTAATTTATTTTTTTTTTTCACAACAGTTTATAGCTTAGTAACATGAAAATGCTTACTTAATTAATTAAATTAAGCAAGTTATTAAAAGTGAATCCTTTAAGTGACGAAACGGTTAGTGATTTATGTTGAAATGTCAGTATAAAAGCAAACACCGGTATTATATAATATCTACAGAATTCTTTATCTTTATTTAGATTGAATATTAAAGGTAAGACAACGAATTAAATCGTCTTTGCGTTTTTTTTTTTAATATTTTAAGTCGGTTTATTAAAGACGACAGTTTAATACGGGCACAATAATCCCTTTAAAAACAATTATTTAAGTGACCGACAGATATCTTTTAATATCATGACAGACATAACATGGCTTACATATTTTCTATGCGTGTTTGTCACAAAAGCAACATTCAATTTCTATAAATGTAACAACATTTATACTAATAACAATTAATTTTCTGGTTATTATTGATTTTGTTAATAAAATTACATATATTTTTCCCCTGTTTTCATCTATAAAAAAAAAACAAAAAAAAACAAATAACATAGAAATAAAGTTTTAATAGAAGTAATAATAAAAAAAAAATAATAAAATCAATAAATAAAAATTGTTTACTATCGACAAATAATAGGAAAACACAAATCACTACTTAAATAATTTTTTTTTTTTCTTTTTCTTTTTACACTTGAGAATATTAAGTGGGATAATAGATAATGTAAAGAAAACGAAATGATAATAAAAAAAAGAAGAACTTTTTATTATAGTTAATACTTATAATTAAGGATCAAACACTTTTATTTTTACTTTAGAATAATATATAAAGATATGAGAGAAATCTAAAAGATAAATAAAGAAAAATTAAAAGAATTTTTTTTATTAAATTTTATGTCATCGTGTGTTTCCTCTTCTGCTTCATCTTTTTAATGTTTACTCTTGTAATTTTAATTATAAATATTTTGCAAAACAATGGAAAATTCAGTCAAATTAAAAATTGTTTTTCGCTTCGTTTTCGTTTTAATAATAAAGAAAAAAAATTTTCTTTTTTTTTTTTTCTTTTTTCGATTTTTAGGAAGTAAAATTCCTGAATAATCTTGAAATTGATTGAATCTATTTTATTTGTTTAACAATATAGAGAGTCTTGAGATATAAATTAATTTATACAAAGTTTTCGTAAAGTATTTTATGCTCCTTTTATCAGTATGACTACAGGTGAGATAAAAGCACAAATTGACCAATTTGTTAGAAAATCTAATCAGATGCTAACCCTTGATACGAAATAATAATAAAAAAAAAAGTACTGAAATACTGAAATTTTGTTTTATTTATTTATAGAAAGTTTTATCAAGTTCAGGCATTCCTATTGTAGATAAAGTTACAGTGAAAAGATTTAGCCTTTTGCAATTCTTTTGTAATGAAACACAGAAAAAATGAAAATAAAAATCTCTCCAAATCATCTCGAATCCATCGAAAGCCAATAACCAAACTTTGTTTTTAGATAAATATATATTCTATTGTTATTCTTTTCACTTATACCTGAAACTTTTTCCAACCAAACATGAGCATCCGAAAAAGTAATTTCTGTATGAACAACAAAAAAAGAAAAAAAAAAAAAAAAAACCAACAAAAATCTTTAAAGAACTTCCATAAAGTTTCTTGTTTTATTACTGGTTATTCATTCAATGCAAAATTATAACATTCTGGTCCTAATTCTACGCATAGGAGTAACAGAAAGCATGACGACATATTTTTAATTTTTAATAATGGCATCAATCCAAATATTGTGTGTAGTCAAGTATGTTTCTTGGTTATAAATTGTACGCGTGCTACTACTACACAAAATTTTTATTTTTCATGTTCCCACTTTTTCTATTTTTTATGTAGTAAATATAATAAAAAAGAACAAAAAAAAAAAAAATTTATATTTTAATCTTGAAAACATTCTTGTCCACTTGGTTAATAAAAATAAAAAATAAAAATATATTTTTTTTTTTTTTTGACTAATCTTTAAATATTTTTTAATTTGTTTTCTTTTTTCTCTTTATTTTTATTTTGTTTTTTATCATTGGGTTATTTTGGACTCTGTATGTATAACAAAAATGCGTTCGTTATTTTTATCCCAAATTTTCTTTTTTTTTTCTTTTCATTTCTTTTCGCAATGAAAAATGACATCGTTCCACGTTATTTTTATTTTTTATAAATTACAGAAAATTTCCTTTATACTTTTGGTTTTCTTTATTTTTTTTTTCAATTTGTCGAGCATTAAATATTGTTCAATTGATGATCTACACACCTCCGTATATTTGTTTCCTTTTTAAATTAATATTTTTTTATTCACATTTTCTACAATAATTTTTATGAGTGTTATTTATGTATCCACCTTTAACGCAATGTTTAAATGCTTGAAGAAAAAAAAAGCAACCTTTTTTCCCTTTCATTGATTAGTACAATTTTCTAGATTTTTTTTATTAACATCGTTTGATTTAATTAACTTAATTATAAAATAATAAAAATCTATATGCATGAATTTTGTTTTTTAAATCTTATAAAAAAAAAAAATTTGTTTATTAAAGTATTTTCATTTTTTTTTTTTTTTGCCCCATTATTGTTTTGTCTGTTGTAATATCCGTTGTTGTTTCTTTTATTATTATTTTCTTTTTTTTTTATCTTGTTTTCACCATCGTTATGCTACATAAATTTAATGCTTGATTGAAATATAATATCTATTTGTTCATCTTATATATAATAACGCGGAACAATGAACAGTACATTAGAGATCAGTAATAATGTTTGTGTTTGAGATTTTTTTTTTTTGTAGGCTGGAGATGTTCTTGAACCAACCGCTTATCAAAACACAATAAAGAAAAAACACAAAATTTATAAATAGCATATAAATAAAAGCGTAAAATTGTTTCAAGTGTTATACTGTTAATAGATTTTCAAAAATAAAAAAAAAATAAAAAACAGAAATGTTTTTTTTTTAACTTAAATCAGAAAAGAAACAGAAAAAATGCGAAATTAAATTATAAATGAAAATTATAAAGAAAAATCATAAAAATTAAAAGGAGTTTCATTACATAATAGGACAATTATGTATAACAAAAGCTTTAAATTACACGGAACAGTTAAGAGGGATGAAAATATTAACGAAGTAGAAGTATCAGATTTTATTTGTTAAGAGGAAACGAAATTTTAATAAATACAAAAAACAAAAACTATTTTTCTTGGTTTTATTGATAAAATAAGGAAGAAGTAAATGAAAAATTATGTATTATTATCGTGAAAAAAGGAAAGGGCAGCAAGAAAAAAAAAATAGAAAAATATTATTAGGTGCGGAAGTTGCTAGAAGCTTATAGGAAGCATCCTTGCTATAGAAAATCACATATAAAATGTATAGGGAAAAAAAAATATGTTACACAGCAAGCGCACTTGAATTATAGGAGGTTCTACTTTCTTTCTTTTATTTTTTTTTTCCTTTTCTTATTTAACTTGACATCCATTCATTCAGTTATTCAGTAAAAGGTGATGAAGAGTATTTGTTTGGTGTATTCTGTATTTTATTGTATTTTATATTAAATACATAGACAAAGTTATATATATATATATATATATATATATAGATAAGTAAGAAGTTTTCAACTACACATTTATTTCCTTTATCATCACCATCATTATCATCATCATCATCATTTTATACAATTTTTCGCCGTTCTTTTATTATCATTATCATTATTATTTTTTCGTACATAGTGTACTAAGGTGTTTCTATATATTTTCATTATTATTTGTCCGCTGTTCTATCCACATCATTCCAATACTTTTGTTTACATCTTGATGATAATATTAAAGGTTAACTGGTTTGTAGGTAAAGCTGATTTAATTTTCTTTTCTTTTCGTTGTTTTTTTGCTTGAATATAACAGGACACAAATAGTGTATAAAGGTACAATGATTTTACATAGTACAGTGATTTTCTTTATTATTTTTATTATATATACATATATAATGTAAAAACGGATGTAAATTATTTCCTGGTAACCAGCTAGCCATCTACATAATATAAATTATAAGTGTAGGAATATGATATGACGGGCTGTAGGTAACCTAAAATAGGATGTTGATCAAGAAGATTTTATTTTTTTTTTCCTCCAGCTTTTGTAACATTATTATGTTTACATAGTAATATGCATATAGGATATTTATACATATATAAAGGAAGAACAATAACTAACTATACGCTACGTGACGTAAAACTTATTTGTTGACTTGATGAACTTGGAACTTTTTGATGAAAAGGACTCTTATATATATATATATATATACAACGTTTGATGATGATATACACTCGCAATTAACAAGCGACCTTATTTTTCTCTTTACCAACACTCTGAATCCTGTAGCAAAGAATAAACTTCAACAATAAAATTTAACTGGGATGCTATCAATGCTATGTATAATTTTTTTTTTTTATTGTATGTTTATACATTTTTCATCTTTGCATCTTCATTTTTCCTAGATAATTTTCATGGGCTATGTAACACATAGAAAACATTATTGTTGTTGTTGCTGCTGTTGTTGTTGAAGATGAATACTTTTTTGTAAAGTTATAAACAACAACATCGTCAGCTATAGAGTAAGGTCATAAGGGTAGTGGGTCGTTCTTATCATCATTGTTGAATCGTGATTGTGTTACCGATAAATTGTGTTTCCCGACCTCAAAACAGAAAAATAAAAAGAAGCGAGGAATCATAAAAAAAAGCGAAAAACATATGGCACTCAGTCATTCTTCTACTATAATTCTATTCAAATTTATATTGCATAATTTAAGTGTTTTTACGTTGTTCCGTCAGTTAAATTATCCTAAATAAATAAATAAATAATTCCGTAAGTAAATCCTCTGTCCTTAATCAAAAATAATTATATTAATAATGAAAGAAAGAAATTAATTTCTTTCTATATAAAGGTTAAGGTCATTTTATAGTTCATAATTAATTTCTTTCTTTCATTATTTATTTCATTGGTAAAATATTGATATTGATTATATTGAAATATTGATCGAAGTAACTAATAGAGAATGAAAAAAAAAAAAAAAAAAAAAGAAAAAATTTATTGACTTTTAATAATAAATCGATAAAATATAAAAATAAATTATTATAAAATTAATCAATTTTTATTCTATCATAAATTTTCTTCTTTGTTTTAAACATATTTATCTTTTTATCGAGGATAATCTTTAGAAGCTTTATCACTCCATAATCTCTCATTTTCTAATAATAATTTTCTGTTCTTCTCTGTACTTTCCTGTTGTGTTTCCTTAATGCGTTTTTTTTTTTCGTGTGCGTGTTGTCTGGAAAAAAAACAAAACAAAACAAAAAATGTATTTATTAGGGAAAATAAATAAATTTTGTGGAAACATTAGTAAAATTATGGGAGAAGAGCTATTTCAGTCTTCTTTATTTTTAACACAATCGCCTTTTGTTTGGCAGCCAGTAATAAGCGAAACTCGTTATACGAAGATATAAGAAAATAAAAACGCCAAAAAAGAAAAAAAAAAATTAAAATATTTTGGTATTCTACATATGTCTTTATATGTGTGGTATCTGTGGAATTTTCCTGCAAACTACTATAGATAACAAACAATTTTGGTGAATAAAAAAAAAAATTAAAATAAAAACCATTGGAACATTCAGACCCATAACCAATGAGTGCCTAGGGAAAAACATATTGTCGATCGATAATAGCTCTGACGCCGATTTTATACACAAATACTATGTACATACAGCAATCTTATATACACATATTTTAAGTCTTTAGTCTTAACATGGTTATACAGACAGTGGCTATAACCATAGAATTTTTTTTCACTTTTTGTTTTTTTTTTTTGTTGTATTATCAAAGCACTATTTTAACGATTTGAATACTATTTTATTGGACACAAATTATTATTATTATTATTATTATTATTATTTTTGGTTTGTTTCTATTCCTCTTCTTTTTTTTTTGTATATAACATTAAATATACAAGTTTCTCCTATTTTCATTCCATATTTTTGGTTATAGCCATACATAACTTAATATCAGTTGATTTGCATATAAATTATACTGTGAAAATTCTCATTTATCATCTAAAATTATAATTTTAATACATAATAATGATAATATTTAAATATATATATAGAGATATTGTCACATATATATCATCTATAATCATTTTCTATGTACTACTGATTATTATAACTATTTTTTTTTTTTATGTTTGCTTTTATGATTATGTTAGGAGTAAATGATTTAAATAGAAATTTCGCTTAAATAAATTTTATGTTTTCCATATTAAAATAATAATAATAATAATAATAATAACATCATTTGTTTTATTCTCTTTTATATAATAAATAAATATTTTTATTCATATGTAAAATACACCCCCATAGTGTAATCATTACCAGAAATTTTACATTACTTTACTTTACATTTTGAAATAAATAATAATAATAATAATAATAATAATACTGAACAAAAAAAAAAAAAAAACGTAAATAAAATCACTTGAGAATAAGGCAACAAACATTTTTATTTATTTTTTTTGTTGTCTCTCATTTTTATGTCTATTTATCTGTTTATTTGTTTGTTTGCTTATTTGTTTATTTGTGTGTCTAACTTTGTGTACCCCATTCAAGTAATTTTTATTTTGTTTTTTTTACTTAACTTTAGCTTTTACATTTATTTTTTTTTTTTTAAACTAAAGCAGAAAAAGAAATGAAAATTGTTTGTTGATTTTTCACACTTTTCCACATCAATGCATTTAACACATAAAGAAGCAAAAAAAAAAAAAAAAAAAAACGAAAAGAAAAGAAAAATAAGATAAACGTAAAATGAATTCCAGTAAAATCTGTTCAACTTCCTACTTTTTTTTTCCAACTAACTAGGACTGTGACAGGCGTTTTATTTATGCAAAAGTAAAAGCAAATTTACATTTCGTTTCGTTTGTTTTTTTTTTTTTTATTATTTTCTTAGCACTTCTTCTTGTACTATTTCTATGTGTATAAAATATTTATTTATATCATTTCATTATTATAATTTATGTTTTTTATTTTTTTATAGATATATATTTAGAAAAAAATTATTTTTAATTTTTTTTATCTACTCATCTTTACTTGTATTTCTGCCCTTAGATTATTTTTAATTACCACACCCACTTATAATAAGAAAATTTATTATTCCCATCCGTCTTTTAAAAATGAACAAGAAAGAAAGAAAAAAAAAAAAAACGGTTGTTAAAGAGAACGAATGTGATCATCAAAGTAAAAATGGAGCAGCAAAGAAATAAAATTAAATTGAATTAAAAAAAAAATGTAAAATCCTCACAGGCGAGTTATTCATTTAACATAAAATACAGTAAACATACGCTTATAAAAGAATTCATTAAGTGAAGATACAATAATATTCCGTATCGATTCATTAAAAAAATCTCTGAGTAATCTTGAAATTTAAAAAAAAAATTACGATTAATACTTATTTACCAATTATTTTGATAGCTTATCGTTTATTTATTTGATTTGCAAATAAAAATACAAAATTTATATAAATAAATAATATAATTATCTTATTCACGCATTTCACGAATTGTTACGGATGATGATCTAATGTTCATCTGTTTTGTGTTTTCATTAAGCTCGTCTCGTATTTCAAATTTATTTCACTTCGAAAGATTTCTTCCTACAGCTATAACTCACTTATATTCATCTTGTGCACCACTGATTTGCATTTTTATATAAAAATTATCGTAATCACCAATCCTTGAATCTATGTCAATTAAACTACCACCGCCATTCGCCACAAAAAAAAAAAAGAAAAGAGAAAAAAATGCTGAAATGATGAAGATAAAATAAGAAAACGAACTCTCTAAACATTTTTTATAATTTGGTTTTCATATATATTTTTTTTTTTCTTTTCTTCTGCTTTATTTCTGTGTCTCATCTAACAACTTCATTTCCTTTTCATTTAAACCAAAAGCATGAGAATTATTATAACAAATCGTATATAGAATACCGTAGTACTGTGCACGAACTGATGATGAACTTTTTTTCTTTTATTTATTTATTTATTTTATTTTTTGTTGTATGTTCTGGATGGCGGTTTGTGAGTGTTTTTCGCTTACAACATAAATAATTATAAATTTCATACAAAAACAAATATACATGTTGAACATTTTCTTATAATTTTTTTTTTTTTTTTTTTTTTATTTTTTACGGTTGTACCTGTTCCTTGATCTTATTTTATATGAAATTCACTAAATAACACAAATATACGTTTACGCATCAATTTATTAAAATAAAGAAGAGAAGATGTAATAAATAATGAAACGAACAAGTAAATAAATAAATAAATAAATAAAACAGAAAGAATAGACAAGCAAAAAAAAAAAAAAAAAAAAAAAAAATCAACCACCAACACCAATTGGGGGTGGTGTTTTATTATAAAAAAAAAAAAAAAAAATTCTTTTGAAGATGAATCAATATTTTTTATTTATTTTCCTACATTTTTTTTTTATTTCAATTTTTATTTGTATTCTACACCAACTCATCATTTTTATTTTTTTTTGCATTCATCTCATTTCTATTTTATTTTATTTTCCGATAAAGCCGTGATCTTTTCCATGTTATATATATATATATATATATTTTTTGAAAACTTTGTGTTCATTCTGCTCTTCATATTCATATTTTTAGCGATGTGCCATGAATTTTACTTTTTTTTTTTTTTTTTCGTTCTTCTTGATAAAGCGAGTGTTTGCATTAGGAGAGAAAGATTTTTTTTTTTGCTTGCTTGCTTGTAGCTTTAAATTCAATGTTAGAGTTGTTATTGTTTTTACATATGGTTTATATCCCTATTTCGTTTTTTTTTTTTTTTTTAAATTTTTGACGAGTTTGTTTTTTCATTCGCCTTTTTATTTTTAATTTTTTTCCATATTAAACCACCACTTTTAATGGTGTTTTTCTTCTAGTATTCTTTTAACGATTTAGATTATACACAATTTAATATGAGAAACGGAAAATTCATTGCTGTTTTCTATGGGCTTTTTTTTTATTTTGCTAGCCACCCCTTTTAGCATTCTTTTTTTTTTTATTATTGTTTCTAATATGGTGATGTTATTATTAAAACGACTTACCACTTATTCGGTTCATTTCCCGAATTCAAAAATATTTAATTCATATTATATTAACTTCTGCTCCTTTTTTCTTCTACTTTCTATGTTTCGGGGGTTTTTATATTAAATTCACTTTATTTATCCACATTTTTGCTTATTTTTAATAAAATAATGATGCTGTTAAGATGTTATAACCTTTTTTTTTTTTTTTTAATTTTTATTTAGTATATAACCGTGTGTTTATTGTTTATGACTGTTTATTCTTTGATGTAATTAATATTAAAACAAGTATTAAACATAGAAAATACGTTATTATATTTTTTTTTTGGTGTACGTCTTTTTGGATTATAATTTACTTTTATTACTGATTATATACCAAAATAATGGCCTTTTGTTAATTTTTATATTTTGGTTTTAACTCGTTCGTGAAACGTACTAATTTCGCTGTTATGTAATGTAATATTTTTATATATTTTTTTTCGTGTTGATGAGATACTAAATATCATTTGTATATACTTAAATACAGCTTTTTTTTTTGTTGTTGTTGTTGTTGTTTTTGTTGTTTCCTTGGTATTATAATAGCGAAAATCCCTATCATCACAAAACATTACATTACATTATATTCTTAATATTAAAGAGACAGGCGGTCGCATCAGTACGCCTTGTAATTTTCTCATTATTTACACCACCTTGTCGTTGTATGTGAAGACCATTTATATAGCAATGGGGAGCATCGTAATATAATCATCAACATCATCAGGAGTATACGGAATCATTTGTAATAGTACCAGTTTTAACTTTAGTTATTGTATCTACTGTTGATTGTTTCTTCTGCATTTAGCATTGCTTATTTTTTTTAATAAGCGACAATGAAGCAGCAACAACAACAGCAATGTTAAGGTAATAACCCAACAGTAACCATTGTATATAGTATATACGTTACCCGTCTGTGTCCCTATTTAATAAAACAAAAGGATATAAATTTGGTGATAATTCTATTAAAAATAAAATTTTCATTTCAATATTAACCATAAAAATAAAATTGAAAATAAACTTTGTGTTAGGTGGAAAGACTATGAATTTCTGATACACCTATATAAATATATATATAAAAGGTTTAATAAATAAAACATAGAAAAGGTGTATTTAAAACATTAAATTAACGCGTATACGCGGAAAACTCACAAAGTGTTGTTAACTTTTATATTAAAATTTAAAAACATTAACACGATGCAAAACGTTTTCAATTTTTTTTTTGATTGTTTATTTTTTATTTTATTTGTTTAAGATTTTTTTTATATGAATTTTCGCCTTGGTTTTTATTGATTTTGTAACAAACAAACACAAATAGAAAATGAAATACAAAAGTTTTATATTGTAAAAGTGTAGAAAATAATAATTGATTAACAAGTAATTGGTTATAAATAAATCTGTCGATTGATTGATCTTACTTTTTTTTTTTTTTTTAATAAATTATTCTTATTCATTATTTAAAAGGTTGTTGTCTGTTTTTTACTTTTTGTTTTTTTTTTTTTATTTCTTATCACTGTTTAGCTGTCAAACTGTTTTCGTTTAAATCATTAAATCATTGGTAAATAATATAAAAGATGACTTTGGAAATATATTAAATATAGATAAAGTGAAAGATAGTGATAGCAAAATGATTACAAAACAAAACAAAACAAAACAAAAAAAAAATTGTTAAGATATAGAGATAAAAAAATTGAATTTTTCTTATTATATTTTTAGTATTTGTCTTCAAAGTTTGATCAATTTACAACAAGAAAACAAAAAAGGAAAAAAAAGAATAAAACGATCATCATCGATGACACATAACAAAGAGAAAACGATTTTATACAATTGCCTGCCGTCTGTCAACTTTTTTTTTTTTTTTGTTCTATCTATTTTCGCTTTGTGCATATCTAGAAGTTCTACGTTCAATTCTTTATCATCTTTATCGTTTCAATTTTCTTCAATTCTCCCTTTTTTTTATCGTTTTATATAAATATATTACAAGCAAAGCATCAAAATTGTGTTACACACAATATTCATCTATAAATTTATACTTTTTACATAGCTTTTTTGGTTAAAACAAAAAAAAAAAGAAGGGGTTACAGAGAATTCTTTAAAGAAAAACCAAAAGTGAATATAAGACTATATATATATATATATATATATATATATATAAAATGAAGAAAATAAACTTCCCTCGTCACTGTCAGTATCAAATTAGTTCCAAAAAAATCTCAAGTCTTAAAATAAATTGAAAAGCATAAATTTATATTTCTCCATTTTTCAGTAAATAAAGTAGAAAATTCAACCCTTTCGATATTACATTTTGTACTTTTGAATATATTTTAACTAACTAACTCGAATCAACTAGACAGTATATGCATAAGACTTGTATTACAAAATTCCATTATTCAGTTAATAATACTTAAATTGAAAATATATTTATATATAAGAAAAAACGGAATAAACCTGATGGATTATGTAGGTAAGAAAAGAAAAGACAAGGTAAGGGTACGAAGTCTATATATAAAAAAATAACAAATAAACTTGTGCCATCCTCATTAGATTAAATAAAAAAAAATGTTTAATAATATTTAACAATAGCAATTGAAATGTGATTTTGCATATCATCGATTGTAATCATTGTTGTATAATTCGAATAATCAAGCTTAACTGTTGAATTCTGATATTTACATCAAGCATAAGACATAAATTCATATAGATATGTAAATATATTTATCTCTACGATGGTTATTATCGGTTTTATTATAGTAAATAATAAGATCAGTGTTCTCGTATTCGGAAAGTTTTATATTTTCTACACATTCACGTAGAGAATAGCTATATAAATAGTTTTCAATTTATCTTTAAGTTTATTTTAAAATTTATTTTGATCTTCTTTTGAGTAGTTCACAGTTAATTGTACATTCCTGCTCCTCACATTAATTCCGCAATAAATAACCATAGAAAAATGTCGTCTTTATCATGTAGTCTACGCCGCACAACACAATATAAAATAAAATTTGAGTTATGTAGATAATACACAAATATCTCTTTTTTTTTTTTTAAACTATATCCTCACTCGCCATACCACTGATAAAATAAATAAAATACATTTGATTACAGCATCAGCTTTTATTCTTTAAATTGTTGTTAAAATAAAATAAAATAATAAATCGCAAAGATCAAAGATAAGATTTTAATACAGAATAAAGCAGCTAAACAGTAGCTTTATCTTATGTATTTTCATGGAATGAGCCCTTAAATTGGATTAACTGGTAGAGCTCTGATTAAAAAAAAAAAAAGAAATAAAAAAATGAAGAAAAAAAAAAAGTTGTTTATTTTTTTTTTCTTTATTTATAATTTTTAACGTAAGGATTTTATTTTTCTTCTATGTAAATTGCTTAGCAATACGTAAAGCCTTTCAAATGCTAATTGAAAATAGTTAAAAAAAAAAAAATTAAAAAAAAAATATGAAAAAAAGAAGAAAGAGAAATAAAATTATTAGGTTTTGAAATGAAAAATCAAATCGCTTAAATATAATTAAAAAGTAAAATTTATACTTTAATATTATTATTACAAGGATTTACGTGCCTTGTACGTTACTTTAATTTTTTTTTCTTTTATTCTTCCTATAGATAGAGACTTTTTACGGTAAGAATATAAAAAAAAAAAAAAAATTTGTAAATGAAATATAAAACGTAATAAAATCTGAAATGATCAAACAATAAAAACAATTTTTACCCAGATATACATATATTTGCATATTTTTCTCATGTTACGTGTTTATTATTATAATGCACATATTGTGTTTGGTTGCGTTATAATAAAAAAAAAAAAAAAAAAGCGATAATATGTAGAATTTTCTAGTTTTGTTTGTACAAGAAAAATTAAAACGTTAAATTATTAGAGACATGGCATAAAATGATAAAGCAATAAAATTTTTTTATTAATGTAAAACCATAACATGTTCACATATATACCATGTAAATTGATAAAAAATTAATAAAAAGTGAATTTTCTCGCTTAGTTAATTTACCTTAATAGAAAGTTTATTATTTTATTATTTTGTTGCCCTTTTTTTTATGATTGTTTTTTTGTTAATTTTCTAATTTTTGCATTTCATTTAATTTATATCATTAAAAATTTATTCTCCTTGTACATTTTCTGTTTTATTATCAAATATAGTTTTTTGTTTTATTAAATATTTACTTGGTATTTATATTGTTTGTTGTTTTTATGGTTAAAAAGGCAAAGTGGTTTTTTTTTTTCAATTCGAGCGACTGTAAAGAAAATAAAAACAAATTTTAAGTAAATTTGTTAGCTTACTCGTAGCAACAAAAAAACGTTTGTTTTTTTTTTCGTTAAATATTCTATAGCTTTATAGTCTGTCCGAACCACAATTTTGTAATTAATAATATTTAACGAGTGGACGACTATAATTCCTTTCCTTTCTTTTTTTTTTTTTTCATTTCACTTTCTTGTTCATTAGCTTCGGCTCTTGTTCTATTTTAGGTAATATAATGTAAACACTTTTATATCTTATAAACAAATTTAAGTATAATAACACTATAAAAAGCAAAAAAAAAACAAAGTAAAAAACGTTTAATATTTAATTGTGTTAATTATTAATAATTATAGATAATTAATCAAATGTATTCATTTTATGTGGTATAAGGGATATTAAATAGTCAAATTTTATGTTATTAATAAAGGATAATATAGAATAATAACTGTTGAAAAATTGATGAGCACATGTAAATCAAATTATTTATTATTATTTATCAAAAATCTTGGCAAAAGTGTTTACTTTCATTTTTACATTGTCTCATATTTATAATAAATTTTCCTTTTATTTGTCATGTTTTGTTTGACATTTAGAGTTTACTTTTTATTTATTATATATATATATATATATTTTTTTTTTTTATATATCTTCTTTAGCTTAATTCTTTTAACATTTCAATTTTTAAACGAAAGTGGTTACGTATGTATAAAAATATTGTATAAAAAAAAAAAAAAAAAAACTTTTTTACCCAAAAGTTATTCTCTTCTTTTTTTGTATACATTATATGCAAATTAGACACATTTTTTTTTTGTACGAAAACTTGAATAAACTTCAATATATAAAGGTCTATCTATAAATATATTGTATGCAATATTTCATTCTCAATTTAATATTATTCTAAGAATTTTTTTACAAAAATTCTAGTATACTCAATAATTTTATTATTCTTTCCACATTTATGCACAATCTAAGGTTTGTTATACTTAAAATATTTATATTTATCTAAAAGATTTAAAGCTTTTAAAAGATTTAAACAAAATAATTCATAACGATAATTTAAAATAAACAAAATGAAAATATTATTTTCCTTCTTGGTTGTATCAATTAGATTAAATTTTACACCGTTATGATATAAATATTTTAATTAATTTACAACATGCTATGATATAAATGTTACTAATCGCTTATTTAGTATATTTGTATATAAAATATCAATCATTCAAAAATAATTACATTAAAAAATAACAATATGTAATTCAAAACATAAAGTTTACCATTAAGAAAAGAATATTGTATTCATTAATAATTAATTAGTATTATATATCCTAATTTAGATAATATATCAACATACATTAATGTATATAATATACGCAAAAATAATAAATCATTTTTTTTTTTTTTGTGATAAGCGTTTGAATACAATTTATACGCTTCATTAATAATTTTAAATCAACGAAAAGAAAAAAAAAGAAAAAAAATTGTAAGCTAATAAGCAGAATAAACTTATTTTTCATCTTTTGAAGTGTTGTTTGATGTTTAAGGAAAATTATATTTGTTTATTATTATATTTATAAGATTTTGGTCAACTGAAGTGGTAACGAAATATTATGAATTAACGACGAATTAAAAAAAAAAAAAACTCATTTAATAATATGTCTAGTAATGTTAAATTTAAGAAGACCTTTAATAAAACATTAAGCATTTAAATATCTTTTAATCTTCTTGTTTACAACATTTTGCTTCCTTCATTTATATTTATATATATTGGGGCTAATATAAATGACCTAAAAAGGTAAATGTTTATAAACAAATATAAAGCATTTATAGACTGTATGTATAGAACAATAAAAGTAACAACAAGGCATAGTAAGGTGTTTTATTAGATCTGAATTTACTGAATAACATAAATTGAGTCAAAATAGAAAACAGAATAAAGAATCAAACAAGGGAAAATTGTAAGAAGAAACAAAACAAAAAAAAAATCATGAAAAAATTGAAATGTCTGCAAAAATGGAAGCACACATAAACCAAAGCTCACTAAATGTAGACAAAAAAAATTTATTGATAGAAAAACGAAAAAGAAAAAAGTGTAACCACCATCCCATTCTATAGAATGGCAGTACCAAACTTATGTACCACATTCACGTAGCGTACTTTTATTATAGTTAAACCTATAAACATGTACCTGCTATTAGTAAACAGTAAAAAAAATAAAAATAATTTACTTTAAAACCAATTTTATTATACAAATAAGAAAAGTGATATTATTCATGTGGGTCGAATAACAATTTATCCAAAAAATTAAAATTAATAATAAATAAATATTTTAATTGAAAATTAAATTAAATTTCATTTTATATGTATTATAGGATCAATTGATTATGTTTATATGGATTTATGAATTCAATACATTTTTGTTATTATTTAATATTAACGTTAACGTTAACGATAATCATATTTGTATAATGAAGTGGATGATTATTATTTTTTTTTTTATTAATCATTTATAATACAGAGGTCTACCTCTAACTATAACAAAAAAAAAAAAAAATCTTTTAATACCATAAACTACAGATGTTTAGTAGACGTTTCTACTATTACTTTGTTTCTGTTCAAAGCATATGATGATTCAATAAATTATTTGTTATACGTAGTATTCACAGGTATACAAAAAAAAAACCATTGATATTTTCAAGCATATATATATATATATATATATATATATATATATAAGAATGTTTGTGTTATACATAACATAGTGAGTTTCATAAATTTAGTAAATTTACTTATATATATATATTTCATTTTGCAAAAGTGCCAAAAAATAACAGCCCACAGCTAGCAAAAAAAAAAAAAAGAAAAAAAAATTTACTAAAGAAAATAACGAAAAAGGCACACAGTGAAAATAATAAAGAAAAACAACAGAAAAATGAAGCGAATTTATATATAATTATAATATGTCAGTATGAAAAAAAAAAAAAAAAGGATAAAAGCAAATGTGCAAATAGTAAACCACTGTATGATGAAGAATGAAAATATAAATTATAACAAAAAATAAAAAAGAAATTTTATTATCGTTCCGAAAACTAGTCTATCATTATTCTTCATCCAGACCCACCCACAAATAACCAAATTTTACTATTATGTGTCTCTTCACTTTTATTCTTTATTCCTTTGCTGATCATATTAGACAATTCGAAGAGGGTAGGTTTTTTTGTTTTTTCCAACACAATTCCCGTGTCCATTCATTTGATGCGGTATGGTTTTCCTATATCCGTTTTTCTTTTTTTTTTACTTTTTATTCTTTTTCCTGGTTGTTCTTTTTTCAATGATATTCTCTATCTTTTTGTGTGTGGTTTTTATGGCAAACGAACATTAAAAGTTCACATGTTAGTAAAAAGAACTTTAATGTAAAAGGAAAAAGCTTAAAATGCACTGGCTCCTTACACATACAAAAAATATTAACGTATACCCAAAACGTCGGTCGTTTGTGTACATTATTTGTTCTTCTACATATAAATACCTCATTTTTTGTCCATCATATATAAATATATATATAAAAAAAGGTTGATTTTTCTTCATGAATAGAGACAAAACTCACTCACAATCAATATATATTTGTTTAAGGGAAGAAACATAAAAAAAAACTTGAAAAGGTTCCAATGATATCTTTTTTTTTTTTTTCTTTACTTATTCTTCTGCTTTTAATACAATTTTTCTTTTTTTTTTTTATATTGTAACCACACCTAGTAAATCAAAAGTTATTATTGTATAGGCTAACAAAATGATAATAAAAAAAAAAGAAAATATAAAAGAGAAGGAAAAAAGGAAAAAACTAACACACATTACACGGTAGTTTAGTTGTTCATCCAAATGCAAAATAGAAAATATATAGATAAGTGTCATTGTTACGTTTCTTTATACATTTATTTCGTATTCACGGATTCACATTGGAAGAAAAAAAAAAACAGCACACATATCATTTATATATGGTTATCAAAATGAAATTATATTTTGTGTGTTGTGATGCGAATTACTTTTAATAATAAGGAGAATAAAATAAATAAAAAGTGGAGAATAAAGGTAAAAACAATAAAATAAACCACAAACGATAAATTTATCCTCATTTGATTGATTTTGATTTTATTTTCTTGTGTTTTTATTATATTTTTTTTTTTTTTTAAGGATATCTTTTATGTAAATCAGATTTGACTATATTAAGAAATCTGTCTTAAAACGCGACGCTGTTTTTTTGTTCCCATTTTTTTTTTTAATAAAAATAAAAATAAAATAATATAAAACACATTTAATATTTATCCGCATATAGCTATGTGGACGGTGAGTATTATTTCTGCCTTTCATCTTCACGTGTAATATTGGATGGGTTGCCTTTGAACAATATTACACTTGTGTTTTCTTTATATTTTTTTTTTTTACTTTGCCTTACTTTACCTTTTTTAAAAAACAGGAACAAAAAAAAAAAAAAAAAAAAACAGACATATCTTGTGTAGCAAAGGAAATTTATATACCAAAACAAGTTGAACAGAAATTTCACCTTAGGGCAGTTTTCCTATGTACACGGTAAGTATAAAAGAAGTTGAATTAATAAAAAAGAAAAGAAAAACAGGAATTATATATGTTTTCTATGGAACCAGAAGGCGCCATAACAAACTGGGTGAGATATTGGTTGCAGTAAGTACACTAACAATGAAAGTACTTAGCCAGCAAAACCTAAAAATATGTATCAATTTTTTTTTACGAATTATTTATATCGAAGCATAAAAAAAAGAAAAAAAACTTTTCTACATTTTTCTTAATTTTACTTCAATTTTTCGTTTCGTTTTTTTTTTTTTTTTTCTTGACTTTCTCGATTTTTTTATGACAATAAAAATATAACTTTGTCATTGTAAAAAAAATTTCCTCTTTTTATTATTATTTCTTATCCATGTGCTAAGGTATGTATGTAAAAAAAAAAAAAAACGAAAAAAACTCCGTACTTTTACTGTGCGTATGTTGATATTTCGTATGTAGTAGATGATAAATGAGTGTTTAGGGTGTAAAAGTATATATAAGTACCACTGTTTACCCTTTACAGTACTGTCGTGAGTCTTTTATTCATTGTTATATTCCTTAAAAAAAAATAAAAATATATTTTAATGTTAGCAGCAAATTATATTGTCTGTTTAGTCTGCTGAATGATGAAACATGATAAAATATGTTAAATAATTTATATGCACATAAGACTAAACATGTAAAATGTGACCAAGATATAGTACATAGATACGAATGTTTAAGTTTCCTCAGTATTTTCTATATATAAATCCTCGTATAATATTAACATTGACTATGAGACAGTTATTTAGCGGATAGCTAATAATTCATCTGTTGTTTTTCGTTTAAATCTACTTCTTCTACCTTACGTGTTACATTTTTTTTTTTTTTTATTAAACATATTTCTGTTGACATAGAATTTACTTAATTGCAATGGTTACATCTTATCCTATACAGCGACATACTTTAATTTCATAGGAATAATATAATTATTGTTAATTTGGACAACAGTTGAGTTGGGTTAGTTTAAAGATGAAGCATCAGCGTTATTATTTGTATTAACACGATATTTATATTAACACCGAGAGAATAAGATTATTAAACAATTAGCTAGCAGAAAGATAGCAGTCATTCAGTTAGAAGGCAGTCAGTGTCTAATTTTATTTCATTTAACGTTTTTAATCTTTTAATAGAATAGTAACATTCAGGTACATTAATTTTGTGATGGATTATTGTTGTTGTTATTGTTGTTAAATGGTGAAGCTTTTGTAAAACTTTTCATTCTTCTTCATTTTGGTTCTATAACTATACTAAATTACTTTCCACCTTGTACAATACTAGAAGTTTATGTTTTTTCAACCCATCCGTATTTCTGTTTCATCACTTTAAATTGCCCGTAGCAATTTTATTTTCTATCCTAGAATAAATGAGATTTTTTGACGTTTTTAGTGGTGTTGTGTTAGCTGATTTAAAGTAAATTTAAATCCAGGACTACATTTTGTTGGACAGTATCTTAAAAATATTATTTATTTCATTTTTTCACACCACTTTTCCGTTGGTTAAGGTCTTATGTTATATAAAGTAAAGGAAAGTAAAGTCAAGTTGAAAAAGAAAAAGCACACAACGAAAGTTATACTCAAGTTTTTTTTTTTTTTTTTTGATTTAATCAACAACTTATTTACTTTCTTTCTGCTTTCTACATTCAATCTTACGTTATTTTTTTTCCTTCATATAAATAATTTTTCTTTTTTTTAATGTTTTTATGCATACTTTGGGACATTTAACATCCCGCTGTGGAACGCCCAACCTATTTACTGGCAACAAAATATTTGGCTTTAGATGAAATTTTAATAACAACCATCATTGGCTGTTTTTATTATTTAATATAAAAAAAAATGAAAATATTTGTTGTTAGCTGTTGCGTTTGTCGTTCTTTTTTTTTTTTTTGTTTTGTTATTCTTGTTTGTTATTGTATACAATATATTAATAAACAAAAAAAAAAAAAAAACATAATTTAAATAAAAATGTACAACTGTGGTTTTACTCATCGTCATTTCTAGCATTTTCTTTTTCCACTTTTTCATTTATTCACCAATTTACAATTTTAAATTATTAATTTCTTGTTTGACCATGGCTCTTTATATTTATTTCTCCTGATTATTTTTAATTTAAATATATAATTTATTTATTTATTATTTTTGGTAAACTTTCTTCCCTTTACTTTTTTTTTTTTTGTTTTGCATGAAATTGCAATAAACCGAAATAAAGAGAAAAAAAAAAATTTAAATTCAAATTCAGAACTTACAAAAAAAAAATTTCATTTTGCTATTTGTTTGTAAAAATTTTTGTTTTTTTATTAATTTTTTTTTTTTTTGCCTATAATACACTTTTATGTTTAAAATAACAAAACTTAAAAATATTTTTATACAATAATATCATCAGAAAAATGAAAATGAGCAACAAAAACAGAAGAAAAAAAAAACGGTGAAATTAAATTATAACGAATAAGATTTGTAAGAAGGAAGAAATCTAAATATAAACGAGATGGTTAAAAAAAAGTCTTGTTAGTTATTTTCATTTAAAATAAAGTAGAAAATAAAAAAAAAACCTCAAAATGTAGCAAAAAAAAAAAAGAAAAAAAAAACGTTTAAAACACACAAAAATACACAAAGTTAAGAGAGAAAAAAAAAATTATATAAATTTATTATGTTGACATATTTTATGTTATAAATAACATTTTATTTTATTTATAAAAGTTAAGTTTATTTTTATACAAAATAGTAAAAAAGGAGAAATCGTATCTGGTAAGAAGAAAATCGTTTTTGTATTTATTTTCTTTTTTTTTTTTTCTTTCTTAGTATATTAAAATTTTTATTAAAATTAAAGAAACGACGTGATTTAATTTTATTTACTCTTATACTCCTATGTTTGCTGCCTGTTACTGGTATTTAAAAAAAATTATTTCAGTTTGTCATTTATTAATATTTATGTTTGCTGCAAACAGCAATGAAGTATATATAAAGGATGGGATTAATCATCAAGAGAATTATACAAAAAAAAAAAAAAAAATAAAAAAAAAAACAAGAAGAAAAATATTTGACCTAGAACTACTTTTTTTATTATGATTATTTTTATTGGATTAGAGATTTTTGTTATTATTATTTTTTTTTTTTTTAAATATGCCAGGCGCCTCCACTTGCAGCCACTCGACTCAATCAAGGCTATTTGAACCATGTTCGAAAAACACCAAATGCCATAATATTTTTTAATAGACATTTTAATTATAATATACAAAATTTTTTGAAAAGCGTAAAAGTTAATTGAAAATTAGTAAAAAAAAAATCAGAAAAAGAAATAAAAAAAACGAGAAAAAAAATCGTTATATTTGTCACATCAATCAAAGGTTAATTTTTAATTAATTATTTTCCAACATCAGATAGAAAAGGGTTTATAAAAAAGAAAAAAAGCACCAAAATGTTTGTTTCAATTTTTTATTTTATTTTTTTTTTTTAACAAATTTGCTATGCTAAACCAAGCACAATGACTCTATTTATGAAATTGATTCTCACATCTGTGCTTGTTGTTTATTGACTGGTTCAACATTGCTTTCATTTAAATAAAAAAAGAGAAATTAATTCATCTCCTCTTTTCCGTTATTTATATTTTAATTTTACAACTAGACAGAACCTAAACAGAAAAAGAAAAAAAAAGAAAAAACAAATTATTTATGCGGTTTGTTATACCTTAAAAAAAAAAATTCTCTTCCATCCGGTTTAAATTCAATCAATTTTATAGGTATATTGTTGCCAAGGCAATGGGCGCCCATCTACTCTTTAAATAATGTACGCTGATTATAAAGTATTAACTCAGCAGAACTACAAAGTAAAAAAAAAAAACATTTGACCGTGCTAAGATACTTGACATTTCGGTAATAGCGATTATACTTTAGAAAACAGTGATTTCAAATTAAAAGGGATACCCAAAATCATCTAAATAGTTGTCCCTTGTAGTCCCTTGTGAGTCTATTAAACATACTTTTTAACAAAATCGATTTATAAAAAAACATTACCCATTTACAAAATGATCTAAGTTTCTTATGGAAAAATATTCTTCTATCCTGCTGTTGTTGTTGTTGCTGTTGCTATAATTTTTCGTTTCTTTTTTTTATTTTTTATTTAGATATAATACGGTTTTAGATATTTTAGCATCAAAACATTTTGTAACGTAGGAGGCAAGTTTGAACACATTATAAATTGCTTCACAATTTTTCCTCGTCTTCTTGTTCTCTATGTTTTATCTATTCTTTTTTTTTTCTTTTTTTTTTCTTTTTTTTCAATTGAATTAATCCAATTTTTTTTTTACTTCTTTTTACATTATATTTGTACAAAATATAGGATTATAAAATATGCACAGACAGTCACGCAATCTTTATTCATATCATTTCACGATTTTAATGCAAAAAATCTTTTCTTTTTTTTTGTATATATATAATGATGAAATTCTTATATAATCTCATTTCAATTTACACCAAAACATTTATTTCCAGAATGTCGATTAATAGTCGTACAGTACATTTTTATGTTCACAAACGTATTCATATGGTGAATTGATATAATTTTTATGTTTATTAACATATATATTTAATAGATAAAATGAATATAGTCTATTTTAAAACATTTTGGTAGCATATGGACAATGCAAATTTATGTTTTAATAATATGTTTTAAAATCTAGTGTGGCACCATATAAAATCACAATAAAATGTATATAACTAAATTCATATGTCTTGTTTAAAAGAAAATGATTTTATAGTGTATTATTGTTAGTAATAGTTTCTGATAACATTTTTCTTTTGTTTTTTTTTCTCCACTTATTCCTATTAATATATTATGCATAAACATTTCCCAAACGTAACATCATTATATAAACATTTGCCGTTTTATGTCCTTGCATAGAAATAAATTTAATTTATATTATTAATACTAAATATAGGATAATAAAATGTTAACAAATATAGAGAAACAAATATTAATATCATAATATTAAGATAATGGTAATTTTAAATAAACATTATTATCATTTTATGTAATTAATATTAGTTTATATATAGTTTAATTGTAAAATTAGTAATTTTAATATTAATAAATTGATTAAATTTTATAATAGAAAATTCCTTAATATTTATTTATTAAGTATATTTCTAGATGTAAACATAACTAGGCCTCTTTTATATTTAGCTTCCTTTATTTATATATTTATATATAGCGGAACGCCCACCCTTATTTATTTGACATCACTTTAACATCAAACAAATATAATAAAATCACCAACTCCCTCCTACATAAAATATTATTCTTGTGATGACTTTATATACCGTCAACAGACAACATCATATTTCATTAATAAAACAAAGTTGATTTCATAGCAATTTATCATTTGCCCAAAGCAAACATTAACCATCATCATATGTTTATATGTATTGTGAATTATTATTATTTTTTTATTTTTTTGATTTTCCTTTATTTCCCATCAAATACATTACTATATTTATTTGTTTATTTTTTCATGTAAAAAATGTAACAATTATTTTATCTGTTATTAGTTATCTGTTGTTGTTGTTGTTGTTATTATTACTTTTTTTTTTTATTACTCGTTATTTGTTACAAAATTATTGTAAATTAACAAATGTTAAAGAGATTCGACACAGCTGCATGATAAATAAATAAATAAATAAATAAATAACACAAAATTAAATCAATTTAAATAGCTAGATCATATTGATAAATATATATTAAAAAAAAAAATAAATAAATAAAAAATTTTAATATATAAAATGACTAAATAAATAATAAAGTGATAAAAAAAATATATATATTAAAAGCTTTTGTGGTTCTACAATTCATTATATCTAGATTATATGATTTTCTATAGATTCATTATATTTATTTGGCTATGCAATGGTATTTAATGAAAATATATATATATAACAAAAGTCCTTTCAAAGCTTTAACAGAAAGAAAGTATATTTTTCTATTTGTTAAAACCAAAAAAAAAAAAAGAAAAAAAAGGTTATTGTCGCACCCCTTAATGATGATGATAATAGTAGAATAGTATTGTATTAAATTATTATATTTATTAAACACTCACTGCAGGTAAATGTAGCAGACGTTCAAATATATGAAATGAATTCATTTATATACAGAACTAAAGCCAAAAAAAAAAAAAAATATATATAAAAATGGTTCCCAGTTGCACTTAAAAAAAGATAAATAGCTCTCAATTACACAATATAGACAACAATAAGTATCTCGATTAACTGTTAAAAGGAAGCATAATCCCTTCATTGTATATATGTATGTATATAAAATATATGTAGACTTAGATATAGTAAATATAGTACCGTCGAGAAAGATCTATATAATAATGTTTAACTTAATATTGTAACTTTAATCAAGTCTTTATCATTAAAAGCTTCTTTTAGTTTAGCTTCTTTGTATTCATAAAGATCAACTTTTTTTTTGATTTCTTTAAAGTTTTCATTATTATTATTATTATTATAATTTATATTATTATTTAAAAAACGAAAAAGCGAAAAACTTTTCCTTTGCATCTTGATGCTACGTAAATAACGCTACAGTTAAATCTCTACTTTGTTAAAAAAAAAAAAAAAAAACGTTTTTTTTAAAGCATTTAATTTTAAAACAAAGCATCTTGTAAGTTTTTTTTTTTTGTTCTTTTTTATCTTTATTATGTTTATTAGGTTTTTTTTTTTTTTTTAATTCACCCAGATTTATTAAACTATTCCATAAACAGCTGCCGAAATAATTTATTTTTTTAAAGAAAAATCAACATTAATGAAAGAAGAATTTTTTTGGTTTAATACCCCACACACAATATAACCACACAAATCATTATTATTTTGGTATTAAAGTATTATAAGGATATTTAAAAAATAAAAAAAAAAAAAAAAAAAATGTATATAAAAGTTTCATCTCGCTTCTAATTAGTTAGATTTATTTTCACATAATTACATAGGACTAGTATTATTTATCTTAAACAATTCGTTGTATTTTAAGAATGATATTTATTCAAAAGTTTCTAACGTAGGAAGTAAAATGGTAAGAGTTTCATTAATATCAAACAACAACAAACAATAAAATCCTGTGATTATATTCTTCTGCTTTTTTCTTTTTTTTTTTTATTATTTATTTTTATGTAAATAATTTGGTGAAAATATTGGGCAATGGTGTTGTTTACCAACAAAAACAATTTACAACAAACATTAAACAATATTTAATATAATAACAAACAAACAAACAAACAAAAAAAAGGTGATGCTGGAGACTAAAAGTTGCCAAAAAAAAAAAAAAAACATTTGCACCAAATGTATTCTCGGTGTTATTATCTCCGTTTTATATGTATGCTTCTTCCTACATTAATATTATTATTTTGTTATTCAAAAAACAAAAACTGTTCATTTCAGTTCTGCGTGTGATCATTTAACGTTTAACCTCCAAATTTCTCTCATTTATTTAACAAAAATATTATTTATTTTTTGTTTTTTTCTTCTTTTTTACGCAAGTTTTTTTTTTTTTTTTGTTTGTTACACAGCCTCTAGTAATTATTAATAACACCAAATTGACTTTTGTACCTGCTGCCGTCTATAACAACCGATGGTGCTTGTTCTATTTTATTGTTTTCTTCTTTTTTTTGTTTTTCTTTTTTTTTTTTTAATTTCACTATGCACAATTTTTTGTATGGAAATTGTATTCATTTTTGCATTTTTTTTTTTCATTCTTCTGTTTTTTTCTGTTTTTAAAACAATTTCCTAACATTTTAAATTTTTAATTTTCATTTTCACAAAAAAAAAAAAAAAAAAAAAAAAAATCCACTTTTAATTAAAAAAAAAATCTTTTTTTCAAACGAATAATAAGTTTTTTCCGTGCAATTTTTATTGAATAAAATAATTACTGTTTTGTGCTTAATAAACCCTTTTATTTTATATTTCATTGTGTTTATTAATTAAGTCAATTTTTGAGGATAATTATTTTAAAAAAAAAGTATAAATGTGACTGACTGATATAATTAAATTGATCAATCAAACGGATTTAATGAATTATTATTCGTACAAACTTGATCTAATTTTCAAATCATTAATATGTCTGTAAATGGAATATTGTTGCCATGTTTGGGTAGTATCATCTAACAGCTCATTAGAAGTACTAGACAATGTACAGAGATGCTGTACGGTTAATTAATAATATGGAAAATCACAGAAAAGTTAAATTCGTTTAAACACCGACGCGATGCGATGGATCTTCCTATATTTTTACAACATAGCTTCGGGCACTGCTAAAGGAGGTTTTGGAAATCGTCCGTTCTCGCGAAAACCATTTGCGCACTTCAACAGCCGTCAACAACTGCACACAGCCATCATAAGGAATCATAATAGACAAGTTACGCGACTTTTTCAATCCTTTAAAATCAACGTCCAGAAATGCCTAAAATCCAATCGTTTTAACTGACATGGTAGCGTCAGCTATTCAAATGTAGATTTTATGTTATTGTTCCTTAACTACCAATAAATTCTTGATTTTATTCATAAAATAAATGAATCAAAGGGCAAAACAAGTGTTAAAAAATTAATTACTATTAATGATATTTAATATAAAAAAAACTTTTAATTAGCTTTTCCATGTCATTTTTAAGATATTTTTTTTTTTCAATCACTTTCACAAAATTTTCATTCTCTCTCGTTTACTTAATGCAATTTGCTTTATTTCTTTATGTTTTTCTGAAATTAGTAGAAAACAGAATTTCTTATTATTTATACTATTTGTTTATAATTATTTCTTGTAACGAACAAATAATAACTTTGTCTTTTATGCAATTTTACTACCTTAATTTAATGTAAATAACAAAAAAAAATTACTATAATTTCTAACCAAGTAAAGTTTTTTCCTTTTTTTTTCTTTTTTTCTTTTTTTAATTTTTTATTTTTGCTCATTTTTGTAGATTTTATTTATGGTTATATAAAGTTTTATGCAATATATATATTATACAGATGCATATATTGTTAACAATTCATTTAATTTATATATATGCATACATATATATCTAACAAACTGTTGTAATAATAACTTTTGTTGTTAAAGTTTAATTAGAACAGTTGTGCACTTTTCAATTATAACTAAACAGGACATGTTTTGTTGGAATTGATATATATGTTTATATGAATACGGTAGTGTATAATATTATATTATAAGAGGATAAATGCAAATATTTCTATTTAATTTAATTTTATTAAAAATTTAATTTTTTTTTTTTTTTTTTACCTTTGAAACATTTGAAACAATATTTTAACTGAATATCTAAGTTAAATAAGTTTTAGAATTAAACTGTTTTACTAAACACTAAAAAATAAATAAATGATTGGTTTAAGAATGTCAAATACATGCATACATAAAACAAGAAATAGAAAAAATTTGTAACTTTTAAAGGAAATTAATGTTAACATGAAATAAGCATACGAAATAAATGTTATTTAAACTATAGCAAATGTTAAGAATTAGTTAATGATTTACTTATTTATTTATAAGGTCATAGTATTAACTAATGTTACTATATATTACGAATACAGAACAAAGACGATATTTTCTATATTATTTAAAATAAATTTGTTTACGATAGTTTTCTTATAATAATTTATAATTGCACAATACTTAATAATGTAAGCCAAGTGTAAAGATTATTATTTAATTATTTAACGTTATTTTACTAATAAAACCAATAATATGTATTTTATTAATTTAAACAATGAATTAAATTAAAGAATAGAAAGGAATTTTAAGTATAATCAATTATGTACGAATTATTTAAGATAACAATGAATCTGTAGTGATGTGAAAAAGCGTCAATATTTACCCATTATTCCTAAGTGCACAGCGTAAATATACAATAGAAACGATGTTACGTTAGGTTAAGTTAAGTTAAGCGAAGCTTTCATTGTAAATATTCTTTTGTAAATCGTTTCTTTAGTATTTTATTTTAATTTAATCGAATTCATTTAATGTTTAAATCCTAAATAAAAGCCAATTTATATAGAAATCGATTGTTTTAAAAGCAGTAGTATCAGAACATGATAGTTTTATAATGATAATGTTGAAGTTGACAATATCAGAAAAAAAAAAAACCTTCTATTATATTTGAGACTTATTTATTACCATCAGCTTTCTTTTTTTTTTTTTTTTTGTTATCTATATACAAACACTTTAATGTTAATATAAATATTTTGGTTGGTTAGTTGGCTATTTGATACAGATGATATAATTCACCGTATATCTAATATCAAAATGTAATAGTAGCTGTAGCGCACAACCGATTAGGTTTATATAGCACAGAATGTCAAAAATGAATTTTGATATAAAAGAAAAACCAGTAAACAACATATTGTTGAAATCTAACCTTGCCTTGTTTTTTCATATGCAGCGTTTTTCTTTTTCACTATCCTTCTTCTTCTTTTTTTTTATACTTGACTTATATGCCATCAGAATGTTTGCATTTTAAACGTATAAACGTAATGTTTTTCTTGTTAAGTGTATACACAAAGTAAATACAAAGGTTAAGATGGATAGGGGATGTTTTAAAAAGTCTTACCAATCTGCACTGGGGAAAACAAAACAAAAGGAGTTTTATCTTTTTATTTTAATTTTGTACCGACCTACCTACTAACCAAAATCACTTGACTGTCGCATATCATAGCTTAACTGTTTTTAAAAATTGGGTTAATGTCATACAATATGATAAATAACCCATTCGGTATCCTTTTTTTTTTCTTTCGTTTCCTTAAAACAGTTTTCTCTCCAATTTTTTATTATTGTATCGGATATCGACGTGCAAAGATAAAACCAATTTAAGTTTGTTTCTATTTTCTACATCATCCCATCATCATTGGCATGTATTGTTGTCTTGTCTTGTCTTGTCTTCTATTATTTATTTATTTTATTTTTTATTTATTATTATTATTTTTATTATTTGATTTTTATTTTTCTATTGTATCAGCTCAGCATCAACTAAGACCAACTTAAAATGTTTTCTTAAGTTTTGTGAAAACAATAAAATTCAATAATAAAATAGAAAAATAAAAAAGATAAAAAAAAAACTTTTTCCTCGTTATTTTTTATATAAAAAGGATTTTTGTATTTTTTATATGAAAGCGTGTTTTGTTAATAAATAAAAATAATTATAAGACTGTTAAGATAAAAATTGCATGCAAAATTATAATAATAATAATAATAATAATAATAATTATAATAATAATATTCAATTATAACCATCAGCAACGTTGTGGAAAATATATAGAGCAAATTTTACCACAGAAACCTATATAGAGACGCAGAAACCACCATCATAGCTGTATCGATCGGCAACGATATTCTTACTCTTAGTTCCGTCCCGGACCTATATTAGCAGAAGGAGAAAATATAGTCCTTTTTAGTTGTTGAATTACTGGCTGCTGAATTGGTATGGTTGACTGCTTATATGGCGTTTCGTTATTAAATATATATATATATAAATACTTTTCAATGGTTATACTATGTGTAGACTTTAATATGCACTGTACCACTCTAGTTCTCTATCTAATGTACAAGTCAGTTGGTACTGCACGATACTGTACAACTGTACAGAACATACTCTACACTCTATATAAAAATATTTCAAGTTTCAATAATACTCTTCTCTGCATAAAAATACGACAAAGATTCTATACACTTCAAGCTCTTAAAAAGCAGAAGAAGAAGAAGAAAAGGAAAAAAAAAACAACAAAAATAATAATAAAACAACACGGATATACGGTTTCGGTGAAATATTTTCTTTTTACTTTCTTTTTCGCTTTTACTTTAGAGTCTTCAAATAATATTCATGCAATTCTGGATGCTGTAATGTTTTTTAAAAAAAATCCTTTCCATCAACATCTCCATAGTCTTACATCTATTTACATATAAAGCATACTTACCATGCCGCCCACATTAAAACTCAAGAACAAAATTTCTTCTTTATATACTTTCCATCTATTCTTTTCTATATACACACTTTATATACGGTTTATACAGCAACATTCCCGTTGTGCTTTGGCTGCATTTTTTTATTTTAACTGAAGCTTTTTAAATATTTCTTTTATTTTTAAATTTTTTATTTATATTTTTTTGTTTTGCTTTACTGTTTTTGTTGCCTCTTTACAATTGCTTTTAATGCTTTGGCATACTTATACCAACAACAAGAAACCTTATTTCCCTTTGTTTCATTGCCAGCTTTTTCTTTTTTTTCTCTTTTTTTTTTTTAAATACATTTTTCTACTAGCTAAGTCTTATAGACTACAAGTAAAGTCCAACTTGATTTAATTACCAATCAATTTCTCTTCTCCTCTTTTTTTTTTTTTTTTCATTATTTAGATTATTTTGCTTTCATTAGCATTTTGTTTATTTTATAAGAAATCAAACAAACAGCAAACATAACACTACAGCTTGTTATATTTTAAAATTATTGTTTATTTTGCATTTAACTTTTAACTTTAGGTAAATTTTATTTTATTTTTTTAGTTTTCCGTTTTCCGATTAATTTGAATAATAATAATAATAATAATAATAATATTTTCAAGTAAAATTGATAGAAAGGTTAATTAATTATTATTGACTTTAATATATATATATAACGCCTATATAGAGGTTATTAATTAGATAAATAATGTATGTACAATACCTATGTATTTATATAATGTAATATTAAACTCCAGGGTCGGTTTCAATTAAGTTAAAGTGCACAGCATAATTCATGTCAATTAAAATATGTTTAAAAATATATGTATATACTTTTTAATTGTTTTATTCATAGTATTAACATAAAAGCATTAATTAGTCAATTAATTTTAAATATTGAAACAAGGATTGATGTATTGAATAGAAAGTTATATGCAAATTTTTATTTTGTCTCTTAATTAAAGGGTTTTTCTTTTCTTTCTTTTTTTTATTATGTTTTATAAATAAAATTTTTAATCATCTATGTAATTACATAGAGTAAGAGAGAAAGAAAGAAAAAACCGATAAACGTAAATCAATAACAACCAACTCTGTCAACGTTTAATTAAGTATAAGGATGAAACGTGAAATGGAAACAACTTTAACGCACGCCATGAATCAATTTCGTTTTTCTACTTTCTCACATTTCTAACTAACTTTGATCGAATGAAAATATGCTTCCTTATTATATATATATGATAAACATTATAAATAAAGTAATTGGACAGTCAATTGATAATTAATTAATTAAATAATTAATTAAATAATTTATTTATTAATTAATAATGATTTTCTGCTAATTTCTACCAACTATAGGGAATAATCATCTCACTTTTCCTAATTAACTAAATATATTTAATTCTAGTCTACTTATCTTCATATCTTGTATAAATACCAAAATATTCACCTTTAATCATATTGATTTCTTATTAATTTTCCTATTTTATTATTCTAATTGCTTAAGCTCATTCTTTTTTCACAAAATTAATATTTCATAAATACAATCAAAAATGTTATTTATAAAATATTATTTTTATTCATAATATACCGCCCACAATTTATATACAAAGAATAAAAAAAGAAGTATACTCTTGTCTACTCACTTTAATGATTATATTCCATCAAAAAAGAAAAAAAAAAAAACAAAATACGCTTAAATTAGGCGAATTAATTTATTATTGTTTATAGCTGATAACAAAATGTTTATTTTTATCTAAGTGTATCGGAAAAAAAAAAAGAATAACCAAATAACAAAATAAAATGATGAAATATATTTGATGAAAACAAGAAAATCTCTTAATTTAAGTACTTGTGTTATAATACAACTAATACTAATCAAAGTAAAATAGCAAACAGTTTGATCAAATTTAATTAAGTTCGTGATTTTGATTTATGCATTCGATTTTTATATAAAAGAAAATTTGATGAAATCCAACATCAAAATAAAGTAATTCATGAAATTACCCCTTTTTTTTTTATTTATCTCTATGTATATAAAATTAATGAAAATTTAATTTGATTTTTGTCTGAATAACAAATATATCTTTCCATAAAATCATTACTTAATTTCTAGATGAAATTCTGCTAATATAAATACAAAAAAAAAAAAACATAAAATAAAATAAAATGCCAGCAGAAGCAATGAGTTTAGAGAAATTAATGAGGTGCTTTTGTATTTTATTCAAGTTTAAGTTATAATTAAATTCATTTGGTTTGCTATCCGATTAAACTTCCTTCACGATATACTATTTGTGGTTTAACAGCAAAAACAACAAAAATAAAATAAATTATTTAATGTTTTAATGTTTTAAAATAAGCATGTTATTCGATTGAGCATCAGTTGCATAAATGTATGGTAAACACATCTGTACGTTGTTTGTGGTTAAAGCTCATGAACGATATTTCAATATTTATTCAAATATATAAAATTCAACATAAAAACATTATTTCTATGTTTAAAGTTTAATTATTCTTATTAGTGTATTTCATTTGATTAAAGAAAATGTTATTTTATCTTTAAATTACTTTAGATTTGTAATAATAATAATAATAATAATAATAAAATTTGCAAATAAATTTACTTTTACATCCACCCAATTTCTAGTTAATTGTATATTTAATTGTCATTTACATGGATGCATGAAATAAAACAACAATTGAGCATAAAGATAAAGATTAGTATTATCAGCAGCAACACAATAATATAGAAAATAATCTTATCCGCCTATTGATTTCCGTGTTCTAGGCGACAAATATAATATACAGAATATAGACAGGCAGAATATATATATGCAAACAGAAGGCAGACTATGGGTACAACGATGCTTTACAACTATACAGCAATTTCCATAACAGTGACATTGCCCTTTTTTTTAGCATTACAGAAGTAAAGAGAAAAAATGAAAAAAAGTTCATTTCAGTAGTTATAAACTCTGTAGTTGTTGAATATTGATCGAATTTTTTATATCATTTTTTAAAAGAATGACAAGATTAATTACAAAATGGGTGCGACCAATTTGTCTACCCTTAAATAATATAACACTAAGCCCAATGAAACGAAAATTGAATTTATCAGGAAAATATTTCGTTTAGAGGAATTTTAATCATTTGACAACAGCTCTCAGTAATTTTTTCTTTAAATCATTTTTTCAACAATTATTCACAAACACCGACAATTTCTAGATTAGAAAATACTGAATTTTCAATATAAAATATTAGAGCAATTGCTTTCCTTATGTACATAAATGAAAATTTATTCTGCTGTGTATGCAATTTTTATTTTTATTCATTTATTTCTTGTTATTATTTGCTTTTATAGAAAATTGAAATATGAAAAGTATCTCTATTTATGAATTTTTATATATATTTTTTTATTTTTGTTAAATTTCCGGTGTAATAAAATGGATTTAAACTCAAATAAATGTACATGATATGTACTTATGATGTATACTTTTGTTTATAATAATCCTGCAAATGAAAAACCATTTAATGTAAAAAAGCATCAACAGTTTACTATACCCTCATAAATCATAACAAAAAAGAAAAAAAAAAGGGAAAATAAGTAAATAGAAACAAATTTAAAGAGTCAAAATGAGAATAATGAACTTGAAAATAACAAAACAAAATGAAAAATTATTATAGGAGTAAAGGAAGTAGGATAGGTAACTTTAATAGTATTTTGATAATGTCAAAAAAAATTATATGACAAGATAAATACGATAGCAATAAATTAGTAAAATATTCTGAAATAACAATAAATTTAAGTGTTAAGCAATTAATATCATAATAAGTTAATGATAACAATCCCTTATAATAATTTAAAAAAAAAAAATAGATAAAGGGCGACAATAGGGACAATTTACAGGAACTAAACCACTTCAAAACAATAATTCGTAATTATAGTTAATAAAACATCTTAACAGATGAATGATTTTTAAAGAGTTTTATTTTTATTTATTAAATAATTATCGTTATTGCACACTCTCAAGTTGTATATGCTCAGAATAATAATTTTATTCATTTTGCAATAAAAATGAATAGAAAAAACTTTCAAGTTTCATTAAAATTAAACATTGAAGTGAATGAAACTGAATTGTAAAGCAATGGCTAACCAAACAAACCAAACAAAACAAATCGAAATTTATTTCAAAACTACAATTAATTAAGGCAAATAAAATCACTAAACATACTTAAACCACATTTTCAGTTACAATAATTCGAAAATCACTCAATTCAATTATTAAAAACACAAAATCGTATTTTATTTAAAATTTTTTTTTTTTTTTTTTTGGTTGGATAAATAATGTAATTCTCTAAAGTAAAAATAATTTTACATAAATTTATCAGGTAGATAATTTGTCAATACATAAAATAGAATTAAAAAAAAAATTTAATTATTTTAGTTTTCATAATTGAATTATGTTTTATCGCTATTTGAAACAAAAAAAAAATTATTTTATTTTATCACAATGTCTTCTATTCCCTTTTAATTAATAAATTTAATTATATTTTCATTCATTTATCGTCACAGTTTTACAACGAATATTTAATTAATAAAATACAAACAAAAATAAAAAAATAAATAAATTCTATGCTAATAATGAAAATATCAAAGTTTTTAGATTATTGACTCATGGAATTTTTTTTAGTGATTGGATATTTGGCTGTTGAATTTTTTATTTATTTTTTTTTTTTTTTTTTTTTTTTACACAATGCTGCCACAGCAACAACTAATAAAACTTTTTAAATTATTTAAGCTTAATAATGAATATTAGTGATTCATAAAAGCTTTGCTTCTTTTTTTTTTGGTCTTGATTTAATCAAAACTAATGGAATTATTATTTTTTTTTTCTCCTATTTTTTCCTTTAAAATTTTACATTTTCTAAAGTTCTGAAGACTTTTAAAGCTAACGTACTCGTAACATCGAAAATACATAATGAAATTTACATATTTTTGTACGCTATTTTCGCACACTGTACTTACATTAGCTATGGCAATTTTTTGAATAAAATGAAAATGCTTTATCAATATTAAATAATAGTAAAGCAATAATTTTGATGAAATTCTGATAAATCAATTTTTTTTTTTCTATAAATTTTATGGTTTTCGCAACGTTTATATAATAAGATTTACTTGAGATAAAACAATGAAATATTTATTAAAACTTTTCGCAAAAAAGACAATAACCGTATTAATCAGTCATAAAATTATTTAATTAATTAATAATAATAAAAAGCAAATTATGTAATGGATTTCTATTTTTATCAACATAGAAATTGTTGCTTTTTCCCTTCTGTTTTTTCACCATTATTGTTAATCAATTTTTAACACATTTCACTTATTGATTTATAATTTACATGGAATTTTAATCAGTACAAAAAAAAAAACAAAATAATTAAGAAGACAAGTGAACCAAAGTATTAAGAATTTTTTAGATAATAAAATTATCAATTATATGGTTTAGCGGAATATATTTACCGTGAAGCATAGCAAAAAAAAAAACGGATATGAAAACAATGTGGAAAACACCACAAAGTCTCTATAGTAATATTCCACCAACAAATACTGTGGAAATTTTTCAGATATGTTTGTAATTTATTTATGGCTGTATTCATTGATTTCCGATCAACTTTAAAATTCGATTAACAATAACGCAACATCAATCCATGCTGTTAGGGGAGTTTAAGTTATATATTATAAATTTTTCACATTTACGCTGTTAAAAAAATAAAATGGAATTTTTTTTTTTTTTTTTTTTTTTTAAAGCTGCGGCAAACGTGCTGATTGTAAAATTAAATGTCATTACATTCTATGTAGAAATATTTTGCTTATTTATACACAGATTTATTGACTTAATTAAGTTTATTTTTTATTTTTTCTAATTTAAAATTTATTTAATCCTTAAATAAAAGTGTTAGTTCTCTATACATCTCTATTCACTTTGATATTAATAACAAAACCATAGAGTAACTATGGTTGAAAATTGAGATGATAATGATCGGTTTTATAGTTTTTGTATATATAAATTACAAAAAATTATTTTTATCACTTAACTACTAATACTATCTAATGAAAAATTTTACAATAGAAAACATTACTTAGCTTTGGGATCAAATTATAAATTTTATCGTAAATTAGAGTGCACGCAAAATGTTATTTGTTAAAGAAAAGTTTTTTTTTTTTTTTTCTATTTTTTTATTAAATCTAAAGTTGCACAATTTTAATTTAAAAGTTTTTCTCTTTGCTATTGTTCTTCTTTCTTAATTCCTTCTTATCTATGGTAACCAAAAAAAAAAAAATAGAAAAATTATAAGAATAAAGAGAAATAATCCATTGCATTAAGAATGGCAATGTTACAAAATACATCAGCCGTTAAAATGTATATGAGATGTGTAATAGAAGTTTGAAGAAATCCTTCTTAAAAGATAATGAAAGAAAATGTAGAAAACTATTTCTGCTGCAACTGTTTTATTAAAGTTTTTTTCTTATCATTTTGTTGTTACATTTATTTGTGGTTCGTATTCGTTTTTTATCTTTCGTCTTTCTGGACTTCTAATGAACATAAGAAAAAAACCAAGGAAATTACAAAATGTTGAAAGACAACGAAAATACTGAAAAATAAATCATACGAAGCTTTAATCGTATTTCTATAATAGAATTACAGTAGAAAAAATATATATAAATGAATAAAAAGTAGAAAAAATAAAATAAGATATCAAGTAAAATAAAATAAAATAAAATGACGATGACACTCATCAAATAAAATCACATCTACAATGCTTAAGTCTTTAGGTTTGGATATTTAGAAATGTTTGGTTCGCATATACATATATAACGTATCTACATTTATCATCTGGTGTTTAGTTGATTTTTCTGGTTGGATTGATGTATACATAGCAACAGAACTGTGAACAGAGGTATGTACAGCATAATAATAGCTGTTGGTATAACTCGGTTGGTTAAGATAATGCACACTTACCGATATCAACAACGACAGCACGACATTTTTTTTTTTTTTTTTTCGTTTAGGTTGTGTTGTATATTTGTTGATAAGAATGATAAAAAGTCGTTGATAGAAATGAAACAAGATGGGTTAGAATCTAGCAGTTAAAAATAAGGTAGATTTTAGAATTTTTTTTTTTCTTATTTTCTTTACTTTCTAATATACTGGTTTCTTATGCTAATGTTAACTTTTCTTTCTGTTTTTCTCCTTATTATTTTTTTTTTCTATTCCTATTATTTTATTTTTATTATTATTGTTGTTGTTTGTTAACGTTATTAGTATTATACCCTTTTGGGATAAATTTTAATCGAAAAGGCAACATCGTTTCGTTGTCATCGTATTCATATATATGTATATATATATATATATATATATATATGTATATATCTATTTATAAATGTTAAACCTTTAAAGCCCCGTGGTAGATTCTCTTATCTTATCATATAAAAAATAGACAGATAAATATTATAGCGCGTTTAAATGTTATATATATATATATATATATATATATATATATATATATATATATATATATATAACTACATAAAAAAAAAAATAAACAAATTTTTATAATGCATATCAAAGAACAAAGTTTATACTTTATTTATGATGATAGCCAGAAGCATCAGTACGAAAGATACGAAATAGGCGCGGACATTGATAGCGTTATAGAAATATATTTATCCATATATTTTCTTGTCATCAACAAAACATCAAATCACATTATAAACTTTTATGTATATATTTTTTTTTTTTTAAATTTGAATTTATATTGTAATATTATTAAAAAGCTATAAAAAAAAAGGAAGAAGAAAACTTCTAGCTACACCGAAACATTTTTCATTGTTACTAGAAATGTAAATTTCACTTGATTTCACAACAATTACCATATTCAATATAGATATCATAATTTATAACAACACTATATAATTATTTATTGTTTAATATAATTAAATTATACGCTTACAAATCTAATTAAAATTATAATCATAGATTTATTTTTAAACCGTATACTGTGTAAAACTCATAAATTTGTGTAATTTAGAAATTTATTTTAATATGATTAGAATAAATTAAATTTTTTTATAAAAAAAAATTAAAATAAATATGTGTACGAGGAACATTTAAAATATGTGCTCGAGAAGTAAAAAAAAAAAAAAAACAAAACGAAAAAATATTCAAAAACAAAATAAATTTAATTTGTGATAATAGCACCATAAAATTTACTAATCTCTGTTGCATAATCTAAGATGTTCCATTTCCATAAACATCCAGCCAATGTTAAATTACATAGAAAAATCAAATGTAGGGCATCCAATTTAACTTTTATTTTTTATGTATTCATTTCGTCCACATACATATATGTATATGTTTGTAATCCAATTTGTTCTGTTCTGCAAAACAAATAAAAATGTTAAACCACCGCAAAAATAATAAAAAAAATTGATGGAAAGAAAAACAAATATCTGTGTAAAAAAAAAAAAAAAAAAACATTAAAAAATAATAACAAACAAGAACAATGCAGACAAGACAACAAGCATAAATTATGGAAACATGTGTTTAAATCTGATTTTTATATGACACAATACTCGAATCAATGTAAACACTAGAGAATACAACACAGCTCAGCAGAAATAACCATATAAAGTATATAGAAGAGTAAACTGACCGATGCTAGTTTAGAAAATAATAAAAACAAAAATAAAATAAAAAATCTATTCACCACCTTAAAAGTTCACATATTTACCCTTTCTAAAAAAAAAAGAAATATTAAAAAACTCCCTTTTCAGAAGTAACGCTCCGAATAATAATAATAATAATAATAATACTCAAGGGGAAAACATATGAGAACGCGTGTAGAATTTAATATAAGTAAATAAATAAATTCTTAAGTTACGATTATTTATTTTATAACCATTTCCGATATAATTTATTAATAGAAATTAAGCCTAAGGTATTTTTTAGAATTTTCCTCCAAGTTCAAGTTTATTTAAAATTAAAATAATAAAATCTAATCGAAATTAGTTTAATAGGCAAAATAAGATTAAAGAAATATTTACGAATAATCCACAGTGCATTACATACAGTCATTACAATGTGATTAAAACATAATGAAAATAGCGCAACATGTATAGAAACATTTATTACGCTTTTAATTAATTAAAATTCGGTTCGTTAATTAGCACAAAATATGTATCATTTGTTATATTCCAAACGAAATAATCTTTAAAAGAAATACAAACGAACCAAATACTTAAAAAAAAGGAGGGAAAATCAAATTAATGAGTATGGTACAAGTAAAAGGTATGTAGTCAAATGAATTACGACACTTTGTTCATTTAAAACGTTTATACTTTAATTACGAACTAATGATTCTCACTAGAAAACGACAGTCGCACATAATTGACGTATTGTTTTGTCACATTTTCTCTCTTTTTTTTTTACATCCCAACATATTTTAACGACTTTTATATGTTTAAGTATAATTTTTAATCTTACCCTTAATTAGCAATCATAAAATTCATCAACATCTGCCTAACTAAATTTAACTACTAAGAAATATCTAACGATGCCGGTAGTATAGTGTTTCACCTCATCAATGAAGCAACAACAAAAAAAAAAAAAAAAAAGAAAAGAAATTTACATCAAAAACCTACCTCAAAGTCTTTATACCTAACGACAGAGATTAATTAAAAACATTTTTTTCGATTTTTTTTTTTAACTTAATAATGAAAAAAAAAAAAAAAACACCTTTTTTGTCATTAATATAAATTAAGATGAATTATTTTGTCAGCAAATTATCCCAATGATGAGAGCTTTTTAATTATTTTTCCTCCTTTTCGCAAAACTTTTAATTTGTGAATTTTAATTTTTTTTTGATTTAATAAAAAGAAAAAGCAAATTATGTTACCTTTAGCTTCTTCCTATGCACGTTGATAAATTGGACACAAATTGAATTAAAAGAAACAAATAAATAAAAACTTTTATTGTACAAATTCAATAAAAAAAAAACATAAAAAAAAGTAAATTTTGTGGTTTTGATATACCAAAAGTTAGCAAACAAGAAAATCAATAATAAATGAAGTTTTAAAGAAGAAAGAAAACATAAATAAGTAAAAAAAAAAAATCCTGATTCAAAGAAAGGGGGTAAAGCTATCAACTTTTTGAAGTATTACTTGATTTAGGGACATTTGTGACTATTGCTTATAACGAGTTTGTAAATACACATCTGATCCTAGGAAGTTTGTTTCGAAGATATTTCTTTTTTATTATTATTTACTACATTTAAGGTTGCTCAGGTGTTTTTAGAAGTTTATTACTAGTAATCCTATTAACTTTTTCCCTTTTATGCAATTTTTCTCTTCTCTTTTCTTTTCTTTAATTTTTAATTTGTTTCCTTTCAAGGCTGTCAATTCAGGATAAATGGATTTTATTTTTCTTCTTCTTTTAGTTTCTTATATTTTTTTTTTATTTTTACTGAAACATTAAACAAATTAAAAAAAAAAAAAAAATAAGAAAAAAAACTGACGTCTAACAGGTATCATGCTAGAAACTTTTTTTTTGTTGCTTTTTCTTTAAATTACGTCACTTTCTTAGAAATCTAAAAGAAAAATAAACTCGATCAAATTAGTAACGTCTTATACTTCCGAAATACATTGTTAAACATCCTGGTTAGAATTTAATAAGACAAGTTAATACAGATTAAAGGATATTTTGTTCTTTATTATAAACAAAAACAGAAAAAAAAAAAAAACAAATCTTTCTTTCTTTCAAAAATTATATCAAATTCACTCTGAAGACGCACAAAATAAATAAATTCATAATAATTCTCAAGTGTTTATAACAGATTTAAATTAAATAATAAATATTATAAAACTATAATTATATTGTTTTTTAAAGGAAAATTAATTAATTCATTAATTTTACTTATTATTATGCATGATAGAAATTGTTTTTAATTATAATTTACCAGAAGTGAATGAAGAAATAAAAACAAAATTTATTGCTTTCAATTGAAACGAAAGAATAAATTATCGTATAAATTTCTATGTTTAATTCATTCTATTTCATTTGAAAATAGAATTTATTTATTTATTATTTGTGCAAAATATTTTTCTATTTAAATTAATAATAATAATATCTTAAAGAAGAATATAAAATTAATATTGTTTTATTGAAATTCTCTAAACTAATTTTTATTTTTTATAAAATACATTTAAGTAAAGCATAGAAAAGTTGTCGTTTAAAAGTACAGAAAGAAAAAAAAAAAGCACCGGGTATCCATTCTTTATCTTATTTTATAATTATAGCAATAAGCTTATTTTTCGTATAAGATACTGTAATTAAATTTGTGTTTATTCCAACAGAATTACTACTACGAAGAAAACAAAAAAAAAATAAAATAATAATAAAACGGTAGAGTATTCTCTATTTAATATATAAGACAGTGGATTTTTGTTAAGCTTTTTAATAAATCCGTTCCCATCTGACCTTATTTAAAAACAATATTTTATAAATAAAAATATTGAAAATATTCAAGCACAATATGTTTTTAAAATTCAATTTCACTGCCATAATTATTCATTGAATTTTTTTTTTTTTTCCTTACTTTTCTATTATAAATAACCAAAACTCGTAAAGTGTTTATCTTTTGATTATCTCTACAGAAGTAAAGAAGAAGAAAATATATTTATTTAAAATTAAAGGTTTATTATAAAGAAGATTAGCGTGTCGAACAAAAAAAAAAATATTTAAACCACAGCTCGAGATAGTTTAAGACATTCAAAATATAAAATTAATCAAAAAAAAAAAAAAAAATAGAAATAAAACGCGAATTGTCCTTAACCAACAAATAATCCTATTAAGTGATTAAATAAATAAAATTAAATAAATATAAATAAAATAAAAACTCATTTTCTAACGAAAATTTCGTTTACTTTAAATAAATGTAAATTCATTTTAACGTTTTTATCGATTTTTATAAATAAAATCACGTTGAATAAATGTATTTTAATTGGAAAAACTAAAGTTTTAAATCCACTTTCGTATCACGATAAAATAAGTTTTTTTATTTTTTTTCTACTATATTTACCTTTTGATAAGTAAAACCATAGTAAAAGTTTCTCACTGTTGACAGGCTGATATAGTTCATTGTAAATATGCAAATTTTAATGTTTAAATTTCTATTTAAAGCTTGGCTTCAATTTTATAGGAAAGTTGTGTTAATGTTTATAGGTGTTAACACCATGACCAAGCATATCGTAAAGCGAAACAAAAGTTTTTTAGCGGACTGTCTATATTAGGATCATACTGAGCATATGAAATTAGAGGTGGATAATACAAGGAGTGGATTACTACAACTAATTTTTAGTATTTTAATTAGCTAAAATCCACATAATTAATGTTTGGTCACTTTGAAAGAATAAATTTGATTAATCCTCGTAGTTAGAGATCGCTCAGACTAAAGCCCTGTTAACGTCACCTATGTGAAATTAAGATTAACACACTTTAATGCAGAATATTTAATGTTTGGTCACTTTTAAAGGTTCAATTTAATTAATCCCTGTAGTTAAAGATCATCCAGACTAAAAGCCTAATAGCATCACCTATATGGTGCCATGATTAACACACTTTAAAGCAGAAGAGTTTAGGATTGGTCACTTTTAAAGATTCAATTTAATTAAATCTCCTAAATCTAGATCACCCAGACTATCAACACTATCAGCATCACCTCAGTAGTGTCGTCATGATTAACACAATTTTAAGGCAAAATAATGTTTAAAACAATTAAAGTAAATTAAATTCTCAATATATATTTTTTTTTTTTTTATAATGTATATTTACACATTTTTATAATTTATTAATATTATTTTAATACATTTTTTATTGTTACGATGATTTTTTACAATAAATAAAACATTTTTATTTAATTTTGTTTTTTATAGAATTATTTAACTATATGACTAATACAATATATAACATTCAATATTTTTATTTTTTTTTATTTGTTAAAGATGCTTTTATTTAATACAAATTATTATTGTTTCATTTAATTACAAATACAATATATTTAATTAATTTACTTATATATCGACCACACCGAAATAAAATAATGAAAAGGAAAATAAAATACTGATTTCTGTTTTCTTTTTTTATACTTTTTAATAATTAACAAATAATAATAATTAATTTTTCTTTTATTTTTTTAATATTTACACAAAACAAAAAATTAAAATTAACATTTTTTTTTTTTTAATTTTAAAATGTAAAAATAAAAACACCAAACGTAGGTAATAATATATGATGATGTGCTGTTTAAATATTTTCTTGTTTTTTTTTTTATACTTTGCTTAGTAATTATCTTGTTTTATTAATTTAATTAAGTTTTTGTTTTGTTTTAATTTCTTTTTTTGTGCTCCTACAAAATGTTTTTTCTTTTTTTTTTTGTAAAACGAATTAATTTTTGTAATAATTTTCTGGAATGCATAGGATAATTTTTTTTATTATTATTGTTTTAAAGCAAACTTAAATATATATATATTTTATATACATACACAATTTCAAAGAAATGTCTTTTATTTCAATATAAATGATTTTTGAAAATAAAATAAAATAAAAACGAAATTTTTATTTTTCTTTTTATGGCAAAGTAATAAAAATAATAATTTTATAATTATGTTGAAATTTTGCTATACAAACAAATTTGTTTTCATTAATTTCCCTTTAATTATCTTAAATTTTACACAACGTTTATAAGTTTATACTAACATAGATATTTAATTAAATTTTTTTTAAGTTTTTATTTTTATAATAAACTGCAATCTATTTTCACAGAAAGAAGAAAACAATTCAAAGGAAAGAGAAATAAAATGATAACAAAATTTCAAACGATTTTGAACAATTTTTTTTTTTTTTTTTAATTATATAATTTGCGATTTTATGCTAGATGGTTATAGTACGATTACGAGGAAAATATATTTTAAATTAAAAATAAAGAAATAAATATATTTTTCTGCATAATGTGGTTGTTGCTTTTGCTTGTTGTTGTTTTTTTTTTTATTTTTATTATTTTTTATATTAAAATTAAAATGTTTAATGACGTGAATCTCTTGGATAAAATTCAGCAAGAATAGATGCGGGAATTCTCTTCAACATTTCCTTGGGGAAGATACGTAATAATTGCCAGCCAATATCCAATGATTCAAAGACTGTACGATTTTCATAGTTACCCTAAATTTCAAATTTATTGAAATGGAAAAATGTAAGAAAAAAAAATGAGCAAACAAAGAAAAGATACAAAAAATATAAATGAGATTACCTGTGAAATGAAATTCTTTTCGAATTTCGATAAGAATTCCAAATACAAAAGATCATCGGGTGTTAAAGCTTCCTCACCGACGACAGCTTTCATGGCTTGTACGTCCTTACCAATAGCATAACAAGCATACTAGAATACAAAGAAAATATATTCGTTTTACATAATGCTAACAAAAAGAATCACAAATAAACAATCATGTAAATATTTACCAATTGATTTGATACGTCAGAGTGATCTTTACGTGTCATACCCTCACCAATAGCAGATTTCATCAAACGTGACAAAGATGGTAATACGTTAACTGGTGGATAGATTTGTCTGTTGTGCAATTGACGGTCAACGTAAATCTAATAAATAATTAAATATTAAGTAAAAGAAAATTTATTGTGTTAATTTAAGATTATTACTTGGCCTTCAGTAATGTAACCTGTCAAATCAGGAATTGGATGGGTAATATCATCGTTGGGCATAGTTAAAATTGGGATTTGTGTGATTGAACCGTTACGGCCTTCAACACGTCCGGCACGTTCGTAAATGGTAGCCAAATCGGTGTACATGTAACCTGTAATACAAAAAATTATTCATTAAATATTAATTGCCGTCAAAATAGTAATATTTTTTTTATACCTGGGAAACCACGACGACCGGGTACTTCTTCACGGGCAGCTGATACTTCACGAAGAGCTTCAGCATAGGAAGACATGTCAGTTAAAATAACCAATACGTGTTTTTCACATTGATAAGCTAAAAATTCAGCAGCTGTTAAAGCTAAACGTGGGGTAATAATACGTTCAATTGTTGGATCGTTGGCCAAATTCAAGAACAAGCATACATTTTCCATAGAACCTGTATAATAAAATTTTTGTATTTTAGTGTAAGTTTCATTTGAAGACCTATCACACCAAGTACAACATACCATTTTCTTCGAAATCTTGTTTGAAGAAACGAGCAGTTTCCATGTTAACACCCATAGCAGCGAATACAATAGCAAAGTTATCCTCATGATCATCTAAAACTGATTTGCCTGGTAATTTTACTAAACCAGCTTGACGACAAATTTGGGCAGCAATTTCATTATGTGGTAAACCAGCAGCAGAGAAAATTGGAATCTTTTGACCACGAGCAATTGAGTTCATTACATCAATAGCAGAGATACCAGTTTGGATCATTTCCTCTGGGTAGATACGTGACCAGGGGTTAATTGGTTGACCTTGGATATCTAAATAATCTTCAGCCAAAATTGGTGGACCTTTATCAATTGGTTTACCAGAGCCGTTGAAGACACGACCCAACATATCTTCTGATACTGGTGTACGTAAAATATCACCAGTAAATTCGCAAAGTGTGTTTTTAGCATCAATACCTGATGTACCTTCGAACACCTATAATTATTATCAATTTATAATATATAAAAGAAGTTTAAGTAGTTTATTAATTTTATTTTACCTGTACAACAGCCTTTGATCCACTGACTTCCAATACTTGACCAGATCTAATTGTTCCATCATTTAAACGTAATTGTACAATTTCAGCGAACTTGGGGAACTTGACCTCATCCAAAATAACAAGAGGACCATTTACACCAGACACAGTTTTATAAGCTATACATAACACAGAAATAAATTAATTCAATTTATTTAAATAAATTAATTTTTATTATTATTTAGGTAAAGAAATGTCAAAAATAAGAAGAGGCGTGGCTTAGATACTGCTGCTTTTAGATTTCTTCAAAGAATAGTCAGGTGTCAAAAAAGTCAGGTGTCTAGATATATTGAAATCACATGACAGTAGAAAAAATATAAAATCTTCAATTTTCTAGCTAAATAACCGAAATTGGCACAATATGATACTGTATTAATTTACTTAAGAATTTTATATAAGATAATATGCAATTAACTATTAAAATTAATAATAATGCAAAAAATGATTACCAGGGTATTTTCATATAGGGAGTTTTTTTTTTTCAATTATATAATTTTAATATAATTAAAGACTTTCATAAATTGAACGTATAAAAAGAAATTATAAAAATAATTAAAAATCATTTTAATTTTTTATAATAAAAGTAATATTTTGATTGTGAAAAAAATCGATTGACTTGTCAAAATGGCTGACGAGTAATTTCATTTACTTGTAAATTAAATTACTGAAAAAACAAGATAATTGCTTATTAAAGAATTAGAAATTAAGAAAATTCAGTTATCTGGCATTAGAATCTTATGGGAGTGTGGAATTGCTGGACTCACCACTTTAAAATAAGAATAAAAATGGGAAAAAGTAATGAAATCTAAGATAAAACGAAATACTTACTTAACCGTGGTTGAGATATAAAATCCCGGGAAACAGCCATGACATGTTCCCGATGGGCCTGTTTGGCATTCAAAGTTGAAAAAGACATTTTTCACTTTTTTTTTAATTACACTTTAGAAACAACAAGACTTTATTTAATGAAGAACAAAATAAATAAATTCACAACTTTTAACTAAATGATCCCCGCGACAGTGACTGAATTATAGTCAGCTGAGTTGCAGAGCTGTAGTAGATGAAAAATTTTTTTATTGAATTGAAAGAAAATTTACCTCACGTGCTGTCATGTGATGCGGTATTGCCATACGCGTACTACACCAAATAGTGAAACTGCTATATTTTGTATTAAAATAACCGCTCAAATATTTCCAAGCGGTTTTTAAATTCAAATTTGTTTTATTTTCACATTTAGTTCATATCAAAATTTTCTTTTTAATTGTTTTAATAATTTTTTCATATTTAACATGAACAAAAGCAATAAAAGTAATAAATGTAGATACAATTCAGTAATGGATAGTGATTCTGATGAAAATGATGAAGATAAATCCATTACAATTGCTGATGGTATTTTTCTTCTTTTTTTTTTAATCGTATATTTTATTAGATTTTTATTTTCTTTATTACACAGGTACAAAGGATGATTTAAATCTAGGATTAGATGATGAAGAAATGAAAATAAAATTATGGAGCCGAATGCGACCACCAAGGATAGGAGGCGTAATTCCTGCAATCAAAATAGATAGATTGGAAAAAACAAGACTTTTACTGAACTCCGCTTGTGAAATGAATGACAATCTTAAAGAAAAAGTCGAAAGCTTAAGTAACAAATCTAAATTTATATATAATAGTAATGTCTAACCTAATGTCTAATGTTCTTTTTTTTTTTGCTTTACCTTAGTTGAATTACAAAAAGACTCTCGTGGCAACATAACAAAAACTGTTTCCAAGAAAACTGTATCAGTATACCCACCAGATTCTCACATACAGAAGAAAGTTTGTGTTAAACCAGATCCAGTTGAAATTGCATCAAAAACGCTTGTTGCACCACCTCCAGTTATACCCGCAACGCCAAAAAAATGTTGCAAACAATAATTAGACAAACAAAACAAAAAAGAAAAAACAAATTTTAACTAAAGCAAAATTGATTTTATTTAAAAATAAAAATTGTTTTTTAACCAATAACAAAATTATTCGAATATGATGTGACACCTTTGAGTACATTTTTTTGAAGATTCTGAAAGAAAATGTTTCACTCATTAATATATTTTATTTGGTTTTCCAGGTTTTTTTTAGTTAATTTTGTTTACCTTATTATACAATTTCATTAAAATCATGTTACTCCTTTTTATCTTATTCTGTTTATCAATTTCTTTTATCCGCTTATTTTCCGGAAGATTTTTATAAATATTCTTTGTTTTAATTTTTATACGACGTGTGGAGAATGGTCGATTGCGCCCTAAAAAGATTTATTGTCAGTATAGTTATACAAATTGAATTAATTATCTATACCCACCTATTGGAGCAGGTGTTATGTTGTGTATATTTCTAACTAAAGATGTATCGGATGCTCCAGCAACTACTGCTTGCCGTTGTGCATTTCGCTTTTCTCTGAAATATTCAAAAAAAAAAAAAATTCTTTCTTTAGTCCACTTTGGATAATATAATTAAAATTAATTTTTCTAAATTACCTTTGTTTGTGCAAACTTAAAATATAATTTCTACGTTTTTCTGCTTCATTGAAAAAATTCGATTTTTTCTTTATTAAATATTCTTGTATCGATATATCGGTATTTTTTGATTCAGTATTTTTAGATTCATTTGCTGATAATACTTCATTAATTGTCGCTTCTTGTGCACTATTGAAAACATCTTTATATAATTTATTTTTCTCATGTGCCTCACTACTAGGTGATGATTTATTTTTAATTGACTTACTATTTTCATCGAACATCAAGACATATGCAAGTGATTGTGGTTTAATTTGTTGCTGCTTGTTTTTCATTTTTGTACCATCGATAATTTGCGTTGTTTTTCTTTTTGTGCATTTGCAATTTTTCATATTCGAACATTTGCAGTTAATTATTTCCGCTCCATAAATTGGCTTTGTTAATATAATCGAGTTACTGGTTTGAACAGCAACACCAGTTTCAGCAATATCGCCCATACTTCTATCAAGTATCTTTGGTGGATATGAGCTGTGTTTGGTCGATGATGAATTTTCATCATTTTGTATGGTTAATGATTGCGAAGAGTAGAATACATCGCTGGTATTAATCGATGTAGATGATTTTGGTGGCCTAAATTTTTCTGTTTGTTGTTGTAATTGAGAATGATGCTTCTTCAATAGAACTGATTTTATTTTCTCATCCTCAATTGGTTCAGAATAATAATCAACGCTATATGGTTTCTTGTACGGCTTTGTTTCAAATAATTTTCCATGACTCTCCTCATATTTACGTATGAACTCGTCTTTTTTATTTTTAGCAAAATCAATAATGCTGTTACTATTAAATGATGATGATGCTGTCGACATCAATGCGGATGATGGTGGAGTCATCAATTTCGAACGATTTTTCATATATTTATCAATTTTTGCATGAGAATTCCAGCTTAAATAATGTGCTGACAATTCTTTATTTAAGCTTTCATTAGATTCATGTTCATCATCCGCTGATATAACTTTTTTGGATTTTTTTGTTGATTCAGACGATAATGAGTTTTCGTATAATTTTGAATTAATTTTGGTATTACTGCATCCTGCCACTGTTGTTAATCGAATTTCTTCATCATTATTAGTTTTTAACCCATGAACGATAACCCCATGCTGTGAATTTTTCAATGAGTCTAGTTTGCTTGTTGCTGAATTTCTTGAATCCTTGTTAGTTTCTTTTAAAACTTTCGATGAGATGGGCGTTGAAAATGATGATGATGAGGACTTTGATATTGGGTGCTGTAAACTTTTCTTTATAGTATTACTTCTACTACTTACTATATCCTGCTGCTCCTCGATTAATGTTTGCTTTAGCTTTTCTAGATGCTTTATTTCATTTTCAATCCATTCTAACTTCTCTTTCTTTATAATTTCCTTTAAATTTATATTTTTACTATTTGTATTACTGCGAAAAGTTTCTTTTTCATCAGTTATTAGTAAACTAGTTCCAACCGAAACTGATTTATCGACTGTTAATGGGATATTTTCACACTGTGACAAATTCAACTTTTCTACAGTATTTTCCATTTCCGTTAATAGTTTTTCTTTGTTATCGTTTATGTTCGTCTCAATAACTTTTCTTTTTTCTTCGTTGTTATTTTTTTGCACTTGTAACTCTTTAACTTGTTGATGCATTTCATAATCCATTTCCGAAAATGTCATCGGTTTTAACCATTCTCTTGTCATTTCTTGGCGTATTTTGTTAACATTCTCATTTTTTAACTTTGAACATAATATCGGTAATTTATACACATTTTCATCGGGATTTATATTTTCAACATTTAACATTTCCACATTACTTTTAACACTCACACTACTATTTTCTTCACCAACAATTTTATCACTGCTCGTATTGCTGCTTTTACTATTCATGTTACTTATTTCTGTACACAATAATGAGATTTTCTTTTTTATTGATGGATCATTGTACGATGAATCGACACTTCCAGGAGTATTTAAACTTTTATTTGACGTTGTTAAATCCTTAGATGCACTTTTATCTGATAGCACGGTTGAATTACCTGTTGAATTTTTCGTTGTTGCTAATTTTTCAACAATTTTCTTCACTAATTTACGTTTTGTTGAACAATTTATAGTTTTTGATTCAATAAGTGATGTTAGAAGTTTTATACTCATCTGAATTTCATCATGTTTTTCTTTGTCTATTCGTTTGGTTTTAACTTTATTCTCGTCTATTTTTGGACTTGTTTCAAATTCTCTATTTTTATACAAATACTCCACCTTTGGTTTAACCTCTTTGGAATTTTTCAACGAATTAGTTGCCATTATACTACCAGCCTTCAATATACTAACAACACTCCCCTCAACATCGCTACTCTTATCGCTTTGTTTATTGGATGGCGGTATGTTTTCTTTATTTCTTATTTTTAAATATGAACCGTTGGATAAATACTCAAAACTATTTGCACTTATTGAACGCTCTTCAGAATCTAATTTTGAACTAAATTGGGTATCATCAATTATATGTTTTGACTCAGTTAACGATAATAAATCAGAAGATTGTTTCGTATCATCTGTTTCTGTTCCACAAGAAACCAACTCAATCATACTTGTTTGTATTGATCTGGTCATTTTTTCAATGAGTATTTCACTCCTCTGAGAATTTTCTATAGATTTTACATCCTGTGTTTTTTGTCTATTTTTATCAGCTGCTTGGCCATAAATTATGTTGTTTTCTTGTTCTTTATTACGTTCAATCTCTGATAAATTTTTGGGAGTACTTTGAGCAGTGGGATCCACTAAATTAATATTCCTGTCTGAACAAACATTTAATGTATTTTCAAAGTCTGGTGCTCTACGAAGTGACTCCTTGACATGGGATAATTTGTGTTTATCTAAATTTATAACTACGTGTTTATTTTCACAAGATTTATCACCACCCTTAGTCTGTTCATTTTCACGTTTACGTTGACTTAAAATAATAATGTTATCGTCATCAAAATTAAGTCCGCGTACTGCAAAAAACTTTTTCAATGCTTTCCGTTCGATGCTGGACATAGCTGGATCGATCGCATTGTCTGATTTTCGATTATAACCAACATCTGCCATCGAATCCCATTCCAAGCGCATTTTATTTGATGCAATACTACTTGCAGGAGACGTTAAGCCACCGACGTCAGTTTGTTCATTTTTTATATTTGGTGACACTTCATTAACTTCAGCAGTTATGGGCTTAATAGGAGTCTCAACCTCTATACCTTTTGAATTCCTAGTTTCTGATGATTGAAAATCTTTTAATGTGTTTAAAATAATATCTTCTTGTTTTGGTAATCCTTGAATATTTATTTCTATTGATGATTCTAAATTAAAATCAAATTTTGATTTTCTTCTTTTACTATGATGTTTCATAGTTTTTTTTACTTTCACATTAGTATCTTTGGTTTCACTATTTTCTAATTCTGCATCACCCGATGATTTTGCTAAATTATCCGGCTCACTTCTAGTTGTTCTAATATCTTTGGTTAACGATGGTTTTTCTACTTCTTCTTCCGAGTGACATTTCTGGTTTTCCATATTTAAATTTGGCATTGATCGACCCTGTGATTTTCCAGAACCATCTTGCAAGTTTGTTATACTTGCTTCACTGCCTGATGTTTTGTAATAACATTTATTCAACTTTAAATATTTTTCTAAATTTCTATTTTGTCCAAATTTATTGTAGTAATCAAGAATTTGCGCGCTTAATGGTGGTTTACCATCATTTCTATTATACATTTCTGTGTTTTTTTTAAACACATTAAAAAATTATATATTAAACGGTTTTTATAATTTAATAAAACACTTAACAGATAAATTTATGTATCAAAATAAATATTTTCACCAACTGTTCACAAAAATATTTTATTTAATATTTTTATTTTCTATTTTATGAAAGCACATAAATAAAATAACAAACCAAACGCCATTAGACAGTTGTCAAAACAACAAAACACTTCAAATGTTAAATGTGTTATTTTTTATTCAGAATACCGTTACACACCTATCAATTTCACAAATAATAAAACACCTCTATATAAAATATTAAAACAAAAAAAAATTCATTTGCTGTTGTTTGGCTTTTGTAAAACGTCAAAATTCAAAAATTCATTATCCTAATGTTGTCGCTCATGCGTAGTTTAGAATAATGAAATTCAAATAAAACGAAACATTTCAAAAAACATTTTTATTTTAAAATAATATTTAATGTTTAATAGTAAATGATGTAAATTGTAGTTTAATTACTTATTTTTAACCTTAAATAGCTTACATTACATTATTATTGCTTTTACGTTACGTTGTGTATACGCACATTTGACGTATTCCATATAAAAATAAACCTAAAAGAACATAAAAAAAAAAATTGTTTGTTAATGTTAGTTTAAAAAAAAAAAAAAGAATAACATAATACACTGTTAATTATCAATAATAATTATAACAAAAGCTATATCGTACTTGTTATTTCTACTGTACACTTAATACTGAACTGAACTGAAAGTTGGTTTGTTCGCTTATCCACTGCACAAATCAATTCAATTCGATTCAACAAGTAGAAACAACAACAAAAAAAAAACTATTTTTTAATTTTTTTTCTGTTTAATTATTAAAAATATTCGTGTTATTTGTTTTTGTGGTAAGTTGTGTAATTTATTGTGTTGTGGCAAATTATTATTTTTACAAATAAATAAATAAATTAATTAAGTGTTTATTAATATTAATTTAATAAATAATGTGACAACATTAATGTAATTAAAATTTATATAAATTTTTATAATAATTTTAATGTAAACTTTGTCTAATTTCACTCAGTATTTTAAAAATAAATATAGATAATTAAATTAATTAATCTTAATATTTTATTTGATGAAAATCTATTGAAATCTAATTTTTTTAATTTAAAAAATAATAATCCATAAACACATTATTTTGAATTCTAAATTTTAAAATAAAAAAAAAAAATTTTTTTTTTTTGCTGCATTTAAACATTAAAAAAAACACGTAAAATTGCAAAAAAAAAAAAATTAATATTTTATATAAATATTTAAACAAAACGTATAATAATAATAATAATAATAATAATAATAAAGTTTATTACTGTTTGTTTTATTTTTCTTATAATTATTAATATTTTGATAAGAGAAAAATTCATTATTTTTCTATTATTTTATTATGTCTTTCATACACCTTAACTAATTAATTAAAAAATTTCACAAAATAAACATAAAAATTTAAAATAAAGTGTTCAAAAAAAAAAAAATAGAGACAAGTGGGTGAAATTCAACTTTTGTTTAATTAATTTATTATAAAACAATATATATATATATATATGCATATACATTTAGAATTAAAAGAATCTGTTAATTAATTTTTTATTAAAATATAAGCAGACCCAAGTGACGTCTAGAAATTCATGAAAAAAAAAAAAAAAATCAAATAACTTAAATGAAAAGAAAATAAAATAAAATAAAATAAAACGAAACACGTTAATCAGTAATCAGTACAACAACAATAAAAAAAAAATTGTTTATAAGTTTGTGTGTTAACAGCCACAACAACAAAAACAGAAAAAAAAAAAAAAAAAGTCTACACAAGTATATAAGCATAATTAAATTTTAATTTTATTTCTATATTTTTTTTTTAAGAGTTTATACATTGACGAAATTAATTATCAGTTTAATTAAATTTTATCTATTTTTATGTTTTTTTTTTTTTTTTAATTTTGTGAAAATAAATTTTTTTGTTTGTGTTTTTTTTTTTTTTTTTTCTTTCTTTTTTTACACAAACTTATTTCTTCTTCGTTATCCTTCAATATTTTGTATATAAAAAATTTAATAATAATTATGTATGTTTTGCTTGTTTGTCTTCATCCTGTGTCATGTGCTGCTTGTTATCTAGTCCAGAATAAAAAAAAAAAAATTAATAAATTAAAATATGTACACAAAAGAGATTAATTTAATTAATCCGAGTGTACAGGGTTAACTAATGTACGTTCTTCATATGTGGATTAAACATTTTATTTAATGAATTTTATTTTAAACCAATGAATTGAAATCATGCATTTTTTAATTTAAATATTTAAAAATAATTTAATTTTAAACGTTAATTATTTTTAATATCAATGCATATTGATCATTAATAATCATTTGATAATAAAAAGTTTATGCGATAAAAAGTGACTGAAAAAGTAACGACAAGACAAAATTAACCAAAATTTTTTTTTTTAATTTTTATCTATTTTTACATTAGTAATTAACAGAAAATGATCAATTTATTAATTGATTACAATGCGTATTGTTCAAAGTACTTTATTAAAATTAAATTAAATTAAATTTATTGTCTTGTATAAATGAATGAAATTGTTATTATTATTATTACTAAGAGCCACCTTATAATTATTATTATCAATCTGGTTAAAAATGTTTTTATTATGATAAACACAAAGTAAACCATAGCTTAATGATTTCAAATTTCTTTCACTAGTCATGTTAAAACCTTTATTTTAATTTTTTTTTTATCAATTATGCGTTTTATTTGAAATAAATTTTTACAAAATTGTTTGTTGACATTTAAGGTGTCAACCGGTATACAGACTGGAAAAATCTATAAAAAGCAAGAAAAGTTAATTAAAAGTCTAATTAAAAAAAATTTTTTGCAATTGTGAAAAGACGTAATTTTAGGCAGGATTATGGCAAAACCAAATGAAGAAAAATTCGATACGTTATTATCAAAAAGTCAAATTCCGATTATTGATTTGGCACATGTTGGTAAGTTTTTATTAATTATATATCTAAAATACTTAGTGTTTAACAACAACAAAAAAAAAAAAATAAACAAAATAATTAACAACCTTCAAATTCAATGGCAATAAATGGTAAATAAAATAATTTTTTTTTTTTTTTTTTTACTAAATTTTAATAATAAAAACACGAACTTCACTCACTCCTAATAAAATTTATTTTTTTTTGTTAATATTTTGTTTACATTATAAAAATAATGACAAACGTTTCATTTTTATTTATTTTAGATGAGAAATAATACAAATTATGAAGTATCGTACATACAATAAAATATTTTACAAACTAAATGATACAACAATCAATGTTTAATCATTTTTTTGTTTGTTTGTTTGTTTTTGAATTACAAACACCGGAAGTTTATTTTTCGGTATTACCTACATATATTGATAACTTTAATGAATAACACAAAATTTGAATTAAAACTATTTTATTAGTTTATTAGTTATATAAATTTACTAGTTATCAGATGTGTAATAACAAAAATATGCATACTACTGTATGCACAATAAACGTAAGGATTACTTAAGAAATTTCATCTAAGAGTTATTAAATTGAAATACTTGTATGTAAACGAACAATATCTTTAAAATTTATAAATTTACAACTAATAACAATATTAAATTAATTTGTTTTAATAAAAATAAAGTTGCGTAATTGTTGGTAAATACCTTTAATAAACTTTAAAGTGACGTTTCTTATGTTATTCTTACGTCCATTGTGCTTAATGCGATTTCAATCGATAGATATAAAGTTATTGTGCTACATATTAAATATTATTGAATAAATTCCAGTAATATATGCGAATATTTAACTGATGTAAGGTGCATAAGGTTCAACAAATAAAGTATAATAATAATTTTATTATGCATAGTTATGTTTTATTTATAAATGTTACTATATAAAAATTCAACGTATTTCCCATTTTTTTTTCAATGATTCATATCAACTATATACGTTTGTTTTTTGTTTAAAGTTAACAGTTCACATTCTAGTTAAAAACAATTAAAAATAAGAAGTCGGCTGTATACTCAAAATGAATGTCAATATTTGTTAGTTTTATTACGTTTTTTTAGTATAATATTTATATGTAGGCACTATTAAAATATGCTTAAATACGTCATTTAAATACAAAATAATAATCAACAGAGATTTACAAACAAATTAACTTTAATTATAATTTGCACAATTCAAACAAGCGAATAGCTTTCAACATCAAATTAGAGTTAATTAAAAATAAATTAATAAAAAATTTGTTTTTATCTTATGCATTTAACCGGTATTTAATTTGTTTTTTTTTTTTATTATTATTATTATTGTTTCTTTCCCAGGTACTGATGATTGTCCAGTCAAGTCGGTTTTAAATCGTGTTGCAAAACAATTACAAAAAGCTATAAATGATACAGGAATTGCATTTCTTGTTAATCATGGTATATCTGAAGATAAAGTAGGAAATTTTTTTTTTACTTCTATTTGAAATAAAATCTAATTTAATTAATAATTAAATTTTTAAATTTTAGTTAAAAGTATGCTGGTCTCATTTAGATGATTTCTGCAGACTACCAGCTGATGTTAAAGAATTATATTTGCGTGCCGGTCCCAGTAATCATGGTTACGTTAAACCAGGTAAAATAATTAATTTTTATTTTCAATTCTGATCAGTTTGTTTAAAATATTTTTTTTGTTCTTTTAGGATTAGAAAAGTTAGATGGAAAAACTTTAGAATTAAAGCACGCTTTTAATATTTGCACATTGAATGTGGCTAGATTACCTGAAGAACCGTTACCCGGGTTTAGAGAACATATTGCTGATATGGCTGCAGATTTTAAAAATTTATCAAGTTTTCTATTGCAAGCACTTGCCATTGGATTGGGTAATTTATTTAAGTTGAAATAAGTTAAAATTATTTTATTAAAAGAAAAAAAAAATCGCTCTGTTGATTAGAATTGCCCACAAGCTATTTCATTGAGAAACATTCACATATGTTATCAGGCGATGAAGATAATGAAACTACATTACGTCTTTTGTATTACCCACCATTAGTAGAAGATGATAATAAATGTGAATTAGTTAAAGGTAATTGCATGTATAGCTACCAAAGATGTGCAATGGATAAACCGGATTTAGGAATACCAGATAATGATAAAGATGATGACGATATTGAGAATGTAACACGTTGCGGGGCGCATTGTGATTATGGAACGTTCACTTTGTTGGCACAAGATACAGAGGGTGGTCTTGAGGTTTGTTAATTTATTTCTGTCATTAGAATTTGCAATTTAACATTTGACTTTAAATGGTAGGTGAAACTTCCCGGTTGTGAGAAATGGCAAAGAGTTGGCCATTTGCCAGGTTCTATATTGATAAATACTGGTGAACTTTTACAAATGTGGACAAATGAAAAATATAAAGCCCTGGTATAATAAATCAATCAATTTTTCTTTTTCTTTTAAATACATGTTATTGATTGATGATTTGTTTGAATATTTATAGCCGCATAGAGTTATAGTTCCTGAGCAGAGAAGTATTAAACAAAAAGGAAGACATTCGCTTGCATTTTTCTGTCACCCAGGTAATTAAATTAATTTTTGTTAATTTATTTATGTGTTAAACATCGCTAATTCCATTTTGTTTGTAATAAATTTCATTAGACAATTGTACAGAAATTATACCAATTGAAATACCAGGAGTTGCAACAACAGAATGTGATATAAATAAAAAGACATCGGTTATGAAAACTGCAAAAAACAAGTAAACACATAATATTTAAATATTTAATAAATATTTATTTAAATTTATTAATTAATTTGTATTTGTTTTGATTTGTTTTTTCTTTATCATTATTACAGAGTTTTAACAGCCTATCAACATATACAAAAGAAATTTAAAGTAACTTATGCGTCGTCATGATCCTGATATTACATAAATTTTACATAAATTGTTTAGAATTTAAATAAAAAATATTTAATAAATAATTATTAATATTATTTTTATTTTTATTTTTATTTTATTTTTTTGTATAGTTATAATATTATAATTTAAAAAATATTTTATTATTTAATTTTATTTAATTTTTGTTCATTTTATTTGTTTTGCCATATTTTTTACAAAAATTTGTTACTTAAAATTAATTAAATTTATATAACATAGCATTCCTAAAACATTATTTTCAATTTAATGTATTTTTAATAAAAAAAAATTTCAAAGAAATGTTTATTTTTTACTTTATTCTCTTTTTAAGTCAGTTGTATTAAATTAAAAATTTTAACGACATTTGTAAGGTTTTATACCTTTAACAAATTCAAGAAATTTTTTATTTTTCTTAAAAAACCATATAAATGTTATTATGTTTTAAATCATTACAAAGTCTTTTTCATTTAGATATTATTTGGTCTGAGAGCAAATTCATTTTTTTTTTTTTTTGTTTTTACGTACTTTAAATTTACAATATAAATATGTATTCTTATATAAAACTTACACAATTCTATAATCTATTAGGGAAATATAATATAATAAAATTAGGAATAAATAAATATTATAATTATTATATATTTTAAAATTTTATTCAAAAATTAAAATAATTATTGTCGCACAGAATTATTATTTATACAAAAATTTTGTTGGTTAGAAAAAGAAAGAAAAGAAAAAATGTTTATAATCCAGATAAAAGCATATTAATTCCTAATATATTTAGTCTTTTCTTTACACTAAAATAAACATTTAAATGGTTTTACTAAGTAACATCGTATTTTTTTTTTTTTACAAATTAATTAATTATCAATGATTAATTAATATAAATACATATAAAACAAAAATGAAGATAAATAAAATAATAAATTAATGAGATTCATTTGTACAATGCATTTATCAAAAAAAAAAAAAAAATTAAATATTTTAACAAAAATTTGACCTTTAAAAATGTAGAAAAAAAATTTTTTTTTTTTTTTTAATTAAAAATTAATAATTGACTAGAAATAAATTAAATAAAAACAACAATTATAATTAAACTATAGTTTCTCTTGCTTTTAATATGTTACCAATGTTAAATTCATAATTACTTTCACCACTATCATCAGTATCATTGCCACCATTAGTATTAAGAACAACAACAACAGCATTATTCCCATCAGCATCAGCATCATCATCATTATTATTATTTATATTTAAATTTTCTTTTATTGTAATCAAATTAAATGTCCTTACATTACTATAATGTCGTTGATTGTTATTCAATACGATTATATCATCATTTTCATTTATATTATTATCAACTGATAATGTTTTTGTTCGCGTGTCATTATTATTAACATGTTTTGTCACATTTTTCGATTTAATGGATGACCTTACATCCGGATTTACTATATCATTTTCATTAATACAATATTGATGTTGGCTTTTAAAATTAATATTATTTATATTAGTTATTGGGTGTGCGGCTGCTGCTGTTGTTTGTTCAATTAAATTCGTTAAAATATCTTTATTATTCGTATTATTAAGACATAGACGTTCATCATGTGAATTATAACGCATATAATAATCTTTACGCTTTTCACTATGCGATGAACTACTTAAATTTGTTGACGTTGTATGGAATGTGCCGGTACGTTTACCAAACAATAGATTTTTATTACGTTTAATTTTTAAACCAAGTAATCTTAAGAAACCATTACGAAATTTGGATGACATTAAATTATATAATATTGGATTTAATGCTGAATTTAAATATAACATAATACGGCAAAAGTATAGTAAATTATAATAACCTTCGATGCCTAGTGATGTTATATTTTCAGGTGGTACAATTATAATCCACAATGTTAATGCTCTAAATGGTAATAAACATAAGAAAAAACTTAATACAACTGCTGATAATATAAATATAACCTGTTTACGATATTTTAATACATTGCTACTTTGTGCTTGGGTTATTATTGTTGGATTACCCATTAAATGTTTTGCTATTATACTATATAAAAATATTAATATAATAAATGGTAATATGAAAAAGATAATAATACTAAGTATAAAAAAAAATGCTGGCCAATATGTATCAACACTCGTTACACAAACAGGTACATCAGTTCCATCCACATATGGTTCAATTGTATATGATGCAATTAATATTATCGGACTGAAATAATGATTAAAAATAGAAATTAATAAAACCATTAAAAAATTAAATTAAATTAAATAATTAATTAAATCACTTTTTTGCTTATAAATGTATCGTATATACAATAAAAGTTTTATTCAAATGTCAGGTTAAAATTCTTGTTGAATTATTGATTTCACTCAGTAATAAATTGTGCATGAAAGCAAAAAGCAACAGCTAATGAATGGATTTTATTTTTATTTGATAGCAAAAATAGTGATTTTATTTTTTTTTTTTAATATTAACCAATCAATATTAATTATTTTTAATATATGTACATAGAAAATTTAGTTAATAATTTATGTACTTACCGGTTCTTTGTGTTATTAAATTATTTAAAAAATAAAAATAAAAAATATTATACAGCGAGTGCTACTATAAATATCCATGATTTTATCGATTAATAATTTTTTTTTTTTTATTTAATTAACTAAATACAAATCATATTTATATTAATACATTTATTTTTTATTATTTTTTTTTTTAAGTTTATTTTTAATTAATTTACATTTATTACAAATAATAATAATAAAAAAAAAATAAAGTAGAAAAACATATATAAGTAATTAAGAATTTATTTAACATTAAAAGAAAAAAAAAAACAATTTTACATATTTATTATCTATTTATTATTATTATTATTATTATTATTATTATTATTATTATTATTATTATTATTATTATTATTATTATTATTATTATTATTATTATTATTATTATTATTATTATTATTATTATTATTATTATTATTATTATTATTATTATTATTATTATTATTATTATTATTATTATTATTATTATTATTATTATTATTAATATTATTATTATTATTGTTATTATTATTGTTATTATTATTGTTATTATTATTATATCAAGTACATAAAAAAAAAAGAAAAACATTCACAGTTTTAATTTAAATTTTATATCTTTAATTATATTTTATAATTAATTAATAAATGTATTTAAAGTTAAGGAAGTATTTAAGAAAAATAAATTTTTTAAACAATTTTCCATTGATCTCCTATTAAACTTTTGTTACCATGTTATCATGTGCACAATGTGATTGCCATTGAAATAAATTCTTTCTAATCCAAATATGTATTTTACAACAAAAAAAAAACAACCGAATAAACAATAATAATTCAGTTTTATTGGCAAATTTTATGTCATATGACGTTAGAATTGTTGCTTTTATTACATCGAATATAAACAATTTAGAAAGGTAAAATAGGAAAACATTAAAAAAAAATTAATTTAATTTTTAATGAATCAAATAAACGATCTTTGAAATAATGCGATATTATTGATTCATTATAATAGGAATTTAAACAAATTTTTACTTAATCGGAATGTAGTTAACCGTTTAAGTAGCCACAGGCTTGATAATTTTTTTTCTTTTTCTTTTTATTTAATGAGAATAATTTTTAAGAAAAATCTGTTTGGATATGTAATTATGGGATTAGCTAGATAAATGTATTAACTGTATGTGAAATTCAATTACTTATCTTACAAAAAAAAAAAAAAAAAAAAAAAAAAACAAAATAAATAATCCACAGAATAAATCATTAAAGTTTTTTTTTTCTTTATGTTTTTTTTTTTGACTGTAGCATAAAGTTTGAACAATAGAAATATTTTATTTATCTTTTATGCTCTATAAAGTAAATCTTACGTAAGTAAACATGATACTAATTCTTACAAAACACTACAGTAAAACATTTAAGAATATTCAAGATATGAAAAATTGTTTATTCGTTAAAATTTATAATAAAATTTTCTATTCACCCAATACTTTTACTTTTATTAAATATTTATTTTTATTTTTATTTTTTTAATATTAAAATATTAACACAACAAAGTCATTAATTATGTTTACATTGAAAATAAAACCAAAGTAAAAATAATTATTTTAACAATATTTTTAGGTTTTTTTTTAACAAAGTATTTATACGTTAAGAACAAGAACAAACAAAATTTCATAAAGAAAGTAAATAAATGTAAAAAAATTCAAATAAAATAAAATTAGAAAAGTTATTTGTACAAGAAACAAAAAAAAAATATAATAAAAAAAAAACAAAAATTAATTAAATTAAAATTAAAAACTAAGTAAAAAAAAAAAAAAATCACAAATTTATTAATGAATTTTCTGATTATATTTGATGTTTTATTCATGCATCACACACTAGAAGCGTTTATTAATTTAAGTAATTAACAAAAACAGAAACAGAATGTATTAGGAAATGATTTATATTTTTTTATTCAACAATTAATAATTTTATTAACATTTTAGGTCAATCAATTAATTTTATTATAATCAATATTAAGTTGTTTCAATTTTTATATGTTTTTTTTTTTTTTTTTTTTTTTTAATTTTAAATTAAAATATGGAGCAAAAAAGTAATTAATCTTTTATATAAACTAGCTTACAATTAAAGGCTTTTCAAGTAATAAATGTTAGACTTTGCTGTATATATAAACAAAATTAATTTATGCAGATATTTAAGATTAATTAAAGGAAATGCCAGTTGTTTTAAATTAAAAATCTTTTGAATTTTTTTGAAAATCAGAAGAAAAATAGTGATTATTGTGACTTAATTTTAATTACGTATATAAAAATTAATTATTTACTTTCTTTATTAACAAACAAACAAATTTTCTATTAAAAATTTTTAATAATAATAATAATAATAATTACAACTAAAATTAATATACAACACAAGCATTAAAATAACAAAATTATGTGACTCATGATACAATTTAATTAAAAAAAATTAATAATACAATATTATATTGAACCTTACCTTAATTACGTATAAATAGTAATTATTATTAATAATACATTGTCCTGTATTTAATTTGTGTATGTTTTTTCTATTTAATTTATTTTAATAACCATAATTTCCATAATTTAATAATAAAATAAATTTTTTAATTGTTAATTTAAGGTTAATTTACTTGAAACTACGGAAGTTTTTTCATTTTTTTTTTTTTAAATGTTTTTTATAATAATTATAGTAATTAATAACAAAATAATAAAAATCAATAAGATAATCAATAGTAAAAAAAGAAAATAATATTAATTAATAATAATCGTTAATTATATGTATATACAAATCATAATAATAATAATAATAATAATAATAATAATAATAATAATAATAATAATAATAATAATAATAATAATAATAATAATAATAATAATAATAATAATAATAATAATAATAATAAAAATAATAATAAAAATAATAATAATAATAATAATATTAAAAAAAAAAATAATAATAACACTAATAATAATAATAATAATAATAATAATTACTAACAGAATATACATTTTTAATATAATACATATTATAACAAGTGTTTTAATTAAAGCATAAATTAAAAAACATTAATTAACATAATTATTTAATATATAATATAAATATGTTTTAATTAAAAAAAAAAAACTGTGAGAAAATTTAATCTATTTACAGCAATAAAAAAAATTGAAAGAAAAATTATGTAATTTGTGTAGTCTGCACCTAGGTGATTACTAGAAATTATTATAAATTATTATAAATGTTAAAACGGTAGAAAAAAAAAAAAAGATTAAAAAAAGTTAATTAAAATTTATTATTATTTAAAAAAAAAAATTAAAAATAATAATAATAATTGCATTTAAATTGCATTTAAATATTATGTTTATGTGATTTTTGTTTACCTGTTTTAATTATTCATTCATAAATATTATTTTTTAATTCTTTTATCTTTGTTACATGTTAAGTCACACGATTATTTTATCTAAGCAAAGGTATTACTACTGTTGTTAAATCTTTATTTATAGTTTTATTAAAATTATCACAATTATTTATATTTGTTTTTATATTTGTTGTATTATTATTATTATTATTTGATGTATTTATAGTATTAGCAACAACAATTGATACATTTATATTTTTTAAGCTATTATTACTATTATTATGTTTACATTGGTTATATTTTGTTTGTTTAAGATTATTTGTTATGCTATAGCTACAACAGCCACCACTGATATTATTCGTTTTATTATATAAATTATCATCAAAACTAATTTGCCGATGACATTTGATGCTAGTATTTAAATCAATATAAGACTTGTAATTACGGTGACTAGGTGATGATAAACGTTTTGTTAATGTTTTATGATTTTGTTTAATTAATGTCGGATGCTGTACGGTTTTCTCTTCAAACGATATCTGTTTGCAGCAATTTTGTATCGCAACTTTTCGTAACTCTGTTAAATCATCATTATCGTTTAAGAATGGTGTTGATGATTGTCTTATTAAATTCTGGCAATACCATTTATTTGCATATTGTTTTCCAATATTAGAGGAGCATAAACATAAATCATCTAATGACTGTGTAACCTTTTTATTATAATTATAATTATGATGTTGTTTCTTATTAAAACTATGTGTTAAAAATGTTGAGGTAGTTGTATTAAATGTAATTGTACGACCGGTACCGTCTTCGCTTAAATTTCCTTTATGTTTTATAAAGCAAAAACATAATTTTATAAAACCTTTACGAAATTTTGATGACATTAAATTATATAACACGGGATTTATTGCTGAATTTAAATATAACATAACACGACTAAAATATAATAAATTATAATATTTTTCAATACCTAAATTATGTATTGTTTCATCAGTTACAAATATAATCCATAATGTTAATATACGAAATGGTAAAAGGCATGTAAAAAATGCGAATACAACTGCGCCCAACATTAAAACAACTTGTTTACGTGCTTTTAAACTTAATTCTGGCTTATTTGGACGTATCCCTAATATTGTATTATCTTTAGACATTAAATTTTTTGCTATTATCGCATATAATATAATTAATACTAATAATGGTATTAAAAAAAATAATGATATTGTCATTAGAAAATATATAATCGTCCATATATTTGATGCTTGTGTTAAACACACAGCAACATGTGTCCCATCAATATATTCCTCAATTTTATATTCAGCAAATATCAGTATTGGGCTAACAAATATAAATAAATATAATTTTTTTTTTTATAATTAAACCTTAATTAATTTTATTTTTATCTAATAAAGAAAAATCATAAATTATTAGCTTCTGTGTTATTATAGAAAAAAATAAAAAAATAAAATAAAATAAAAAAACAAAACGCAATTTACATGAATTTCCGACCTTAAAATGTCATGAAAATTTTAATTGTGTCTAAGCAATTAAGGATGAATAAAAAACCATAAAAATGTTATAAAAAAATTTATTATAATTAATTGTGAATTAATTTTCAGTAAATAAAATAAACAAACGCCAAAAATAAGGAAAAAAATAATAAATTAAAATATTTGCAGCATAAAGCAATTGATCATTAAAATACTATTCTTTGTTACACTAATCAATTATTATAAAAGGTAGCTCAATCAATAAATATTATATTAAAGGTTGTGTATTAATAGTATATTTAAAATTAAAATAATTTAGTATAAAACAAGTAGTTTAAATTAATTAAAGCAATAGAGGGAAAAAAAAATCATTCTCAAGTTTATTTCATACACGTTACAAAACAGCATTAAAATTCTTTTTTATTCTCTATTCTTCTTATTTTCATTTATAATTGTAAATAAATTATTTATGAAAAAAGAAAAAAACATTAAATTTTTATAATTATTTAATTTATATATATATATATATATAAATACATACATATATATTTAAAATTAATAATTTAAATTAAAAAAAATAAATAATAATAAAGCCTAATAAAAATTTTCTCTCATGTCCTTCATGCTTTTAATTTAATAATAATTTTATGGTTTACCCTATTTAAACATTAATAATTAAATTTATTCATTGTAATTAATATTAAATTAAAAAAAAAAAATGCTTAGATTTATATTAAATCAAAGCAAGTACACTGCAGTGTACAATGCAGAATAGAATGTCTATATAATAAAAATTAAGTAATTAAGCATAAGAGTCATTGAATTAGTTTTCTTACGACAATAAAAACGTAAATTATTTAATTAAACTAGAATCTTGAGTTTTAATAAAAAAAAAATCTTTTAAGGATTTAAAAATTTTTTTTTTTTTTTTTTGCTATCTTACATTCCATTTACTATAGACAGTTGTCAACAATTTATTCTTAAATGTTAATCACATGTTATATACTAATAGGGAAATAGGAAAAAGAAAAAAAAATTTTTTTTGTCGCACAAGTATTTCTTACTTATTTTATTTTACATTACAAAAACTACAAAACCATATAAAATTAATTAAATATAAATCTAAAAAAAAAAAATTTATTACTTAATCTATTTACTTTAAACTAGATTTAAATTAACTTTATTCGAATTAAATAATCAATTTTATAAAAAAAAAGCGTGAATAAAAAATTCCAATTTGTTTTTACAAGAAAAAAAAAATATATATATATTATTTCAATAATCTTTTATAGATTTCATTATATAAGTGTATGATTGAAGTATATAGAAAATTACATTAAAATTATGATTAATAATTTATTACGAATTTACATAGAAATGTAAATAAAACGACTTTGATTCAACAGAACGACAAAAAAAAAAGTGAAATAAATTACATAATCAAAAAGCATTAGATGAAATTTTCACTTTTGACATTTTTTTCTTTTTCTTTATTTGTTGCTGTTAGCATATTCGTTATTATATCTCATACTTGGTCGTTCGTTATTATTATTAACAAAAAAAAAAATAAAAATAATATAAATCGCACAAGCGTTAAATTTTCATACCATAAGCTAAAGCGAAAATTAAAGCATAAAAAAAAAAGAAAAACAAATAAACTTCAATATATATTATTAAAAAAAAAAAAAAAAGAGAGAAAGAAAGAATGAAAAAAATAAAATAAATATATTTAATAATAATAATAATAATAACATCGTCACATCGAACTTATGTGTTCATATCATGTTACAACAATCTATAAAGCACTCAGATTTTCTCTGCGTGAAATTAACCAGATCCGTATTCACATCACAAAAGTACAAACAAAATAAATGTATTAAAAACAAAAAAAAAATAGAAATATGAAATTCGATTTTTCTTTAACCTAAAATCTACCACCCACAATTCCTAATGCATAGTATAATCATTTTATATTAATTTTTTTTTTTTTGCTTGCTCCCTTTTATTATTTGAACAAGAAATTGTGAACATTTTGCTACATTTTAAGTCACTCGGTAATAGGCAAAAAAAAAAGGAAAAAAGTGAAACCTAATGATTGTTTTAGTAATCTAAAAACAGCTCCTGTTGTGATTAAAGGGTGGTTAAATGGGTGTTCAATCAATACCAATAATGGGAATGTATTTGATTGCTTAATTTTTATATTTATTTTTCTTTTCATCTCTCACCACTATATACTGTTTGGTTTTTATGTCTCAATGTGATAATGGATGTGAATATGTATAAAAACGATTAACAATAAAATCAATAAATATCTCATAACTTAATAAAGTAATAATTAAAACGTAATAATAGTACACTGAAGAAAAATGATAAATTGAAATTTAATTAATTAAAAAAAAGGATAATGAACTCAGTTTATTGCCACACAAAAATAATAAAACAAAAAAAAAAAAATCTATTTACATTTTACATCGAATACAACAAAAAAAAAAAGAGAAAAAATAGAAAACAATTATTATTTTCTTCTAATAATAACTATTTAATACACCAAAAAAAAAAAAAAAAAGAAATAAAACTTAACAAAACGAGTTTAAAATCTTTAATTTATAAACAAATTGGTTTTTGAAAATATCATTGCACACGTGGTGGTTATCTCAAAGTTTTTATTTTTTATTCAACAGATTTTTTTGTTTTTTTATTAAAATTTCATTAGGCGAAATCAAATTATATAATCACTATACATGTAACAATTATAATATTCTAGATAGTGTTATAATCATGCATTAATTTAGATATAAACTTGTTATGAAAATGCCTAAAATACAATGTTGTGAAGCATTACTATAAAGTAACTAACTAATAGCACTACTCGAAAAAGAATGCGTAACGTTACAAGTAACGTGATAAACATAAGAATCTAAAAAAGAAACGTTATTTGTTTAAACAGTTTAAACAGAAACGTGCAAACATTGGTAACTTAAACTCCCTTTGTTCCAAAATGTGTTCGAATTTTCTTTAAAAAAAAAACAAAAATCACACTAAAGTAAGGACTTTAAGGAATTTAAAATGTGATTTAATAACTGAAAATCACGTTATAACGTAAAGTATCGCAAAAGTAACCGAATAATGGAAAACAGTAACGAAATTTTTATGTGCAGTGTAACGAAACGAGTAACATTACACAACACTGATAAAAATAAACTGAGTGCTTAAGGTTAAACGTTTAATTAAATAATGTTCGCATTGTGTAACCAATTGAATTTATTTTTTTGTTTTTTTTTTTTAAATAATTAGAACAATAAGAAAACCAAATTTTTTTTTTGAATAAAAACCATAAAATTATTGATTTTATATAAGGTTTTCTTCGTAAAATATTACAAAACAATTGTTCCGTTGCTCATTTTATTTTTTTCTACCATTTTCACTGTGTAATACGTCAATTTTATAACATTTTTATCTATCTAAATCCATCAAATTTAGTGAGAAAATTTACTAAAGACAAAAGTAAGTAGTGAATCACCGAACCTAACCAACATCAATTTTTTTGTATTCTCACTATGCTAAATAAAGTGAATAAATAAAAAAGGAAAGAAAAAGCGATGTGATGTGATGTGTTGGGTGAATATAATGTAACACGTTTTAACAACGTTCTTCTAATGTTCACATAACGTTTCTGTACTTTCATTTCGTTTAATTTTTTTTTGTTTTTTTTTTTATATTTATTTCATTTTTATCTCTATAAATTTTTTTTTCTTTTTCTTTTTTTTTTTTTGTGACCTAATTCAATCGGAAACTCATTTGATCCAGACATAAAATTTACAGCTTCTAAAACCCATATTCTTAAAAAAACGTTAAATAAGTAAATACGTAGACGGGAACAATGTTTTTTGTTAGTGGTAAGATTATTTAAAATAAATTGAATTAAAATTTTAGGTGCTAGTAAACTAACAATAAATTTATTGGCGATGAGTGGAATAGTTTAAGCAAAAATATACGATGTAAGGAATAAATAAATAAAAGATAAAATAAATTTAATGATAAGTAATATATTATATTATAAAAAACGAGAGATAAGAATATTTACAGAATACAAGATTACAGGGTAGAAATTTAAATGCAATTGTTCAATCAATCGTTTTTTCATTATTTATACGTTTCCTGTTTTTATATTCATCATATATCTTATAAGTTTCATTTAAAACGTCTTTGCGGCCTTGGTTAAATTCTTACAATGAAAATAACGAGAAAAGATAAACCATGAAACACTTTGTAAATCCAATTAAATGCTGCATTGAAAAGCTTAAAGCTAATTGCATTGTGTATGTTGTTTTTATTTCTATTTCAATTTTTTTATTTTTTTTTTTGAAATACTATTTTAGTGTTTTCTAATAATATTACTTAAGCAATAATCAATATAATGCATATATTATATGTCTATATGAACAAAGAGATCGTAAATATGTTTTTTTAAAGACAAAAAAAAAAAAACTTATAGTTATAAAATTAAATAATTAAAAATTCTGGTTTTAACAACAAAATTTATATATTAACTTGCAAAGGTGCAATAAACTCACAAAACACCTAACTAACTATTATATGAATAAGATTTATAATTTATATTTTTTTATTATAAATCTTCTTATTAAGCATGTAGTTAAAATTAAAAATAATAATAAATGCACAAAAATAAAATTATACTTTCAAGTCAAGTTAGTTAGGTAAAAGTTGAATTCATAGATTACATAATAAAAACTTAAAAGCAGTTATGTAAGGATAGGCATTTGTCTGAAAATTATTATACTGAAAACCCCTATATAACATAAGAAAACTAAGTTAATAAATTTAAATTTAAAAAAAAAACAATTTTAATCACCAATATATGATACATGGAGGCTGATCAGATACTGTAACGCTTTTTTCTCAAGAACGTATTAAAAACTTGTTTGGTGTTAAATAATTTAAAAATGGAAAACCAAAGAACATATTTTATAGATATGCTTTCCTTTGTGATCATTATAATAAATAAAACATAAAAAAAAAAATTGAAATTAAAAGTATTTTCTAAGACTAGAAGACTCGTAGGTGTTCGCCAAAATATTTAAATAAATCGCAATTGCTTAAGTAAAACTTGAATTTCAATTTAGCAAAACTATAATTTTAATTAACATCATTTATACATAATCATTTAACATAATTTTAATCATGGTATTTAACAAAAAGAAATTCATAAATCAAAAAGGAAATAATATGATGTAGGTAATAAGAAAAAGTGCGGCATGAAATGTTTCAACTGGAACGTTACACTAAAAGCAAATCAAATACCTTAACTTAAAATATTAAGCGTACATCGATTTGTAATTAAAAAAGCAAGATTATGTTTTGCCGTATAATATGGTAATTGCTATATTTCCAACAAAATAACTATTAAAAGATTTTTAATTATATTGATAAAAATTAATATTTTATATGCTAAAAATAATAACTCTAATGTATATAATTATCAATAATAAATAAAAGAAAAAACTAATTTTCGTTTTATTTAATAAATGACATAAATAATTAAATTTTTTAAATAAAATGTAAATTTTATTTACTATCTAACTGCACAACGGTTTTTTTTAGTTTTTTTTTTTTTTTTTTTTATAATTTAATAATGTAGAAATAATTGACACAAACCTGCTGTTAATGCATAATACGAATGTTTAATTATTTTAATTAAATAGAGTTAATATGCAATTTGATAATATTTTTTTTTTTTGGATTAAAATTAAAGGTTAAAAATCTTGTAAAAAGTAAATAAATAACAAAAAAAAAAACGATAAATTAGAAGCAGTTTTTAAAATTATGCTTTATGCAGTTAATATAATTATATGTTTACAAAAGATAAAAATTTTAATTATAATAATTAAAATATGTAATGTAAAATGCTTAAGTATATAAAAATTAATTATTATTACTGTACATGATACTTAAAGCTAATAACAAATTTTATTTGTGTTAATGCACTTGCCAAATAAATTTATTTTATCTTGTAGTAATTAGACAACTGGTGCCAAAAATACAATAAAAAAAAAAAAAATGATTTACAATTAAAAAAAAAACATAATTATTGTGTAAACTATTAATGAATAAATAAAATAAAATATTTATTTACAAAAATCAATCTATAATTAAAAATAGAAAATAGAATTATACTTTACAGACATATTGTCTATACTATAAATATTAATATATAAATAATCTTTAAACGTATTAAATCAAACTGAATATTAAACGTAAATTATATGAAAAACATAAAATACAGATGCCCCCAGATAGTTTAATCATTGTACGATCATATTTTTTTTATTTTATTTTATTTTATTCTATCATAAATGTTTAATATAAAATAATCGCGACCTTAAAATATAGGAAAAGTTACTGTTAATATGCGAAGTAGATTTTTATTAAAGAATATAAAATATGTATCAAAGAACGAAAAAAAAAAATAAAAAGTTTTACATAAATATATGGATAGACTATGCTATAAAAACCAAAAATATATAATAAAAATTCCAAAGAAAGACTAACTTTGTATGAATTATTTAAGTTTATGCAATAACAAGGAAATTTTCAAAGGAAATGATTAATAATCCAATTTAGATAATATTTCATTGTCTCTTAAGTAATGGGAAATTTTTCCCTTTTTTATGTAAGCAAGTAGATTACTTTTAATCAAAATATTAATAAATATCGACATTGAATCACGAAACATATGTTAGACACTTGATTAAAAATTATTATTATTATTCTTTTTTTTTTTTTATATTAATGTAAAAGAAGAGAATATTGTCTAGCCATCTAAATAAAAATATAAAAATTCTTATCTTAATCCATATCATTCACATAGAAATATTAAAAAAAATAAAAAAAAATAATAATAATAATAAATATGAAACTAAATTAGTTGAATAAACATTAGAAAAATCATGACACGTATTGGTACGTAGCGTTAACAATTCTTAAAACATAATTTTCTGCTTGTTTCAAAAAAAAAAAAAAAAAAATAATAATAAATTTAAATTCATCATTGTGACAAGTACATTTATTAATTTCTGTTATAATATAATGCCATGTGTTTGTACGCTTTGTTACTATTATAAATTATATTTGTCTATTTAAATAACAAATTTAAATCTGTTTTATTTAGAAGAAGACTGTTTTTTGTAATGTATTGGAGTTGATTGTATAATACCTTGCATTTAGGTATTATGTTGAAAGGAAAAACCAAAAATCTTAAACGATGTTTTATTATAAATAATTAAAAGAAATTAAGAACATTCTTACATAAATATGTTTCATGTGTGTTTACAACAATTATTCTTCCCTATTCTTCATTAATTTTATTTTATTAGTTAATGTATTTTCACTTGTCTACATGAACATGAATAATGTTGATATGTATATACAAAATGAATCAATTTCCGGTTACATAGATAATTTAATAAAAACCTAAATGTAAAAACATAGTAAAATCATGTTATTTCTTATATAATTAATTAAACTACCATCTCTACATATATTTTATTATCATAGTAATTAATTGAATTTTCTCAAAAAAAAAGAAAAAAAACTTTATTTAACATACAAAATATTGATTTTATATTGTCATCGATGTCTTATTATTTTATCCTTGTGTTTTCATTTCTTTTTTATTACACATATAGAAAATAAAAATAAAAAAAAAAAATTCTATTAAGTACAAAACACATTAACAAAGTTCATTGGCCAAGTTAAGTTTTATTTAAAACAATAAATAACAAAAAAAAAAAAAAAATATCACAAATTTAATAAACAAAAATTAATTAGCTTAATTTGTAGTTAATAAGAAAATATAAAATTATTTTTTTTTACTTTTTTAAATATTTACATAGTTAAACGTGCGTTTTTTTTTTTTTTATTTTATTAATTTTTAATAATTATGGTACATACAAATTAACATCAAACAATTAAAATAAAAAATATTTTTATTTTTTTTTTTTTTTTACCTTGTAAATAGAGCTGCGACAATCCAAGCACCGAGGCATATTAATAAAGCACGAGTTTTTGTACATACATAACCAGCTTTTAACGGTTCACATATAGCATAATAACGTTCAAATGATATTGCTAATATCGTTAAAACACTTGCATGGGCAACAGTTAATTCAACAAATGGCACCGCTTTACCTGTATATTTTTTTATTTAAGATAAAAATAAAAGAAAAAATGTTTAGAAATCCTACAGAACATTTATCAATTAAGTAATAAAATGTATTATAATATTGTTTTAAAAAAGAAATTTACATAAAAAATTATTTTATTAATTATAAATACATAAGTTTTTCAAAAATTATAATTGATTAAGGTCATACATTCTAACGCAGTATCCAGAAATAATTATCAATAAAAATCAATAAAAATTTTATGTATCATTGGCTAATAAAATATATAATAAATTGAATGCAACTATGTATACTTAACAAAAAAAAAAGAAGTAATGAATGTCTGAATCCGTTGAAAAATACTTGTTAACAAAAATTGGTGACAACTCTTTTTGACATGCGACTATTAACAAGAAATAAATATTTTTAATATTCACAAAACAGAAAAAAAAAAAAAAATAGCGAATTAATTATAAAGAATAAATTTATCAGCATAACTAAAACATGAGATTTAATAGTAAATGTGTGAGGAAAGAATAGAATTGACAAAACTGAATGATTTAAATTTAAATAAAAAATTTTCTTATTTTTATTATTACTCATTTGTACTAATTTTATTCACCGGTATATAAATATATACGCGTAGAGGCACGTATATATCTGTTTTCACTCAGTAAAAATATAAAAAAAAAATGTTTTTTTTTAAAATAATATTATCATATGTATTATTAATGACAGAAAAAACAGAAAATTTAAAATTAATGAAAAGCAACGAAACAAAAAGAATAATTTTTTATTTTTAATTTTTAATTTTTACAAAAGCAAATATGATATTTATCTTGTTATAATAATATTTATGCATTTTTTTTTTACTTAATATTCTCATGAGGCTTGTCATGTGTTTTAAAAAACAAAAAATAAAATAATAATAATAATTTATTTTTAATTATTTTTACTTGTTATTCCATTAAGCAGTTCTATAAGATTTTAAAATTTTTTAGTTATAGATACATGTTAACGATTTTGCATAATTAATTTTCAATTACTTTTTCACTGTTTTTTGTTAAAAAAAATAAAGATTTTTTTTTTCTCTCGTCGAATATCGATGTTTATTTAACTCGTAATCTAATTTAGTTTAAAAAGCATTTTCTTTAGAAAGAAAAAAAAAATAAGCATTAAGAACTTTTGTTGTACATTTCATTACACTTGTTTAATATTCATCAATTAAACTTTAACCTAATTTTCAATGTATAATAATAAAAATAATAATAATTAAGATTGTCTTTTATCATTTACGTTAAGCTTATTACTTACTGTAGAAGAAAAGTTTAACTTTTTTTACTGTGAATAAATATTTAATTAAAGATTATATTGATTTCTCATTATTTTACGTTAGAAACATGTAGAAATTAATGAATATTTTATGTAGTTTATATATCACTAATGTTTAATAATTTATCTTTAATAAGATTAAAGTTTTTTCTTTGTTGTTATGTTGTGATTTAAAGCATGATGTGATAAAAGGATTAATAATGAAATTCTCTAGTAACTAAGTACACATTTTAAGCATCAAGTTACAATAAATGCTTTTAAATATTTAAATAAGCAAGTGGCAAACATTTTAAAGTCAATGCAAAAACAAACTGTCTCTAATAAAAATAAAAGATAAATATGAAAAACAATCAGTGAAAGTGTAATAATAACGTCACCATCCAATTAAATCATAACAAAGACTATTTAATTAATGTTAATTAATTTTTGTATTCATTTTTATCACACATTGGAAAAATAAAAAAATTCATAAGAAATAAACCCAATAAAAGTAATAAAAAAAAAGAAGAAAGAAACGTTTTTATAATAAATATCCGGAATAACTAAGAAAAATCATTAAATGAAAAAAAAAAAAAAAATGATTGATTTACTTTGATTCAATAAAAACTCATTAAAATTATATATGAAAAATTAAAAAAAAAAATTCTTTAATTATAATAAAAGAATTTATCTGTTCACGGTAATAAATATTTTATTTATTAAACAGAAAAAAAAAAATATGAAGAGAAAAGAATTTTTCCGAAAAGAAATTATTATTATTATTATTATTATTATTATTATTATTATTATTATTATTATTATTATTATTATTATTATTATTATTATTATTATTATTATTATTATTATTATTATTATTATTATTATTATTATTATTATTATTATTTGAAAGAAAATTAAATTAAATTAAATTAAATTTTATTTTTAAAGACAGTAAACAATTTTTTTTTCTTTTTTCAATAAAGAAGAAAAAAAGAAAAACTTAAATCATTTTACACATAATAAAGAATTTTTTTTTTTTTTTTTATATATTTTCATCGTAAAATATTGAATTGAATATAAATGAAGAGTTTTAAGTAGTTTATTATTATTAGTATTTTCTAAAATGTTATTTTTACTTGTATTTATAAAGGATATAATCACCCTGTTACATTATTATTATTAATATTAATATTTACCCAAAACACCTACAACGTACTACTTTCTTTTTATCAAAGTATGTAGATACATATAAAATTATTATTATATTACAATTTATGTACATTTCTTTTGTATATTTTTTAAAATAGAAAAAAAAAAAAAAAAGATTTAATAGCTGTCCGGAAAGTATTTTAATGCCTAAAGGCTATTTCATTGCTTTTCATAACCGAAAATTATCTATGTCATTCACGTCTTTATACTTCAATAATAATAATAATTTTCTTTACCAACAGCAACAACAACAACACGAAGAAGAAAAAGTATTATTAAACGATAAATAACTTCCTTAGCCAACAGCAATTCAATCTTTACGATAATATAAAAGTAATTTCATATTATTAAAGTTTTCGTACAGAAAAATTGAAAGAAAAATTAAAATTTTGTAATTGAATACTAAAAGCATTAAATGCTTCAAATGATTTTTCGGTTTATTTATAATTTCTATGCATACTAAAAAACTAATTTTCAATGAAACTAATGGTAATAAAGTAATAATACTCTATTATACGGATTATTAATTGTTGCAGAAAATAATTTTAAATATCAAAGTGTTTTACTGTGTTTTACTGAAATAGAATTGACGCAAATAATTATTTTAATAAAAAAAAATGTATGCTTGATTAGTATTTACGTAATACAAAAAATTTGTTCATTCTGCGATTAAATTAAAAAAAAAAAAAAAAAAAAGAATTTTCCTTTCTATACAATTTAATGTGAGACATAGGCAATTAAATTCTATTTAACTGCTACAAATAAATGATGTTGATTTATAATACTCTATAAATGCAGTATAACTAATAAAAACATTATTTTAAAGTAAGTGAAGTTTATCTATTAATAAAACATTAGTTATAAAATGATAAATTGTTTTGATGTTGTGAAAACACCTTGACATTTTGAGAAAGAAAAGTAAAAGAGAGCAAAATAAAAACGAAACGTTTTTCCTCATTTTTTTTTTTCTTTTTATTTCTTCTAAACCATTAATATCAGCTAACGTCATTTATATTATTTCTTGGTATCACAAAACATTCATTGGTGTATGATGTGTGGTAAAGTAAAATTACGTTTAATATTCAAAGCATAGTGGATGACAAATATTTAATTTTATATTAAATGGTTATAAATGAAGCAAAACGATATCGGAAGTACAATTGAGATGTGAATAGTGAACAATAATAAGTAGAGAGTCAAGGGACCGATAAGATGTGATGATCCGGATTATCCATAAAGTAATACATCAAATGAAATTTACGTTTTCTTTTTTATTTATTTATTTAATCTAATCTAAATTTAAATCACGATTTAAACAAGCAAAAAAAAAAAAAAAAATTAATTAGAAAAATGGGTTAAAATATACAAAAAAAAATTTTTGTTGAAATAATTTATTAAGTAAATAAATAAATAAATAAATAAAACCGGTAAAGAAGGTAAAACAATGTTATAATAAAATGATAATAAAATGTATGTTGAATTATTTATATTATTAATTTATGTTATCAATATTTATTTTTAATGAACCGCATATATAATAAAATTCAAAGAAACGAAAAAAAAAAAAAACCTGTTCTAAATTATGTAATAATAATTATGATAAAAAAAATTATTTTATTTCAATATGTGAATAAAATCCCCCTATGCATAATCTATATTACCGTTGTTAATAAATTGTTTGCTTACCCATTTCATTGATTTACTACATTATAATACCGGAATATTATTATTATTAATATATGCTTTGTTTTACCTGTTTTTTTTTTTTTTTTTGTACGCTACGATAAATTATAACGATAAAAAACACATAATTGAAACAGGGTATTTACTTAGATAAAACACTTTTGTTCTATTTTTAGTCATTCACACTTATTATTATTCAACGCGAATGCTCTTAAGTACCTTCTCGTTTACTATGAAATGCAAACAAAAAAGAAAAACAATTATTGTTTAACTAAATGTCAAAATTATTCTTATTGTTTTAAACATTCCTTACATATAATTAGCAATTGAGTTAATTGTAACATTTTTCACTATGAAGAAACAATCAAAAGAGTAAATAAGGAAAGAAATTTTTTTTTTTTTTTTTTTTTTGAACTTTAAAAAATAAAATATCAAACAATAGCATGTGCCATTGTAGAGCGTGGAATAAACCAACAAATTGAAACTTTTAAATTCCGACAGAAGTAATAAAATTTTAAATATTCTAAAACGTGTACAGTGATGGCTGAAGGAGTGTTTTTTGTTTTCTTTACGTCTTGGGCAATTTTGCTCCTCAATTTTAAAACAGAAAAATACTAAAAGAACTCATGACTTCTTGTTTAATTTAATTGATTTAGATTAGTCAAATTATTTTTTTTTATATTTTAAAGAGTATTAAACAGCTGTTATAGCATCTTATCTCAAGAAGCGAATTCCGATGATTTTTGTTAACGAAATCCAAATATTAAAATTGTTCGAATACAGAGATTGTGGAACCAATAACAAAAGTAAAATTACTCTACTTAGGTCTTATTCCATACTTAAATCCTTTCAAAAATATAAAAAACTTAATTTAAGTATCGTTTGCTAATCGCACTTAACTATTAAAACAAAGATTTTTAGCGGAACGCTTCTGTCTAGATGAGTAATATCTAACAAGCATCCTTTATTTTTTGCTACTTAAAAGTTTATTTAAGACAGAAAATAAATTATTAAAAAATCTAGAGAGCACCGGACTATAACAAACCAGTACCAACCGATTAGTCTTAGTCTAACTTAATGAATTTTTTTTTGTATAGAAAAACGCCGGTACTTGTTGCCTTAGTCTAGTACTTCGGTATAGCCCTCACTGTTTATTTTCTACTACAACCACCGAATATAAATTATTTGTCTAAGCGTAAGAAAAAAAAATTTTTTCGTTTTATAAGATTATGGAAATTACAAAAAATAATTTTCACATTTAACATTTTTATTATTTATTTAAATAAATATTTATTTTAAATAATAATAAAAAAAATAAACGAAACACGTTTGCAAAAAAAAAAAAAAAAAAAAAGATTAAAAAGATAAAGAAAAAAAAAAAAAGTTTATAAATTTAATTATTGCATAACAATTTACATGATAAATCAATAATAGCATTAAAAATTAATCGCATCTTTGAAGTATTTAACATAAGTATTAAAGTAAAATTTTTTTTTTATTTTATTTACTTAACTTTTAAGTAGATTTTAAACGTTTTTACCGTTTACAAGATTTATTTTACATGAAGTGGTTTTGATATTTAAATTATAATTTTTTTTTTTTTAATATAGATAAAAGTATAATTTTAATTGATAGCATTGATTATCCAATAAAAAGATACGACGAAGAATAATAGTCATTAAATATTAAAAAAAAAAAAAAAACATTAAGTATAAAACTCTGAGCTTCAATCTAGACTGAATAAAACGAGAGCAGAAAAAAATGATTAATAAAGCTACTAAGAACAATAATAATTATTTTTTGTCTTATTAGTACCAGCGGAATATTAATAATAATAAAAACAAAAAAATAAAATCCTACATAATGTTGTTAAAATTGATTTTCCTTGAAGAATACCAGAACACTGATTTTTCTTCATTTTTTTTTTTTGCATTATTTTTTATTAATATTCATAAAATGAAATCACACTTTTTATTTATTTTTCAAAAATGTGTTTAATATGACGATAGAGTGATTTTTCTATAACATACAGAGAGTAGAAATCTGTAATTTTGTTGACTTGCCATATAATATAAGTAGTTACGTTAAGGCTACACCAAGAAAAAGGCGAGATATTTAACTTTTATATTCTTATTAGAAGCTGATAAAAAAAAAAGAATTTTCTTTTTTTTTTGTGTGAAGAGAAAAACTGTAAACATACTAAGTACTATATTACTTGGAATAATATTTTGATGAATACATTTTCACTGATTTTTTTTTTCTTCCTTTTCTTATCTTTACTTTAATTTGTTGTTTTTCCTTCTTTTTTTTTTCTTTTTATTACACATCCATTGACGTCATTACGATGTGTTTTTTCAAAATGTTACATTTTTTCTGTACTTTTAACATACGAATGAGTTTTTACTTTCATTTAATACTCAATCAAGAATTTTTTTGTATTCATCGTTTAAAATTTATTCACAGCACTTTTTTTTCTTTTTTTTTTTGTATTAATTTCATTAAAATGTAATTTTTTTTTGTTGTTGATATAAATCATATAAACAGATGCTGACAAATTGCAATGAAATTTATTGTTTTATTTATAGGAATCTGAGTGAAAAAATAGAAAAATTGTATAATCGTTAAAATCGTATTTTCCAGACGTATCTTAAAAAGAAAATATTTTTTTTATTGTCATAAAATTTTCTTTCGGGTAATCAAAAAAAAAAAAACGATTGATAAAATAATTCAATAATATTTTACTCTATTGAGTTATTGATTGTTTAGAAACTTTATTCAATTGTAATTTTTTATTTCTTATTTTTATTAGAAATACGGCTATGTTTTTGGTATGTAATACATAACACTGTATGTAATATAACTCAATAAAAATTCATTATAAAATAAGAACAAATAGTTTATTCTGCTGTTATAATTAATTAATTTATTATTGATTTGCATTTGATTGATATATTTTATTTTCTTTTATTTTTTGTGTTTGCAAATTATTTTATTTATATTTTGACTGTCTGTTTAAACTGGTAAACTGGTAAACTAAATAAAAAAAAAAAAAAAAAAACTTTTATTTATAAATAGACGAATTAATTGTTTAAACATTAAAATCAATATGTTGTTCCTCATTTTTTCTTCGTCTTCTTCTTCTTCGTCTTCTTATTTTCTTAATAACATAAATAAAATATTTTAATTGCTAATTCGTTTGTTTTTACATGATTCTCTTCTTCCTTTTATTTTGTTTGTGTATAAGCAAATGTTAAATGTTTTTTTTTTTTATAAATAAGTATACAAAACTGACAATACATAATACTCTTTAACTATAATCTAATTTCATAAATAAATAAATCGGTATTTGTTTTAAAAATAAAAATTATAATAATAATAATAATAAGAAAAAGAAAAGAAATCTTTTGATGTCGCACATTTGTTATATTAACTGAAATTCTGTTTAAAGCCAACCGTATATCGTTTTTTTTATTTTTTTTTCTTTTTTGCAATTTTCTTTACTATTTATAATTTAGTAGATTTTTTTCTTTTTGGTTATATGCTTTTATCGGTGAACAAGAAATGTATTTAGTAAAACACCACAAGTATCTGTTCTATATGAGTTTCTCGTAAATTCAACCTCAATTCACTTTTATTCATAGCTGTGTCTTCATAATATACGTATCGGTAGCATTGTGAAGAGTTTCTTAAACATAATAACATGTTGAACTTTGAACAACTTTATTTAGCTAAAGATTGGTTTGATACTTAACAGCTACATCAACATCGAAATTATTATAAGTTGAACAGGTCGAGATTGCGAAATTTTGACTAAAGAAAAATATAATATTTATATATCTATATTAGTGAGCATGAATATGAATAATTTTAGAAGACTAAAGGTAAAAGACTTTTGTTATGAATATTCAACGGAATTATAATACAAAGTGTGGAAAACGATTTTAATAAATGTCACAAACCAATGTTACCATAATTTACAACAATATTTGATAAGAAATTGTTAATGCAACTCGTTGATTCACTAAAAGCACTAATTTATACGTTTAATGACATATTTATTGTTTGTTGTTTGTTTATTTAAAAAAAAAAATTATTATTTAAAATTAACTCTGAATTATGACATGCACATTAATTGTGTATTAAAAAGAAATTAATTAAAAAATACTTGGTCAAGTATTTCAATTATATTTGTCCAAAAAAATATATAAAAATAAAAGCAGTAAAAGATGATATATTATATCCTTTAAAAAAGATAATTTATATAAATATTTAACATCATTTTGTTAACTCAATTAAATTTCAATTATATATAAAAAAAAAAAAAAAACAGCCGCCAATATCGATTATAAACCTCTTAACCTTAAAAGAAAGCCACCTTATGAAAGCACCAAAGTAACAAATTAAATTCATAAATGATTTATTGCATGACATTTCATTAAATAAAAAAAATTTTAAATTTTATTTCAAAAGAATAAATAAATAAAATTTATTGAGAAAAAGTTTCGTTTTAACAAAACAATTAAAAAAAAAAAAAAAAAAAATTCAGTAATTGCTTTAAATTCCATTGTGTTTGTCATTTTAATTTAAATAATTTTTAATTGGTATCCAGATGCATTAAAATTAAGATAAATTAAAAAATAATAAAACGAACAAAACTTACACATTTCATGTCCTAATACCCATGTTTCTGGTCTTGTATTCACCTCAACCAATACCGTTGGTGTACAGACTAATAAAACTAATAAATCGGCTATACTGAGATTTGTTAAAAATATATTTGTTGAATTTCGCATATCCTTTGTCTTTAAAATAACAATTGGTACCTGGAAATATAAAGAGAAACAAATAAACATCAATAAAAATTGTAATTGAAGTGGGTGGAAAGAAAAAATACATTATGAAAACAGATAATAAATAACATTTATCGCATTTTAATATAAAAAGATAGCACCTGAAGAGATGACTTAAATATAAAGTTATGTTTATGTGTTAACAATGAACGATACATCTGAGATTGGTAAGTCAGCAGTAACTCAGTTTGTTTATAGGATAAGAGAAATAAATATTTGAACATGAAAAAAAAAAAAAAGATTTATTCTTTTATTGTTAGTATAAAACGAAATAAACTTACCATAATATTACCAATAACGCCTAAACACATTATAGCAATACAAAATATCATCGATGTGGTACGTATATATGCTGGAATTTGTGGTAAATCATAATTATCATCGTTAGAAACACTTGTTGATGTTGTCGTTGTTGTATTTGGTTCAGTAACATTTTGTAATAAAAAATTTATCCCAATCGTTGTTATATTATTATAATTATAATTATTATTATTATTAATAAAAACGGTATTTAAAATATTATTAACTAGTGATAAATTTTTTGCCACCACCACCACCGCCCCATCATCATTTGGTCTGATTTGGCGGTGGAGGTTTATAAATTCTGTAACATTTTCAATTTTTCTGTTATATAATGCAAATTTTTGTTTAATTATTTTTCCTTATTATTCTTTTTATTATTACTTAAAAAACAAACAAATAAAAATTATTTCTTTTTTAAACTTTTATTTTTTATGTCACTTTATTATTATCTTTCTCTTTAATTTCTTTTCCTTTTTCCGTTTTTTTTTTTTTTGTATTAACTTTTTGTATTACACTTTGAACATTTTTTTTTCAATTACAAATTCACCTTAATGCGCACATTTCTGTTTTATTATACAACAAAAAAAAAATTAATTAATTAATTAATTAATTAAATTAAATACAAGACAACAAAAAATATATAATTTAATTAAGTTATTCAAAGCGTTTTACAACAAAACATATTTATGCTATAATAAACATCAACAATTTAAGTTTTGAATAATAAAAATAATAATTGATTTATTAATTATACTGGAGAAGTTAAAAAATAATTTAATTAAATTTTTTTTTTTTTTTTTTTTTGTTTAACATCAACATTAAAATTTTTGTTAATTAAATTTTATTTTATTTTTTTCTTTTTTGGATAAATGTAAATAAATCGAAAAGAGATTTTTTGTTTTTCAACTTTGTTTTCGGTTTTTTACGTGATATACCACCAACAAATTGGTAATAAAAATTTTGCTGCTTAATTTATTTTCTTTTTTTTCTTTTTTAACAACAATTTAATAACAATAATAAAGTTTTAATAAAAAAAATAATAATAACGTAAACGTAAAATTGGTTTTATGATTAAAAAAGAGCAATAAAAATGTATTTTTGGTAGTCGAAACAAATTATTACTTAAATCATGTAAACTTTTTCTGTTTTTGCTAGTTTTGAACAACAATCAATTCATTTAATTTAACTTAAACAATGGTAAACAAAAGATCACCACGAGATTTTACAAAAATAATACACCTTTTGTATATTATGATTGATTACATTATTGTTAGATTGTTATAGCTTGTCGCTACTATTTATTTTACGGGGGAAAAAAATCAATGTTTTATGGTTAAAATACATTATTCAGTCTGTCTGTTATTTTTATGTCTTGTTTATTATTGTAACTCCTATTAATAATGTTTTTTTTGTTTTTTTTTTGTTTAAAACAACAACAACACAAAAAAAATTTCATAACGTTTTTGACAAAAAATTAATTTTTTTTTTCTTCTCAACACATTTTTAACGTTTTTGACGCATGTAAATTGATCTTTTATTATTAAAAAAAAAAAAAAAAACTTTAATAATTTCTTTTTATTATATTTTTAATGTGAATGACACGTTTAGTAGTTTATATTTTACAATTTTAAATGGATTTTATTGCTAAACTTTTTGAATAATAAAATGAATCTTTAACACCAAATTCGTATTTTTTTTTTCTCTCTATTCTATTCAATCAATTGTTATCGAAGACACGTAATCAATTAATATTATTTTAAGAATTGTCTAATATCTAAACATAAATTATATGATAAAACATTTATTAATATTTATTCAATATATTTGGTTGTCATGTATAGAGAGTTTAATCATCGCTTTGTTTATTATAAATAATAATAAATATGAAAATTTATTTACTTATAACGAGTTAAAAATATTTGTTTTCTTAACTTTGTATATACTGTGTATAACAGATCAATTTATTATAATATATTTGTCGTTATAATTTATTAGTGCAATAAAAGAAAGAAAGAAATGCTATAAAATATACAAAAAGACAACAAAGTAATTATGTAATCAACAAAAAAAAAAGAAGCACAACCAGACAATTTTAATGCTTTTGTTTGCGTTAATTTTATCATTTTTCAATGATTTATATAATAAATAGATTGAATTGATCCCATAATTTTATGTTTAATTAAATAAACAAGAACAATTTTTATGTTTTTTTTTTGTTGACTCTTTCCACAAAAAAAAAGGAAATTTAAACAAAAATCTCTATTCGTTATTATGATATATATACAGTAGCAAAAACACGTTAATCAAATACATGAAGTTATTTTCTAATTAATTAATAAAAATAACACAAGATGAAAATAAAAAAAAAAAAAAAAAACAAATATTTTTAGAGAAATTTTTATTTATTTGTTATTTATGTGATGAATAAACAAAAAAAAATTTTTTTTTTAATGTTTATTTCACTTTAGTTAATTTTAATCTTTTTTTTGTTGTTGGTAAATGACAGTTAGGCGAAAATAATTTAATCCTCTTACTAAGAAACTCTTCGATGACTCTATTTTCTAAAGAAAATTCATTTATTTTAAGTAAATTTTTCATTTTTTATTTATACAATGAAAGACCTTCATGCTTTTCAAGTATTCAGTAAACTAATTTCTGATGTTTTGATGTTAAAAAAAAAAAAAAAAAAAATTATCTGCCTACGGATAATACTTAATTAGGTCTACCTCAAATAGAGCACCAATGTTGACGTTTGGTATTTGCAAAATAATAAATCTTTTAACAATTTTCTATAGTTGATAAGCACGATTAATTTTAGAAAAGAAAATTTTACAAATTATGTCTGTTAAATTAATTATCAAAAAAAAAAAATAAAAAAAAAAAAATGTAAATAAATGATTGACAAAGAGAACAAATTTGTATAAATCAGGAGAAGTAAAATTTTTTCTTGGCACAAGTTTTATAAATAAATAAATTTTTTATTATTCCAAACGTATTAAAATTAACTAATTGATTTTTTTTTCTTTATTTAATAATAAGAAGACAAAAGTTATTTAATCAACAAGAAAAAAAAAAAAAATTAAATAAATATATAAAATCGTGCAAAAGCATAAAAAATAAAAAGATTTTTATTTTTTTAGTGTTAATTTTTTATATATTTCTATACGATTTTGTTTGATTTATTAATAATAAAAATCCAACTAAAACCACAAACCAACAAAGAAACAAAACAAAACAAACAAAAAAATTATTGTATATAATTAAAAAAATATTAAATTACTTAATTAAATAATAAATAAATTGAATGATGACTTAATTAAACAGAATAAGAATAAAACTTGTCACAGTTATATGGTTATTAAATTATAATTAGTCGTATGAAAATTTTTTCTTTTTCATTAATTTTTTTTTATTTGTTTTTTATATTAACTAACTAACATGCTAACTTTAACACTTGTGGTTTGCTTTATTTTTCCGTTAATAATCAAAACACACGTCAAAGAATTTGTTAGAAAATTAGTAAACTGGTGGATGATTCAACAGTAGTTTGACATCAACAAGAGGGTATAAATAAAAATTAAAAAATTTATATTTTTAAATGGAATACGAAAGTGTGAAAAAATAATTAATTGTAAAAAAAAAACGAGAAAAAAATTCCTTAAAACAGAAAAAAATAAACACAAAAAGTTTGTTAATTAAATTTACGTCATACATCATACAAAGTAAATTGATTACCACAGTTAATCCACCTTAAACATAGCTTAACGATAATTTATTTTTATATACCTTTTAATTCAAAAAATATATATCGTAACGTAATGTCACACGAAAGAAACAGAAAGAAAAAAAAATAAATTAAAATTTGTGTGACCTTTTCATTAAATTAAGAAACAAAAAAATAAAAATGCAAAATATATAATTTTTTTTTTTTTTTTTTTTTTATTCAATTTAACGTCAAGTAATAAATCGATTATTAAATTTATTGTATAAACGAATGAGCAACAATGTTAATGTGTAATATGGAAAAAAAATAAATAAAAATTATGCAGCTAAAGCAATAAACTTTTATTTTTTATTTAAGTTAATTCTTCTTAACGAATTACATTTATATGGAGAAAAGAAAAAAGAAAAATTTTCTTTTCTTTATTTTTATTCTGATAACATAATTTTCTTTTTTTTTATTTTTTTTCTTTTTTTTAGCATAATCGAGTGCAGTAGCTTGTAGAAGGTTTCACCATTATTTCTATAAATAATTTATATAAAAGAATGAAGAGAGAAAAAAAAAACACCGAAATTACTGCTTACATCGGTAATTTACTATTCGATAAAATTGCTTAAACATAAAGATTAATACACGAAATAACTAAAAAAAAAAATTAATAAAAATATATTTCTTTAATAGTTAAAACACAATTAAGATGTTTCAACATAAAATTTATGCCGGTTTTCGTATTAAAAATAAAGAAATATTTCCAAAATGCAACGTGAAAAACCATTTCTTTTAGGATGCTTTAAACCGGGCTTTACACTGGGCTTTAAACGTTTAATACAAACACCACAAGCACATTAGAACGGAATAATATTTTAATAAAGTAAACCCTTAAAAAAAAAAAAAAAAACTTTCTTTTACGATTACACCCGGCTTTAAACAAATAGCACAAGCATTTTAATAATTGAAATTACAATAAATAAAATCAAAATTTCCGTTTTATTATCAGAAATCATGAATTAAATTCCATGAAAACACAATTTTCTATTAAATTTTAAATTAACTTCACTGTATAAAACCATTTTTTCTTTTTAATTGAAAATCATGTAGCTAGAGAAATGAAAATCAAAAAACCAAAACCAACAAAAAAAAAAAAAAGAATAAAAAAATATAAAACTACCGAACTGAATAAGTCAACAGTTGAAATTGAACTAATCGTGATGAGACTGAAGATGTTGTACAAAATTTGTATAAACATTTCTTCGTATAAACAAAAAATAAATTTATTTTATTTATTATTTTTTTTTTTTTGGTATACATTTCGTTTCTTTTCATTTCATTAATTTTCTTTTCTTTGCCATATAATATTTATTTTGAATTTAGGGCCAACAATGTTAATACACACATATTTTTGGCTGAACTAACAACGTTAAAAATTACCAAAAAATAACTTAAAAAAAAAAACTGACAAACTGTCATATATAAAATGCAATAATAATAATAATAAAAAATTGTATAATTAAACTGCAACCACCATATTTTAATTAAACTACATAAATCACACAAAAAAAAAAATAATATTTATGTTTATATACACACACACAATAAACAGAAAGCAGAAAAAAATTTAAATAAAAAAAAATTTCATTTCTTTAAAAATAAACATTTAATAAAGCAGAAAAATTTATTTAAAAAATTCGAAAACGCACATTTAATAATAATAATAATAATAATAATAAAAAAAAAATATATAAACAAATTAACGCACAAAAATAAATAAAAAAAAAATAAAATTAATGTGACTTAAATAAAAAAAAAAACTAGAAGAAAATTTAAACTTTAATTAAAGGGTAAAACGAGTCAAACAAAAGTAACCGAATCAAGTAAATTTAAAAGACCAAAAAGACCAAAAAGAAAAAACCTTAACGACAACACCAAACAAACGCGCAACAGTATGTAATTCGACAAACCCGATGATCGTACAAAACAAATGAAAAAAAAAAAAAAAGAAAAACACAAACCGTACAACAACAAAATTATAACACGAAGAAAAAAATGTACAAAATAAATATTATTAAAAACAAAAAAAAAAATGTTCAGTATTAAATTATAATTAAAACGCATGCGCATTTTTTGACGATGCGCTACCTTATATTTACGTACTTTACACTTTACTTTACTTTACATTACACTTTTAGCGTTTTATTTATTTTTGTTTATTTTCTTCTTTAACTATTTGCTTCAATTTTATTCTTGCGTTAATGTTAAAGTTACGAAAAAGTATCGAAAAGAAAAGTAAAGTAAAGAAAAGTTAAGCATAAAGAAATTTAAAGACAAACACTAAAACCAACAAAACCGAAAAAAATGTTAAGTAAAGTACAGCGCAAAATTGTTAAAGTAAAAAAAAAAACAAATAAATAACGAAGAAAAATTATGTGATAAAAATATTATTATTTTTTTTTTTTTATTTTGTGAATAATAAAAGAACGCAAAAGAAGCCGTTGACAATCATAGCATACGGTGCACAAACACATGTTAATGTATAAAACAAAGATTCATAGGTGTAAAATACGTAAATAATTCGTAATGTATCAAGCATAAATACTTTTAATAAACGCCTACATGATAACAGATTGATAGTAAATGTTTTTTTTTTTTTTTTAACTTAATCATGATTAGCTCTGTTCAGCATTGTACGGATAATAACATTCACGTTAATAACGTAAAACGTAGCGTATAACTAGCGGCATGCGCAAATTTTATAATTAGAAACAAAAAAAAAAAAACGAAAACAAAACAAAAACCCAACAACGTGGTTTTATCGCTAAATGATAAATTTCTTGTTTATTTTTGATTAAATTAAGGCGAATACACTGACAATATCTACATATAAACCATGACGTCAGTTATTTTATTGTTTTATTAATGTTTATATTTTGCGAATTAATAATTAAACAAAATAAGATGAAAATTATGTCGTTAAAATTGATTTTAAAATTTTTATTATGTTTTTTTTTTCCGTTTTACTATTTTTTGTGCGTCATTTAACAACGAAAAGTTTTTACTTTATTAATGGAGAAAAATACGTGGGGAAAAAACCGTTTTTTTTAATTTATGTTCACGAGACAACGCAAACCCAATTTTATCAACCTCAGAGTTCTGTATAAAGTTCTTAAAACTTCCTATATTTCCGAAAAATACCTCAAGATCAATAAAAAATTTTTTTTTTTCACTCTCTCACTATCGTATTTTTTTTTTTATTTTTAAAATTTTTATTAGTTATGACCTTGGTGAAAATTAAAGAAGAAATTAACAAACGAACAATGTTTTGAGAAGCATGAGTAAGATTATTGTTTAAATCAAAATATTGATTGTTAACCTTTATGCTTTATCTATTAATAACGGTAATAACTCAAGATTATCATCACCTGAAGGTAGGTGAATAAAGTCTACATACATTTCTGTGTTCAAAAAACATTTTTTATTTTACGTTTTGTGTCGTATTTTAAATTATGAGGTAGGTCATTTGGTCACTCATTGATAAATGTTGCGTTTTGTTTACGCGATTCGTTGATTTTTATATAAATAAATAAATAAATAACTAAAAAAAAATGAATTAAATAAATAAAACCCGTATAGACATTATTGATTTATTAAGATGTTGAAAAAAATTTTTTTTTAACTTGTTTTTTATAAATTTTTAATACGTTATACAGTTTAGTATATCAATGTTCAAATTAACAATAATTGGTCTATAAATGTAATCCATTGGGATTTAATAATATTGTTAATTGCTTTATTTAATTAATTTATTAACTGCATATAAGTGCTTTTATTTATTTTAATACATTTATGATAAAAAAAAAAAAAATTAAAGATTTATTACTTAAATAACAACAAACTTAAAGCAAATGATGTTATCGAAAGTTATAAATAAAAAAATGGTTTTAAGTAACGAAAATTCTTAAGAAATACGGATAAATACGTATAAAAATTCAATTAAAAAAAGAAAATTTTAGCTTATGTTGTAAGAAAGCAATTAAATTGTTAATTTATTACTGGGTTAGTTTACTAAAGGGATAACATCCCCTTGACCAAATAACCTTAACTTTTACCATTCATAAATCTAATTCGAATTTGATATCATCCAGATTAAATTCTTTTCGCTTTTTTTTTTTTAATAATGTACAAAAAAAAAAAAAAAAAACATTTAATAAACTAGTTTTTGAATTAAAATTTATTTAACTGATAATCAGTTAACAAATTACTTTATAATAATTTATAAATAATCTGACAACTACTTACTGTATAACTTGATTATTATTATTATAATTATTAAAATTATTATAAACATATTCATAAATGCTAATTAACAAATCGTTTATTATAATTCAATTATAATTATTTTATATCCTTCATTCAATTATTATTAATAATTATTAAATTTTATTTTGACAACAAATATTAATCTAGTTTTCTACAAATTTATTTATTTATTTATTAATAATGTAAACAAACATTTAATAAAATCATGTTGTTTATGTTTATGTTATTATTATATTATTAAAAAATTATGTAAACAACATTAATTAATCTAAGGTGTATTCAAATAAAATTAAAAAAAAAAAAAACATTTTTCACAGAAAATTATAAATGCCGAAATGAGGATATTTTTTTTTATTATAAATATTTTAAATAAAAACGAAATTCGTTCTAATTAGATAACAAAAAAAAAAAAAAAAATAAAATTATAATTAAATTAAATTCTTTAATTATTTTTAATTATTATATATATATTATTTAGCGTATATCAATATTTATTAATAATTAAATAAAATTTCTAGAATTAACATAAATTTGTGTTGATTGATTATTTTTGTGCTTTAAAAACGGCACTAATAAAACATTTAATTGGTTTTATAAGACTTTTAATTATGCTGTTGTTAGGTATAATTAATTTCTCATTACCTTGTTATTATAAATTTTTTTTTGTTACAAATTTGAATAAACGCCATGCAATTTAATATAATTTGTTAAACATTTCATTTATGTACCTTGATATTGATTAAGACAAATTAAGATTAGTGATATATATATATATTTTGCAATGTTATTAAAGTAATTAAGAGAGAATGCCGGAAATAAACAAGGAACAATTTACCCACTGAATTTTTTTTTTTTCAATCGTGTGAATAAATAAATTTTAATTGCCTTTCCATCAACAGTTTAACACCATATCATAATCTAATTTGTCTGTTTGTATAGAAAAATTTGATTTCATTTATTATTAAATTCACTTCAATGGTTAATTTTGATTTAAGATAAATATATCAGATAGAAAATCGTAAAGCTAATATTTCATAAAAAGGAAATCATTGGTTTGTTGGTTCGGTTTGCTTTCCACAAACACTTTTATGTTCATATTACATAAAAAAAAAATAAAAAATATATAAATAAAATACAAAATATAATCAAACATTAAGCACATAGCATAAAGATGAAAACATTTTTTTTTTTTTTCTTATTTTTGTAATAAAAGTGATAGTGATTTTGATATTGTTGAGAAATTCAACAGATGACAATGAAAATATAAATGGGAAATGGGAAATGACGTACAGAAGTTATTTTTATTTTTGCTAGTAAACAATAAAATTTTATGATAATTTTACAACTTTAAATATCTGTTTTATTAATATTTAAAAGCACGTTGAAAGCTAAATTCTATTTTATAGATGGTAAAATGCAATTCAGTGGTAGTTTTAAATTAGTAATTATAATGAAATGAAAAAATTGTAACCTAGTTACCAAAATATTCATTCATACAAATTTTATTTTCAATAATCAACAGACTTTTATGTTGTTTCCGTGTGGAGGTACGAAAGTGTAACGAAAGTAAAAAGATTTAATAATTAATTAAGCTTCCTTCTGCGTCATGCATATCACCCACATAGGGTTTTTCTCGGAAAAATAATGTTTTTTTTTTTTTTTTACTGATTTACGTCATTTGTATAGAATGTATTAGAAGTATTAATTAAACACTTAAATACATTAATTAAACACATCGAATAAGTCAAAGTTACCAGACTTTAATTATGAGGATTTTAGCTTATTTAAATACTATAAATTAGGACTAAAAGTATAAGCTAATATAGGATACCCATAAAAAAACTTGTCCGAGGCACCCTTTACGATATGGTGTCCGTGACTTTAATAAGTCCAAAGTTTTAGTCCAAATAAACCTTAAATAATTTTAGCAAAGTAAAGCAAAAGTTCTGCGACTTTTTATGCAAGAAACGTCCGTTACTTGATTAAGCAGAATCCCTTTCAATTAATTAACTTCCAAAAGCACAAAGATACCGTTCTTAACGACTTAATGACTAATAATCACTTAAAATGATAATTATTTACAACGGAAGCGCATTAATAATTACATTTCACATAAAAATAAAGTGAGAAAAAGCCTACGGGTTTTAACTATAACACCTATTTTTTATTCAATATATATATATTAATTTATGTATTTTAAATTTGATAGATGTAATTTAATTACCATAAACAACCTATAAAAACGTATAACAAAAATAATTTAATTAAAAAAAAAAGCATTTTATCGTATGTTTCACACTCATTTAACAATGCCATCTGTGTGATATTTTGACTAGTAAAAGCCACATTTAAAAATGCACATAAACTAAATTAAAATACTTTTACTACATTTTTTTTTTTTTCTTTTTGTTGGTTTTATACTATTATGAAATTATTATTTAACAAAAAAAATATATGAAATTAAAATTACTGGTTATATATATATTTAAAATCAAAAGAAAATTTATCAATTACATTACTAAAATAACTTACTAAATAAAAAAAGAAAAGTAAAATTATTGGTTACAGAAATTGAAAAAAAAAATTTTTTCTTTCATTTATTTTGACGGCCTTGATATACGGTTCAAGTATTGACTAATAAATGTTTTATTCGACCAAAGTTAAATTATTATTTCGTTATTTCATATTTTATTTTTTTTTTGCTGTTGCTAGGATATTGCCCTTATAAATGTTTTTTATTAATTTTTATTTTCCAATTAAATTTGTAACAAAAAAAATAATAAATTGTTATTTCCCCATTCTCTCGTTTTATATAAAATAAAAAAAAAAAAATTAAAAAAACAGATTCGTTAATGAAATTATTTTATTTTTACACATATAAGCCAAAAAAAAAAAAGAAACGTGTTGGCAGGTACAACCATAATATAAATGCAGCTTTAAGCCATAAGCACTAAAGTAAAAGTGAAAAAAGATGCTAAGCACACATTTTGACTTTGATTTTGAATTTAGATATGAGTCTTTGACACGAAAAACCAAAAACAAATTCAAATTATAATTATAAAATAAAATCGAAAGTGAATTATAAAAACCAGCAAAAAATCAAATCAAATCAAATCAATGTAAATAAAATTTGTATGTTTGCATAATAAATGCTTTCAAATAATATTTTTGCAAACCGCGCTTTCGTCTCGATTAAGATAATTGTTTCCGTTTTATTATTTTATTTTAATTTTAATTTTTTTTTTTTCTTTTTGTCTATTAATTTATTTTTGCATTTTTTTAAATTATGAAAATAAAAATAAATGTCGGCTGTTTACATGGAACTAATTGAGATTCAAAAACTCTTTACAAAAAAAAAAAAAAAAAAAAAAACTAAATAAAATAAACATATAAATGACCTTTAATTATAATTTTATTAAAATAAACTTTTCGTTGTTTTATCTTATTTATTTTTGATTTTATTTTACTTGTTTTGTTTTGTTTAGTTTTTTTTTCTTTTTTGCATAAATTTTATTAATAATAATTTCCTCATGATTTTTGATTTTTGATTTTGATTTTATTATTAATATAATAATAATAATTTTATTTAATTTTTTTTTGTCTTTTTCTATTTTTGTGCCTAAAGTTAATACAAACAAGAAACACAATAACATTTTGATTAATATTCGACAAATTTAATTAATATTATGCTGGTTAATAATAAAAGTAAATTTACTTCCTTCTAAAACTCAATCAGAGGAAGTAAAATTTAAATAAAATATAAATTAATATTGTTGATATATATTTAATTATTAATTACTATAAACTGTGTCTTTTGTGACGTCTTTTCTGATTGAAAATGAGTAATAAAAATTCTTCTTTGCATAGACAATTGTTATACAGTGTGATTATTCTAGTGCGATACATGTTATACATATTAATGATTTACATCTGTGGCCTTTAAATAGTTTTAAAAGCGTAAACGTGTCTCTTAAGAATTTTATTACACCTTTTTAAACCTTTATCAAACTGTTATTTGCCTATCTTTAGTCCACTTTACAAAAACACAGTGCTTATTATTGAAAATAAATTTACACCCTGTTTATGTACATCAATTAATCATAAATGTAGGTTAAAATAATTTTTGTTAATAACTTTCATGTAACGTAATTGGTCGTTATGGACTGTTATTAATTTCTCTAAATAAAATAATATCAAATTTTTTTTTTTTTTTTTATTTAATTTCTAATTTATATTTATGTTTAAAGTTACGAAAAAAAAAAAAGTTAAAAAAATAAAAATAAAATTAATTTCTATGTGGTACTAGATAAAGGTCATATTTTTGATAAGGTTGTTAGGTAAAAAAAAAAAAAATAAAAAATTATAATATATAATTACTTGTTTTCTTATTGAGGCACTACATTGAGGTGCCTTGTTTTTATTTATTATATCAATTAAGTATCATTTCCTGTCTTTTTTTTAAATTAGTTTTACGACATTTTTTATTAAAAATTTTATTCTGTTAACAAAAAGCTTCATAGTATTTTGGTATTATTATCATCAAAAAGAGCAAAAACTTTCTAAAATTAATAATGTAATAATAAAATGTATTTTTCATCCTTTTATTAATTATTGTTTAGTCACACCAGTAATTATGAATTTTGAACCGGGTATTCCTTTCTATAATTATATTTCTAATGAACTACTTTTCTAAACTTTTATTATTTATTGGCGCTTTTCCAAGGTATTTTTTTTTAGTTTTTTCTTTTATGAACAAAATTATAGTTGATTTCAGATTATAATCGCTATAATAGACGTTTAATAAAAACCCATTAACTACAATGTTTTCTGTTTATTTATATTAGTTCTTTATACAAAAAAAAACAAAAGCTTAAGCAAAAGCTTAACTAAAAGTTTTTTTTTTTTTTTATTTAATTTAATTGAATTTAAATTTAATTAAAGGAAAGTCAATTCTGATATTTGTAACAACATTTTGTGAAACAAGCATTATAAGTAATAAAAAAAAAAATATCCAATATTATAATCAGACCAACAAATATAATAATTATTTATTATTTTTGTTTTGTTTTAATTGTTTATTTAATTTATGATCCATTCAGTATTGATTAATTTTTTTATTGTTTTCATTTTTATTCTTGTTCAATAGGTAAACAATAAATTAAAATAATAAAAAAAAAAAAAAACTGAATTAATTAAATATTGTTGTTTGTTTGTTTGTTATTTTAATTTTTAATTAACAACTTTATTCCATTGCACACTTTACCTACAAATAATAAATTAAAGTATAATTAATAAAAAACCAATTAATCATTATTATATCATTTATTTTAATAAATATTTTTTTTTTTTTTTTTTTTTTGTTTTAACTAATTATTTCAAATATAAATAATTATGATTATATATATAAATATCGCCTATATAATTAATTATTCATTTCGTTGTTTTTTTTTATTATTATTAGACCTAATAAAAAAAAGAAATAGAGCGTTTGTATGTTATTGAAGGATTTCGAATAATCAAGAATATGCAGCTAGATTAGAAGTTTTTGCTAAACAAAAAAAAAAAACTTCTTAAAGCTTTTGTATGAATATGTAAATTGAAAAAATGTTATAAATAAAATTAAGATATTTTATTATAATATCAGGTTTGTGTGGTAAGCAGTCATGTAAATTACAATTTAAAAAAGAAAAAAAACCTTAAAACAAAAAAAAAAAAAAAAAAAAAATTGTCATTCAATATAAAATTCATGGCTGACGACACCCTAAACGTAATTAACAAGTTCAAACAAAACATTTTCATAGCATGATCATCAATTAACATATTTATATATATATATATATATATATATATATATATATATAAACAATATCTATAATAAACAAGTTAACTAAAAAGCCACAAATAATATATTTAAATGCTGTATTGTTCCCTCAATTAAAAATATAATTTAATTAATTTAAAAAAAAAAAAATAATAAATAAAATAAATTTCAATTAAGATTACCACAATAAACAAGGGCATTTTTGTATTGTTATTATGTAGTTAACAAATAAAATTATTAATTTTTATGAGTTATTTTCATAAATCAACGTATAATAAATTACGCGGTATTTATGCTGATTATGTATGTATTTTATATATAAACCAAGGATGATTATTTATTTATTTATTAATTTTCTATAATCCTTAAAACTGTATATATATATATATATTTCTATTTTATAGCAAACACTTATCCATACAGAACAACAATTATAATTATAAATAATAATAATTATTTATGAAAGAAAAAAAAAAAAAATTAAAAGTTTATAAAAGAAAATTTCCATTCATATCGTAAAAGCTACATTTTAATTATTCTAATTAATAAATAAAAAAAAAAAAACAAAACAAAACGAATAGATAATCAAATCTTTAAACAAATTATTAATTAACTTAATTACATAATAATTATAAGATCCATTGAATCCTATCATAAATTAAATTGTTTTATTTATCGGATACAAGGAAAACTAAAGAACCGTGTTAACAATAAAGTTCTAATTGAGCTTACTTAGTTTTTAACTAAATTGTATTTATTTTTATTTATTTTTCTGTAATTAATTATTCATTGATTTATATCGAATCAAACAATTTTTTTTTTTTTTTTTAATTAATATTTTTTAAGCATATAAATATCAACAAGGTGATTTTATGTAGTTTTTTTTTTTCTTTCTTTTATTGTAATTTATTTATTCAAATTAATTTTTCATATAAATGTTTATGAATAATTAATTGATTGGTTTTTTTTTTTTTTTCGTTTATTATGTATCACTTACAGCTAACGTAAATACGCGTTAATATAACGTTTACAGTCATTCATAAATCTTTTTTCTTTTTTTTTTTTCTTTTTAACTTTTTGGATATAAAATTAAATAAATGTTTGAAACAAGTTTCAAATGAATAAAAATTTGACGTAAACAATAACAAGATAAATTTAATATAATCATCAGAAATATATAAGACAAACATGTAAATGAGTGTTATAATAAAAAAAAAAAAAAAATAATAATAATAATATAATAAATAAGAAGAAATACAATTATTATTAATTAATAATGATTAAGTTGAAATAAAACAACAAAAAGCAAACAACACAACAAACAAAATTTTATTTTGTCATTTGAATGTGGGGAAAAAATAAAAAAAAAAAAAAAAAAAAATAATTAAAAACCACGCGCGTCTTAAAAAAAGTTATTTTATCAATAATTTTATTAAATGACGCAAATGATCTGTATCATTTTTTATTTATTTATTTATTTATTTATTTTTGTTTTATGTTTTATTTATAAAATTGTGCGAGATGAGAATTTTTGAGAATAAAATGTTTGTAATATATGTATGTTTCATATATATTTATGATGTACAAGAAAACAGGTTCGTTTCTTATATTTTTATTTCATTGATTAATTATTATTTATTAATTTGTGTTAAAGTGCATTGTTCTATAATAAATATTTATAATTAAAATAACTTTAACTAAAACCATACCATTGATTAATTATGTTATTAAAATCATTATAATAGCTTTTAATAAATTTTCAACACATAAAATATATTTGTTCCCCATTTTTATTGGTAAATGTTTTTCCATTGGTAATAAATAAAATTTTATAATGCAAAGCTACAATCAATTTTAATAATAATAATAATAATAATAATAATAATAATAATAATAATAATAATAATAATAATAATAATAATAATAATAATAATAATAATAATAATAATAATAATAATAATAATAATAATAATAATAATAATAATAATAATAATAATAATAATAATAATAATAATAATAATAATAATAATAATAATAATAATAATAATAATAATAATAATAATAATAATAATAATAATAATAATAATAATAATAATAATAATAATAATAATAATAATAATAATAATAATAATAAAATAAAATATATTTTCAATATTGTCGCTTAATTTTACATTTTATGCAGGTTTTAAAACAAAAAAAAAAAAAAAAATTAATTATTTTTCTACTCGTAATAATCATCAATCGGATTATTAATTTTTTATTATTTGTTTAACCTTGGTTCTTTTTACAATATTTAAATATTTAAATATTGATATCGATAAAAATACTTGTTAGATATTAAATTATATCTGCTATCAATCACATTTATATATATATATAGGGTTTAGAATCTAGAAACGTAGTTAAACAAGTTAACTGAATTTAATGACTGTAAATGTCTCGTTTAAATCTAATTTTATTTAATTACATAACTTGATTTAGTAATTTAGTAATTTTTTTATTGACAATTATGCAAAAAAAAAAAAAGAGTAATAATCAGGTTTGACATGGGCTTTTAATGTTTAAAACACTTAACTAAATCGAGTTTAAAACATAAGAATATAAAAAATGTATTTCTAGTCACGAAAACACTTTTAAAGAATTTTTACTATTCTCTTACGTAGGTTTCTTCTATAAAATGTTCTAATCTTTCAATAATTTTTCTAAATTATTTCGTATTTTTTGTTTTTTTGGTATAAAAATTCCAGAAAAGTCCAAAAATTCCCTCAAAACTCCAAATATTTGTATCAATTATATTTGTATGTTCAGTCGAGGAGCTTTACTAAATACTTGTTAAGCTTGTCTTATTGCTTATTTATCATTTTGAAATGTATATACAAAACATGTTTAAGTGTTTGAAACATGTATGAAACATTCGTTTAAAGCAAACTATTATAAAATTACCAACCCTGATAATTAATATGTAATTAACTTTTGTTATATTACAAAGAGTTGAAAAACCAAGTAAAATGTTGTATGTGATGATGATTAAACGTTAATCAAATTTTTATTAAACAATAAACCAATAAGAATTATGGATAAAACTATTAAAAAAAATAAATATGAATATAAGGAGGATAACCAAGCATCAATAAAATAAATTTTATAATTAAAAAAAGTAATAATAATAATGCACCAGGATAATTTTACGTTAAATAAAAATAAAAAGCAAATCAGAAACAGAAGGTGTGTTTGATAATTAACCTCTAATCTAACCCATAAATTAATTAAGAATAATCTACCGCAATCTAGAATTAGTACCGCATGCAAAATACAAAAATTATAAACTGGATTTCTAAATGAGTTTTAATGCATTAATTATAAAATAAAAATAATAATTAGGAGAGTAAAAATAAAAAAGTAATTTATCAAATATATTGCACATAAAGCAAATTGACGTGTCATTTGTATATACATACTTTTACACCGTTTTTTATTGTTAGTAATTTAAAAAAAAAAAAAAAAAAAAAAACATTATTAACTAACTAACTAACTAACGATTAAAGAATAGTTTAAATAAATGATTAATCATTGAAAACTAAATAATAATAATTATTATTATTAATAAAAAAAATAAATAACAAATTTGTTTTCAATGTCAAACTAAGTATTTATTTAACATTAGAATTAATTCATCTGATTGACGTTTTTTCTTTAATAAAATAACAAAAAAAAAAAAAAATTACCTATAATGCAAAAACCAGCTGCAACACTTTACCGTACTTGATTTATTTAATTAAATAAACAACAAAACCATTAGCAAAAAGTTTTAATGTAAAGAGCACAAAATTCAGACATCACCAAAGGATAAATGAAATTAACAAAAAACCAAGAAAAAAAAAATTTAATTAATTAATAAATGTGCAAACAAAAACAAATTACATTGAATAGCATTTGAATGAGTTTTGTATTTTTTTTTAATTTTTTTTCTTTTCCACCAAATATTGTTATTATTTCAGTATTAATTACCGATTTTTATTTATATAATTTTAAATAAATATTTTTTTTTATTGAAGGCTAGTGAAGGTAAAATTATTTTATTTATATTTCTTAATAAAAAAAATAATTTTTTTTTTTTTTTTCGTCTTTTCTCAATTTATTTTTGTTTTACTTTTGCCAAATCATTTCATTGAGCACCTAAGCGAAATGACTTTCCAGTTTCCAGTTGCGATTTTTTTATGGCTATGGTTTAGTTTAGTATAATAACTGTTTTATTATTAATAGTAAAACATGTTTATGTTTATGTTTATGTTTATGTTTCAACTTATTAAAAAAAAATTTAGTCCTTTACGCATTTATAGCCAGATTTAAAATAAGAAATAAAGAGAAAAAAAAAAAAAATTGTATTTGTTGCTTATTACAGTTTATTAACCTGGCAAAAGAATGTTTTGGTTATTTTTGTTTTTTTTTTTTAAGATGAAAGACAGCCTAAGCAAGATTAAAAGAAATAAGAAATGTAAAATTATACATTCAATACATTGATTGATTAATTATTTATTTTTGCTAAAGTACCACTGAATAATATTTTTATTATTGATATTTGGACTCTTTATATACATATACGTTTAATAACAATATTTATTTATAGAAATTTTATATAAAAAACTTTATTATTGCAAAAATTATAAGGCTTACACAATCCATAATGGATGAAGATGGAGTTTTTTTTTTTTTTTTATAACATATTCAGTTAAATTTAAATTAATTTAATAAATAAAAGTGGTTTGCATTGTTCAGATTAATCGTTATTAATAATAAAAAATATATTAATGAAAAAGATAAAAAAAAAAAAAACGATTTAATAGAAAGTTTTATAATGTGTAATGTGTAGATAATTTTGCTTCCTATTCCCATTTGTTGACATTTTAATTCCATAGTTAAAGTAATTACTAAATACACTTTCAATAAATCGCATTAATAATATTTTCTATATTGCTAATCAGTTTGATTAATTGTTCTCATATGAATTCAGTGTCAATAAGCAAGGGTTTCAAGTCATACAATATCATAATTGCTGGCTATTTATAAACCATATTTGGTGTTTTATAATATTATAAACAGGTGACAGGAAGGAATATAGTATAAAAAAAAAAAATAATAACCATAAATGTAATTTATATAAAATCTAATTAAAAAAAAAATTCATTTGGTTACACCAGTTCGTCAACCTTAAATTACAAAATGCTCGGGAAATCCCTCGAAATTTTATAGTAAACAAATAATTTATAATAAATCAAGGCTAATTAATAATTAAGGAATCATCAAATCAAATTATAAGGAAAAAATTTTTAATTATATAAGTAGAACAACAAAGTGATTATACAATTATTGTCTAATGTTTCAAGAATACTGATAATTATATATAGAAAAACAAAAATTAAATTAAATAAAATAAAATAAAATCAAAAGTTCATAATATTTAGGCCTTGAAATTTAAACTGAAGAATAATGAAATCAAAACAAAACAAACAGAAGAAAAAAAAAATGATTTTTTTTTTCTCAATATTAGCCAATACACGTAAAAAAACCTAAAAAATTAAACAAAAAAACTCCTAATATTTTTGATGAGGATTTTTTATTTCTTGTCTTGTTTATAAAACAAAGTTATTAAAATAATTAATACAGAAAAAAGAGGTTTGGCTAGACAGTTATTATCAAAAGTGAATAAATAAATAAATAATTTATAATGAGGTCATTACGTATGCAAATAATCTTTAAGGAATTTATTATGAAAATTTCTGGAATAAATTCTTAGTCTTAAGATTGTATAAAATATTTAAAATACGAAAAAAGAATAACATAAACAAAGCATTAATATAAAAAAGCACACAAAGCATAAAACTGAACTATGCTAATGGTCAGTTTGTTTATTTCTGCAGGTCGTTGATGGTATTTTTGTGTGTAGAGAGTAGTCTTTCTTATTTATTCTCTTAAATGTATTGTAGTTAAATAACTTTTATGATTATTATTATTATTATTATTATTTTACATAATTCAAATGTGTGTATTTCTTTAAAAAAAATAATATAAATAAAATAAAAGCTTAAGTTATAGCAAGAATTAGCTTTTAAGTAAAACCAAAACGTATTTTTAATACTCATAAAAAAAAAAAAGTTTATTTTAAGTTTATTTCATTTATAATGGAAAGGGTAGAGACAGTTTTATTTTATTTATTGTATTCTCTCCTCCATCGAGTTTTAATATTATTATTATTATTATTATTATTGTTGCACAGTAATCTTTGGAGTATATAAACAAAACTCAAAGCATTTACACAAATAGTTTATAATCAACTGTTGTAACAGTTAATACAAATTTTTTCAGTCATTATCATTATTATTATTTTTATATTATTATTTTATTATTATTATTATTATTATTATTATTATTAAATTAAGTTTTATTTATATATTTTAAATAAAAAAAAAAAAAAAAAAAAAAAAAGTTTTTACGAAAAAGTGTGCATTTTGTGCTTTTAAAACTAAAACAAAAAAAAAAAAACGTTAAAATCGTTTGAATTTATTGGGAATTTAATAGTTATTAGTGTTGTGTTGTGATTTTGTTAATTAAATAATTAAAATAAACATTTTTTTTTAATCATTAACAATAACAGTGATTAAAGATTATACTGGATTAACAAAAAAAAAAAAAAAAAAAAAAAAAAATAATTATAGTGGAATCTCTTTCTTGTGCTTTTTACTTAAAGAAAAGAAAAAAATTATACACAAAATAGAAAAAATATTTAATAAGCACATAAAAATTATAAAGTTGGTAAGTTTATTATTTAATTATGTAAATATTTCTTTAAACAAAAAAAAAAAAAAATTAATTAATTAAAAAATATTGTCGAGATTATTCAGTTTATTTTTTCTTAATTATTTCTGATTTGTTTCAATATGATTACTATTGACCGTTGACAAATATTATAATATTTTTTATTTACTTGTGATACGTAAAATACGTGAAATGAATAAGAAGAAGAAAAAAAATTTAATTAATTAATAAGGGAAAAAACTTTGTGCTTTAGTGTTGTTTGGTTTTTTTTTTTTTTCTTCTTATTTCTTTTCTGTTCTGTTTTATTGCGTTACAATTTACTTGGTAAAAATTATAATTAGAAAAAATAAAACATACTTTTTTTTTTTTCTAGTGACTAATTTGCTTTTTAGTTAGAATTTAGCAAAAAAAAATTATTTTATTTTATTTAATCAGTATTTGATTGACGATGTTTGGTTTGTGGCTTTTCCTAGTGACATTAATAAACTTTTTTTCTTTTTTTTCGTTATACAAATGATTTTTTCTTTATTAATTTGTTGTTTTCGTTTGCCTTAAAAGACTGATCCGATAATAAATTTACAACGTAAATGATAAAAAAAAAAAAAAAACATTAAAATACTTAAACTTTTATAAAAGAATTTAATTCAAGTTAGAATAACAAACAGGCACAGACAGTATGCCTAATAATAAATTAGAATAAATTAATTCTTATTCTTTTTTTTTTTTTTTTCTTCGGTTTTTATTGTTACTTTGAAATGAATTTTTTTTATTATTATTTTGTTATCGTTTTAAGGCAGTTTTAATTTCCAGTAATTAATATTTATCTTATTTGTAAAATACGTAGAAGTTGTCAACAAAATAACGCAAAAAAAAAAAAAAAACTTTTTTTTTTTCTTTGGTTTTCCTATGTAAATTTATTTAGACAGTAAAATAGAATTTTAAGTGCAATTTAGAATTTAAAAAAAAAAAAATAATTTTTTAATTTAAAAACATATAAATCGTTTATTCGATTTATTGTTTTTATTTTATAAAATAATAATAAATATTGAAATATAGAGGATTTTCAAACGGAATAACCATTTTGATAACACACCAACAAAAAAAAAAATAATAATAATAATAATATTATAAAATTCAAATGCAACAAGTGTCTAAAATGTGTCATTTTGATTAAATCATCAAAATTTCCATCGTTGTTTATAATAAATTAATTCATTCATATTTAAAAGAAAAATAAAAAAAATAAAACAATAAAGAAACAAATCAATGAAATTAAATTTTATTCATAATTAATTATTTTCTATTTATTCATGATTATTTAAACAACGAATAAATGTAAAGAATTTATCTGTTTTTTTTTTTTTTAATTATAATAAATATTTTATTATAATGGAGAGAAAAAAGAAAAAAATAATTGTGAATACCTTGTAACACAAGTATTAATTAATTTTACACCTATTTCTATTTATTAAACATTTTTTTTTTCTATTTTTTTTTTTTTTTTTTTTTTTGCTTTTTAATTAAATAATACGATAATTAATTAATTAATTAATTAATTTATAAATAAACATTTTTATTCTATTAGATTAATTATTTATATTAGACTAGTTTTTATTATTATTATTTTACATAAATTGTGTTATGTAAAATATATGATTTTGGCGAGATATTTACTTTCTATTACCGCAACAAGATTTAACTTTGTTTTATTTGTGGTTTTCTTAAATTAAATTGTTTGTTAAACAAATTATGCTATGAAATTTATTAGGAAATGATTTACATTAATGTAAATTTTTTTTAAAAAACTAAAACATTCACATTTCAAGGCTTAAAGTTTACCCTAAAAATAAAATTATTTAACAATCGCCTTTTCATTAATTTCAACGCAAAATTGCCTAATAAAAAAAAAATTTATATGCAACAAACTAAAATTGCGCTTTATCTAATATAAAATTAAAAAAAAAAAAAAAAAAAAAACAAATTTACAAATAATTAATGATGCAAAAAATCTTTTTTAAAGCGTACATTGGGTTTCTTTTTGCACATATAAAAGAAAATTATAAAACAAGATTAATGGATAAGTTGAATAGTTGGAAAAAAAAAAAAACGTAAATAAAATTTTTTATCAACACGCTGGGTTATCCCCCAGTAATAAAAGTTGTTTTAAGTATTTATATACTTTGGTTGGTTTATTTATTTAATAAAATTTCTTTCCATACATTATTTTCTTGTTATTTTTATAATATGATATGTAATTCTTTTAAGAGAAATCATAAGAAAAAAGAATAAAAGGAATTATTGTGTAGGAAAACCCAGTTTAAAAAAAACGCATAAATCATATAAGTAATAATTTAGTATATTGTTAGGCGTATATTAAATCAATTTTCCAATAGTAAAACTTTTTTCTTTTTTTTAATGTTGTTATTGATTTAATTATTTATTAATTACCACAAATTGTAGTTTTAATACATAAATAAACGTTTTTTTTTTTTTTTTTTTTGTGTTTTTAATTACTTATATTTAAAATTTTATTTATTCGAAATGTATTTGTTGGGATAGTTTTGATTAGATCACAGTAGAAACAAGCACATCCTTAAAACTAACTAATGTGCGAAAACAAACACCTAGATAACTAGATTTTTGATTTAAATATGCAAATCACATAGCATAGAATAAAATAAAAAAAAAAAAATTTCATTATTATTACATTTTTATCATCGTCTCCTCCTTCTTCGTTGTTTTATTTCTTTTTTTTTCACCAAAAACAGTCACACAAAACGCAAAACACGTCAAAAAAAAAAAAACCAGTAAAAAATCATTTTTCTAATTAATAATTCAAATCAATTTTTATTTCTCATCCGTTGATTTAAATTAAAAAATATTTTCGTAATAAAAAAAAAAAAATTTTTTTTTCTTTTATTTTATTAACAAATTATGAAATCGGATTAATAAAAAAGAAAAGAAAAAAAACTAAACTTTAAAACAAGGTGTTGTGATATTTGTGACTTATCGCTATTATTTGATGTTTTGCTTGTGAATTTATAATTATTAATAATAATTTTAATTAATTAACCAATTGTTGGCAATATCTACAAAAGAAATCATTGAAATATATATATATATATATATCTAGAGATTGTTTAGTTTTCACAATTAATATATAAAATTGGTGTTATTCAGACAAAACGTTGAATACATTTTTTTTTCTATAAAACATAAATAAGCATAATTATAGCAAGTTATTCTGAAATATAATTTATATTATTGTTATATAAATGTACAAGAAAATTAATTATTTCATTACCACTATTCACAGTAATTAGAAAAAAAAAAAAAAAAAAAACAATGAAAATAAATAAAAATCCATTGCATAAACAAATATTACAAATTTATTTAATTAACTTTAATAACAATTTCCTTTCGTTTCGTATAGCAATAAAAAATTAAATTCAAAAAATATAAAAAAAAAAAAAAAAAACATTTTAATAACAATTGATTAAATTCATTATAAATAATATTGCTCAAATATAGCTATGAAAAAATATCAAAAATTATTTAAACCATGTATCAAGCAATTGTATTTTAATTATTTTACATGTTGTGCATATTCCCTTACGTAAGTTAGAAGACTTGTATTTCCTATTTTATGTAAACATTTATAATTATAAATTTTAATTATAATTTACTTATATTGTTTATTAACAAAACAAAAAAAAAGAAAAAAAGAGTGGCAACGATTTAAACAAGTTCATTTTACTGAACGATTTAAGGTGAACTACATTTTAATGGATTTTTAGTTTTATTTTTTTCTCTCTTCTATAAAACGAGACCAGACGGTTGTTATGCTTTCTTGATTTCTTTTATTATTATTTTTTGGTTTCAAAAACCAATTAATTAATTTAATTTCTATATATGTATGTTTGATGTAATCTATTAATTAGCCTGAACTTGAACTGAAAACAAAAACGTTTAACGTTTATTAAAAAATCATATTTTGTAATAGAAATTATTTGTATGAAAAATTTGATTTAATGATGAAGAATTAATAATGCTGAATAATAAAGCATAAAGTTTCTTCTTTTATTTATTTTTATTTAAACATTTTATTTACTTAACGTATTAATTTCAATTATTTCAATTTAAAAATAACTTTATTATTATATTTTTATTTAAATTACTTAAAATTAAATAAATATGTCAAAATTTTATTATTTAATAAAAAAAAAAAAGAAACAGAAAAGCACACAAACCATAGAATAAATTTAAATGAATTAAATTTTTAATGTAACATTGTGTTGTTAAACTTTAAACTATCCTAAACAAAAATTTATATAACTTAAAATAAAGATGATGAAAGAATACATGGAACGTATTCTTGGAATATTAACACAAAATTTATATTTATTTATTTAATTATTAGAGCAAATAATTTCCTATTTAATTTATTGTAACAAAGTAGAAAGATTAAATAATTATATAAAATCAATGCACAATTATGTACTTCCCGATTTAGGTAACACAATAAATATAAATAAATCACATTAATTCCCATAATGTCAATTTAATTAAATAAAATGCAATATGCATAACATGATTTATTATTTTAATTACAATTAAATCTAATTAAATTATTTTTTTTTTTTTAAATTAGTATAATTATTGTATTGTCCTATTTTAATCAATGATTAATAAATGACAACAAATCATTAAATTGTGATAGTTACATGTAATCTAAATAACATTTAACTTCTTCTTTTTTTTTTACTTTGAATCATAGATTTAATTAATACAAGTTATATGCTTCCTTCTTTCATTATAATATTTGTTAATTGTTTTTTAAATGTAAATAATAATAATAATAATAAAAATTAATTAATTAAATGATACATAAACGAGTTACAAGTATACACGTTAAAACAATTATAACTATAATTAATTTTATCTGTTATTTACATTTATTAAATCAATTAATACTATGAATCATTTCTTTCGCTTTTATTTTTTTTTTTTTTTTTTTTTTATGGATCCAATAAATATTTTATTTATAGATTTCTTTACAGAAATTTTTATATTAATTCAAGTAAAAATTCATTACAATATGTAAAATATTGCAGAAGAAAAAATGTTTAATGAAAATTTTACTTTCATTAGTCTTACCGTAAAAAATAAAATTATAAAAAAAAAAAAACAAAAAATCCACAACGAAATTAACCTTGATACATTTCAACGGTGTTTAAAAAGTGAATTGATTAACCTGTAATCAAGTTTAAAAATAAAAAAAAAATTTCATTTATGACAATTACTAATGATGGAAAACAAAGCATAAATTATTTATAATTTTTATCTGTTGTAATTGTTGTTTTACAAATAAATATTCACACTTCAACAGCAACAACAATAAATTCAAACCACAAAAAAAAAAAAAAACAACGCGAACTTTTCAATAAATCTTTTTTAAATTATTTAATTTAATGTCGTTTTATTGTTTGTTTTTGTTTTTTGTTGTTTTAATTATGCAACGATTAACTTTTATTTTTGTAACAAAAAAAAAAAATTATAACAGACTGGTTCATAATTATGATGAATACTTGTAATAATGTTTCATCACTGATTTTAAACATTAATTTTTATGAAACAATTGGAAATCTTGTTATGAATTTCGAGTATTTTATATTTATAAATAATAAATAATAATAATTTAATTTGTTATTAACGTCACTACATGCATTACAACAATTATTATTATTATTATTAATTAATTTTTTTTTTGTTTTTTTTAATTTATTTGTAACATTTATACCAGCGTTATAAGGATTTTGAAACAAGAAATTCGTTTTAACTAATTAATGTCGAGAAAACGGTTATAAAAAAAAAAAAAAAACATTTCTGCCTGTAGCAAATTGTTTTTATAAAATTAGTGCCATTATTATTAGGTAATAAACTTACAAAATACCACAAATGTTCATTAGATTTGGTTTTATCACAAAAATGCATATTTAAACAATAAAATCTAACCTTAAGAGTAGAAAAGAGAACAACAACAAAAAAAAAAAAAAAAAAGAAAACGAAACCAAAATTTATGTCAAGTTATATTGAGATAAAAATGAAGAAACGTAAAAGTTAATTCTTTTTTTTTTTTTGGCTAGCAAAATTTCTCTAATAAAACACCTTGTGCTTTTTGTGTATAACAAAAAAAAAGCTTAATTCAAGCTTAGCAAATAATTAACGTAAACGCAAACAAAAACAAAACCAAAAAAAAAAAAAAACTGAGTTGATAAAATTAAAATACTACGTGATTGACTATTATGCTGTTTTTTTTTCTCTCTCTCTTTTTAAAAACATTTAATCATTATTTTCACTCATTATTATGTTATTTAAATTCAAAAATTCCATTCAAGGTTGTCTGAATTATTATTATTATTTTTTTTTTTGTTTTCCTACTTTATTATTCACCTATATTTAATATAGTTTAACAAAACATGTCGATTAGAATCAATAAATTAATTAAAAATAATTAAAAAAAAAAAAAAAAAAATTCTTGACTTGATAATACATTTTTTTTTTTTTTTTTTTTTTTTTTTTTGAAATTTCTAATTGTTTATTATACATTTATAATTAATTAATATAAATACAGCTATGTTATGTTACGGTTACGTTACAATTATTTAAAAGTTATACTTGTTTTATAACAGAAACATCAATTATTATAATAAATTTTAAATGCTCGCGTGCCTATACTATATAACATTAATATTATTACTATATTACATGTTTTTTTTTTTTTTTTTTTTTTTTTTTTTTATTTATTTATTATAAATAAAATACAAAAAAAAAAAAAAAAAATAAATAATAATAATTATTAATAACGCAATTAACATCAAAACAAAACATAAATTGTAAATAATTATAATATAATTCTCTTTACTGCATTCAATTTTATAAATATTTTTTATAGTTAATGTGTCTTTGAAATTATATATTAAAATTAATAATAATTAGATTAAATATATAATAAAAACATTAAAAAAAAAATTATATAATTATATAAATGTAATTCAATTAACAACTTAACTAAACTATTTATGATTTAATTGTAAAATTAAAACAATTAAAAGGTTTTTACTATTTATAAACATTTTAATTGTTTTCCATTATGCAGTTTTAAAAAAAAAAAATTTACCTTTACAAAGTGATTTTTACTACGCAGCATTATTATCAGCCTTACCCTAAATTATGTAAAATTATGCAAAATATTTATTTAATTATATATAAAAAAAAAAAAATAAATAAAAATATAAATACATACTGTTATACAATCAACTTTGTGACATTTATTAATTAGTTTTTATTAATTTAATTGATTATATAGGAAAATATGAATTATCTTGATTATTTTAATGAATTTGATAGAAATTATTAATATTATTATTTATTTTTTTTGTTTTTTTTTTTATAGTTAAATTAGGATTAGTACAGGATATCCTAATAAAACATTAATAGAAAGAATAATTTTTAATTAAGTCAATGGTAGCATAAATTTGTTAAATCTCCTCTTTATTTATTTCTGTATTACGTTGATTTAATAATTAAGAATTTTAATTGTGTGTGTACAGTATAGAAAAGCTTTTAGTGAATAAAATAAAAATTTTATTCCTTTATAAAATATGTCGTAGCTTAACTGAATTTATTAATTGAAAACCAGAAAACCTTTCATTCTATAAAAATATGAAAACTTCGATTATTTTTATTATTAATAATAAATTAATTTTTATTGATCTAATAAATCTATAATATTTGAATAAATATTGAATAAAACAATATAGAATCTTAAGTGTCTTTATTTTTATTATAAATATGTAAATTAGCATTAACATATCTTAGGCAATCATTACACTGAATATTCATTACATATGAATATATTCAACACTCATGATAATCAATTTTGTTTTCTTTGTTTTATGTAAGATTAAGGTTCGCTATTTTAAAACATTTTTTGTTTTCCTCATAAATAATTATAATGGATAAATTAACGATCATGTAAACTTGTTTTATAAGCACATAAATTATACTAATATAGCATTTATGATTTTTTTTTATTTTTTATTATTATGCGATAATTTTCTGTTGTTTTTTAATTAAAAAAAAACTATTTTTCTCAATTTTCCAGGAATAAAAATGGGTTCCTTACCACAATTGTCAATATTAAAAGGGCCACAAAGACAGTTTTCGCCAAGATTATTACATAAACTGTTTGAAGAGCAAGTGGATAGTGGCGTTTGTACCGAAAAAACTGCACTGATATTTCATGGTACGATTTTTACTGGTTATTAATTTAAAACTAGTTATTAACATTATTTTTTTTTTTATATTACTTTGTAGATAAAAACGGTGGCGAACAAATAACATTATACAGAGAATTAAATGAAACATCAAATACATTAGCAGCAGCATTAATCCATCAAGTGAAAAATGTGAATACGATTAAAGCAAATCAAGATGGTGATTGGATTATTGCGGTTTGTATGATGCCATCTGATAATTTGGTAAAAGTTTTATTAGCAATTTGGAAAGCTGGTGCCGCATATTTACCTTTAGATCCAACATTTCCCCCAAACAGAATTGAGCATATTTTAAATGAATCAAAACCAGTTCTTGTCATTCATGATAACCAAATTGGTATGTTTTTTTTTCTATTTAAATTATTATTAATTAAAAAATAAATTAATTTATTACTATAAACATGTTTCGTTTAGATAACACAAACATATTTCAAATGACGCCTTTCCTATCATTTGAAAATCTTGAGAAAAAATCTGTGAATTTTAGTAATGCAAATATAAATACAGAATCCACATTATGTGGTGAAAGTAATGATTTAGGCCTTGTTTTATATACTTCCGGCAGTACAGGTGTACCTAAAGGTAATAAATCTATATATAAAAACAATAAAAAATAATTTATACAACGAAAAAAAAAATAAATTAATTCTCAGGCGTCAGACTTCCACATGCGATTGTATTAAACAGACTTCAATGGCAATGGGAAAAATTTCCTTATTCAAAGACTGAAAGGATTGGTATTTTTAAAACTGCATTGACCTTCGTTGATTCTGTAACGGAAATATGGGGTCCCTTATTGAACGGTAAGATAATCATTTTACTTTGCTTTCAAATCATTAAAAAAAAAAATTATTTGATGATGTACATGGAAAAATATTATATAACTTTAGGCGAAATATTTAATTTTAATGTGTTTATAAAAACCGTACAACAGCAATTAAAATATTTATAATATTTTTTTTTTGCTTTTTTTGCTTTTAGAAATGGCTGTTTTAGTTATACCTAAGGATGTCACTAAGGATCCAGAAAGACTTGTTGAATGTCTTGAAAGTTACAAGGTAAATGTTATTACACAATACACACCATGTTAAACATAATTTTTAATTTATTGTTAACTTTATAGATTGAACGTTTAGTACTTGTGCCAACACTGTTGCGTTCACTATTGATGTATCTGTCATTAAAGAATCAAAAAGATTTATTATACAATTTAAAAATATGGGTATGCTCCGGTGAACCATTGCCAGTCAGTTTGGCCAATAGTTTCTTTGACTATTTCACTGAAGGTGTTCATAAGTTGTGTAATTTTTATGGTTCCACAGAGATTATGGGCGATGTTACGTTTTATGAATGTGATAACAAAAAGCAATTGATCGAGTACAGCAAAGTGCCAATTGGTACGCTTCCACATAATTTATCCACTCATTCACATAAATAATAATTATTGTTTTCTTTAGGCTATGCTCTTAATAACACGGTGATCTATTTATTGGACAGCGACTATAGACCGGTCAAATTAGGGCAAGTTGGTGAACTTTATGTTTCTGGATTGAACTTAGCAGCTGGCTACGTTAATGGTCGTGATCCTGATCGTTTTATTGAAAATCCATTAGGCGTTGATCCTAGTAAGTAAAAAATCTCAGTTATTAATAATTATTTATAATAATAATTCAAATTACTTTTAAAACAGAATACGCTCGTATTTACCGAACTGGTGATTTTGCATCAATTGAAAAGGGGGTTCTACATTATGAAGGGCGTACTGACTCCCAGATTAAAATTCGTGGTCATCGTGTTGACTTATTAGAAGTTGAAAAGAATTTATTAACAATAGATGGTGTCCAAAAAGGAATTGTTTTGTGTTATCATGCTGGTTTACTCGATCAAGCACTTTTAGCCTTTATTACAGTCGACGATAAGACTTGTAATAAGAGTGGATTACAGATTGAAAGGATTTTAAAAAATAAATTACCGGAATACATGATTCCACAAGTAATGATTATTGAAAGTGTTCCACAATTGGTAAATGGAAAAGTTGACAGACAATCCTTGTTGAAGATGTATGAGAACACAAATAACAATGGTGAGATAAAGCTACCCTTAGCCGGTTAACCTTTATAATCAAAATATTTTTATTTTTTGTTTTATAGACGATACAGAAGTAGCTGTTGATTACGATTATAGTGGAGTTCCAGAATCCCAGATGGTACAAGCTAAAGAATTATTTGAAACTGTTGGCAATGTAATTGGGCGCTCAACCCGCGCCACAATTAAATTAAGCAGCAATTTCTATGAATTGGGTGGGAATTCATTAAATTCCATATACACCGTCACGTTGTTAAGAGAGAAACATTACTTTATAAGCATAACCGATTTCATTGGGGCAAACAGTTTAAATGATATTTTACAAAAAATATGCGAAAATAGGGAATACGATAAATTAAGCGATATGAAAACGGATGACCATGCAATGAAATTGCACGCAGTACCTTTGGCGGTTGAGCATAAGCGCGATACAATTGAAATCATAACTTCGAGTTTCTATGAGAAAGCTGATTTAGAGCAATGGTTGAAGCCGCATATTTTAAGAAGTGACTACGGTGATATTCTTGATGTAAGTTAATTAACCACCTTAAAATCGCTCACAAGTTTTTAATCAAACATTTTCTTTTCAACCAAATAGATTATTTGGGAAATTTTAATCGAGAAGGGATTTAGTTTTCTGGTTAAAGATGCGAACAACCGTTCTGTTGGTGTTTCATTGAATTTTGATGCACGCGATGAGCCAGAGGTGCAAGTGAATAGTAAATTAATAATCGTATTCGAATTTTTGGAATCAATAGAAGGGCCAATTAGAGATCAATATTTACCAAATGGACAAAATAAGATTTTACATTCATTCATGATGGGCACTGGTGCCGATTTAAACTCACAAGAAAACATTACTGTGATGCAATTTATGGAAAATGAGGTTTTACATTTGGCTAAACGTAGAAATTTTGCCGGTATCTTTACAACAAATACGAATCCTTTGACACAGGTTTGTTACTGTTCCAAGGAGAAACAATTTTAAAATTAAAAAAAAAAATAATCCTTAATTTATATTAATTTTTTTGCATTTTTATCCTTATTTAGCAACTTGGTTCCGATGTGTATGGCTACAAAACAATGTTAGACTATCAAGTTAATCAATATACGTACCATGATAATACAAAACCATTCTCAGCTGCACCAGATACCCAACGTGCTCTAGTACATTGGAAAGAAATTTAAAAACAAAAATTTTGTATACAATAAACTAATTAACTAATCATTTTTATGTTTTTTTTTTTATATTTATTTAATATTTATATAAATTATTAATTATAATCATTATTTACCTGAATTTATGAATTTAGTTATAAAAATTAATTTATTAATTCTTATAATTTTTATTTGATATTTTCTATTATTATTAAACATTTGCATGTAATATATATTTTGTTAATTTTCCATAAATTTTCTCATTAGTTTTTATAAGTATTAATTAAGGATAATTTACTTATTATATTAATAAATTTATTATGTATTATAAAACAAAAAATAAATAAATTAATTAATAAAAAAAAAAAAAAAAATATTTAAAATTTGAAATTAAGACACGACCGTAATGAATGAAACATGTTTGAAATTATTTTTCATTAAATATTAATAAGCTTTGTGTAATTTAATTGAAATTTTAATTATAATTATTATTTGTAATATTTTGGATGTTAAATAAAAAATTTAATACATTTTCAATATATGATATTCGTTATTTATGAACATTGACGTTTAATGTTTTTGTTTGATATTACATCATTTTTGTTTGACAAACATTTGTGTATGGTAAATTCAGTATGCTAGTCAGAGACACGCAACGTTTTTGTCATTAATAAAATGCAATTTGGAAGCATGATTAAAATAAATCATTATTAGATTTGTGGTATAAACTCTGGGAGAGGATAGTAATTAAAATTTTAATGTTTTATTTGGCCTGAGAAAGTGTAGCGAAACGTTTCTGTAACATAACTAAATAATAATGTTTCACAAAAATGAAACGTCTCTAATGAAACGTTAAAGGCAACTTTATTCTTTTCTATTTATTTCTGTATTTCCATCCATTCGATAAAAATTGAACTAATTAAATCAAATATTTATTGTGAAGAAAATATAAAGAAAATTGGGAAAATTTTAATCACAATTTATTAATAAGACTATCGTTTATGCAATTAATATTTTTTTTTTTGCAGGTTTTAAGCTGATTATTTTAATATGGATATTTTTAATGGCGTACAATTAAAATGGTTTTTCCGATTGCCAGAAAAGTAAAGGAAATTTTTTATTACATTATTTACACTACAGTTTTTCAATATCTTTCTATTGATACCAAGCCCTCAATTTTTCTAGATCGTCTTGAGAGTCTAAATATGTAGTTCCAATAACGGAACAGTTACGTAATTTTTTTTTTTTTAAAGAAACGAAGAATATTACAGATAATTCTTATGTTTTTTTATGTTTCAATATCTTTATCAAAATCTAAAGTCTAGTGTAGTATAATCTTGTAGAGCTGTGGTTATTTTAAGAAGTAAAGAATTGACGGAAAAGTAATCGAAGATTTTTTTGAGACGTCCGGATTTGCATTCACTCCTTTCAATTTATAGCAAATTAGTGACATTGCACCTCTTATAGATAGACTCTTGAGAGACCATAAATGTCTACAGCACCTTTTTTTTCTTTATTTTTAATAAAACTTAAAACATTGCACCTGAGTTTTATTGGGAAATATAGTTAAAAATGTTTTTTTTTTTATTATGATGCTCCTGAGAAAATATTCAAAGTTCCATTGACACCAAAATAAAGCAAATATTTAACTCACTATAATGCGATTTAATTTATTATTAATCAAAAGAAAAAACGTTTATTGTTTTATTTTTATATTTTAATAACTCAAAATTAATGAAATTATTAAATTTAATTTTTTTATATAAATTATTTTATAATTTGTACATATAACAACATTTTTCAAGTCATAATTTATATATTCATGCTTTATAATTTTACAATTAATAATTTCTATCTAAATTTCATTATTATTATAATATTTTCAAAAAATTAAAACTGAGGAAATTTCCTGTTACATAATTTTACTTTCTCTCTCTCTCTCTCTCTCTTTTTTTTTTTAATAGTTTGTTTGTGTTAATTAATTAATTAATATCATAGAGTTTTAAATTGGTTCAATAGGTTTATGCATTATTTTAGTACATATCGTAACAACAAAAATATGGTTAATTAAGGATAAACATTCAGTTTTATTATTAATGTGTATTTAAGGAAGGAATATACTGATTTTAATTAATTTAAATAAAAAAAAGAAGAAAAATTAATACAAAATAGAGTGTATTGAATTGAATTAAATCAAAATGTAAGCCCGAGTGTTAAGAAATTATTTCCATCTCTAGTAAAACTAATAAAGAAATGAATAAAAAAAAACTATATAGATTGTTGAACAATAGAAATAATTAATTAATTAAATAAAAAATAAATTTATATCTAACATACAATGAACATTAATGTTATAATAATATGATTTATTTAAATGAAATAATAACAAAAATTAATTTAATTTAATTTACAATTTTATTGCATTATATAAAAGAGCATAATAATGTCAATCAGTTTGTTACTTCATCAATATTAACTTTACTTCTTATTCATCTTAACAACATTATTTGTCACTTTGATATTCATATAATTAATTTATTAATTTACATAGCTTAGAAAAAAAAAAAATTTTTTTTTTCTTTCATTTTTCTATTTTTTTATTCAAAGGCGTTTTTTTTTTTTTTTTTATTATTTTTAATTTACAATTATTAATTTTATTTAATTTTACTTAATTAACTGCATGATTTAGATGAAATTTAAAATTTTAATATAATTTTTTATATAATACAGAAATAAAATAATTAAGAAAAATTTGTTTTAAATCGAAATCTTTTCATTTTATTCATTCACCTTTGATCCCACAATTTACACACTTTTCATTATGGAAAGCACAAATATTATTTAAAAAAAAAAAATTCGCATATAATTAATCCATTTTATACAAATATTTCTCAAATTTTATAAATTAATAGATTAACTACAAATTAATTAACAAAAAATTAAAAAAAATTAATTAATTTATTCAAAGGTTTATTAAAAAAAAAAAAATAATAAAACATATACAGAAACGTATACAATTTTAGATTTAATTAATTTTATTTGTTAATTGTTTTTTTTTTATTTTATTTTCTTTTCTTATATTTTCATATCTCTCCAAAAAAAAAAATTGTTTTTTCTTTTTTTATATAATAAAATATCTATATTTCTTGTTTATTTTTTTTTTTAATTATTTATATTTATGTTTTATTGTATATATATATATATATATTTATCAATGTAAAAATTGATAGTTATATAATTATTATTCTAAATTTAATTTAATTTAATTTTTTTTTCTTTATTTTTAAGAAATTTTATATTCCTAGATGACAACTGAATTTTGTGTTGTTATTTTTTGTGTATCATTATTATTTTGTGGTGGTTGCTGTTGCTGCTGTGATGTCTGATCTAAACGATGCAGATTACGAAATGTTTCCCATTTACCTGTATTATAATCTAAACGTATAAGAGATTCAACTAACATCAATGCAGACGTATCATCAGCTTGTTTCATATTTTCCTAAAAATAAAAAACAAATTATAAATTATATTAAATTTAAATTAGTTTTTTAAATTCATTCTTTCTCTACCTTTGATTCATCTAATTTAATTGTTATAACATTATCGGCATTTGGACGTGGATTATTTCGATAACCTGCCATGAAACCTAATATAAGAGCCTTATCCGGACGTGATACACGATTAGCTCTTCGAAACATTTCATGAGCTTCCATAAGTTCTTTTGTCTAAAAAAAAAAAACAATTAAATATTATCATACAAAACAAATTAACAAATCATAAAATATTTAGAATATTTATTCGTTAACATAAAATTTACATACCGATAATACTAGACCCTTTCTCACTGGCTGAGCAGCATCTGGCTGTTGGTTCTGTTGTGCTGGTTGTTGAACAATTGTGTGCTGTTGCTGCTGTTGAATTTGAACATGGGTTGTCTTTTGTTGAAACTGTTGTGGCTGTTGTTGTGTAATAATTCTTTGCATATGCTGTTGTTGTGGTTGTGTAGTGGTAGCTTGCTGTATTGTTTGTAATAATGTTGGCTGACCAGGTCTTTGTATAAATGTTAAACCTTGCGGTAATACAACATTTCCTTGTGCATTTGTTGTCAATACAGGTCGAATTATTGTACCCCTTGTTTGCGGTTGTTGTAAACTATTAACATTGGTTATTAATGTGGGCATAGTTTGCTGTTGTTGTTGATTTGATATGACAACAGGTGTTAGTGGCGGTATATTGTGATGCAAACTATTTGTAGGCACTAAAGCAGGCATTTGTTGTGTTGTTGTGTGATTTTGTACTTGTTTATTTTGCTGTTGTTGTTCGTCTTGTGTTGACGTTGAAGTTGTTGTCGTTTTAATTAAACCTGGTGGCCCAGTTACTATTGTTGCACCGCTCAAATTATTTAAATTATTCAAACCAGTTACATTACTAATTGGTATTTGCTGATATATTGTATTTCCATCCGGACCTACAGTGCGTAATATAATACTTTTTTGTGTTGACATATTTGGATTTGTTAAAATAATTGTTTTTCCTTTGACATTGACACCAGCTGGCACAACCACTTGTGTGAATTTTTGTTGTTGATTTTGCTGTTGTTGCGTTTGTCCAGTAACTAATGTAGATATTTGTGTATTAACTGGCTGCACTTGTTGTTGTTGACTAACAACTATTTGTGGCATAGTTGGTGCAGCATGAGCCTTAAATTAAAAAAAAAAAAAATAAAATAAAAAACTGGTTTCTTATATAAATTAATAAAATAAATTTATCTTACGGTTATAGTAAGAGGTTTTCTTCCTCCAGCTGCTAATTGAGAATTTTGCAAATGTACAATATTTGCTTGTTGTGTTGGAATTAAAGGTGGAATATTTTGTAAAGAATTTTGCCCCGGTACCATAACTGTTGGTGCTGTTTTGATTTGGACAATTTTTGTATTTGGAGGTGTTTGCGGTAATTGTTGTGTTTGAAGTTGATGCGTTACAATCTTTTGTTTAGGTGTTGTTGTTATTTGTAATCCTGGTGCTGATACAGTTGGCATATTTGATTTTGATGGTGTAGTTGTGGTTACAATTCTCTGTATACCAATTTGACTGGGTGTACGTATAGGTGATGATAATGTTGATGCTATAGTCTTTCCAATGACTGAAGTTGTAGCTGTTGTAACGCTTGGCACAGATGAAATCGACATTACCGTAGGTGATTTTAATAATTTATTTGATTGTACAACAATTGGTGAAGTGGAAATCACAGGGGAAGTTGAAGGCGTTGCTAAAACACTAGATGTTGAACTGATAATAACAGGAGATGCAATCTTAGATATAGCTGCAGGTGTAATTGTTGTAACTGGACACAATGGTGGTATATTAGATATAGATGAAGAAGGTGTAGTGGTTGTAATGGTTGGGGTTGTAGTTATAATTGTAGGAGCTGAAACCGTGGTTGTTACATTAGTTAGTGTTACTGGTATAGTGGAAGCAGATGAAGTAGTTGAACCAGAATTTGCCAGTAATGAACTTGGTGTTATTGTTGATGAATTTAGAATTGAATTGTTATTTGAGGTCGTACTGCTAATTGATGGTGGAGCTGGTGTAGATGGTTCTTTTAGATTAATATTAATAGATGATGTTGACGGGGTAGGAGGTTGCGTATATATCGATGTTGCTGTAAGTCCCGCAGCATAATCGGGCGTAGAAGTTGTTGGTGGAGTGGAAACAGGTGTTGATGTTGTACTGTTTTGAACTTCGGAAGCTTTCTTTTGTTGCTCCTCCAATTCTTGAAGACGTTTACGTTTTTTAGCAGCAGCATAACCTAAAGGTTGTTCTTCTATTGCAAGTAATTTGATACCTCCATCTTTTCTACCCGCAGGAGTTCTACTTAAATTAGGTCTATTATGTCCTTGTGACGTCGGTGATCTAAAATTACATGAAATCATTATGAAAGCAATTATTCATAAATAAAAATACAAATATTTACCTGAATCCTGTCGTTGGTACCCTACTTGGTATTCCTTTTAAGGGTGTGGTATCAGTCATTTTTCTTGGCATTCCTCTCGATCGTAACGGAATAGTTGGTGCTGATGATTTCTTTAACGTTGATTGTGCATCAGCAGATTTTTGTAATAATTCACTTCTTAAAGCAGCACTTTTTGGTTTTTTTTTTAATGTAAAATGTTTTACAGGTGTCGACTGCTGACCAACCTTTAACAATTATTCATATATAGATATAACAACCTAATGATTGTTTTAACATTTAATCACTACATACCACAGACACAAGTGCAGTTTTATTCAAATATTGACATTCCAAAGGTAGCATTCCTAAATCACATTGTTTATTAACTAATTTTCTTAAATCATTAACCATATCCGTAAAAATTGGCCGTGTTTCTTCGTAATCCGATATTTCCGTATTCAACGATAATGTCGCTGGATATGTTTTTATACTTTCTGCTATCATTGATACCCATAATTCTGAGTCTATTCCGGCTACTTCAATTACTTCTTCTAATTCTGATTTCCACTAAAATTATACAAATGCAAAACATAAATAATAAAATTAAATTTATAATCTTAATTAATCGCTTTATTTATATTTATTTTTTTATTATTATTATTATTATATTAAAAAGCGGCAATTTTGTTATTAAAAAGAGACGTATCTCATTAGAGTGAATGCACTATATATACAATATAAAATATGTAAAAAAAAATAAAAAAATATTACGCCAAAGAACATTACCTCCTCAACATGACGGCGGGGAATGTGGAAGAAACTCAATAATAATTTTAATTTAACTTGCGTTTGAAGATCAGGAAAACAATCCTTGATATTCCTTAGTACTTCTTTGTTGAGTTGTGAACAAATTGAACCACTTGTCCATGAATCATTTGATGTACCAAGTTTATTGTGAAGCCACAAAGATGTATCACTGTCACGTACATTCGCCATCTTAAAAACTAAAACTGGACAAATATGACTTAGTGATGCCATACGTAGTTATTAAAGTTACACATTTATATTCGACATTTTTTGAAAACAATTAAATTTTTGATAAAGCGCTACCTATGGTGTTCAAAACAAAAGCTAATTTATAAATTAAAAAAATAAAGAAAACCAAATTTTCAGTTTCGTTTCAAAATTTAATTCAAATTATTTATTACAAATGAAAAAATAAAAATTATTTATTTATTTATTTTTTAAAATATTATTTTATATATTTAATAAATAAATAATAATAATAAATAAATTATTAAATAACAGTTAATAGAAAATTTATTTAATAATAAAACCATATGATGGCTTATAACGTTATTTATCCAACTGTCAAATTTACGATTAAAAATAATTTTCATCAAATCAAAGCAAATAATTAAAATAATTACTATGATAAAATTATGAATATCTTATTACGATATTTTACTAAACAAACATAATGCATTAAATTTATATTAACGCGATAACAGATGTGTACATTTTTAAAAGCAATATACGAAAATAACAAAAATTAAATTTTTCTTGCTGTGATTTAATTTTTAGATATACACGCGCACAAACACGCTCCTGTTTTTTTCCATGTGTTTGAAACATATTAATTTAACTTAAAATAAATTGTTTAATGATATTAAGAAAAAAAAAAAAAAAAAAAACGGACGTCATAGCTTTATGAAAAATACGCATAAAATACAAAATTATAATATTTAACAAAAAAAAAAAATTAAAAAGCGTTCTGTTGGTTTAAATGTGACACTTTGCTGTTTATTGTGCTGTGTGCTGTAGGAATTGACAGTACAGTGACAGGTTGTTAAGCTTCAAGCAAGTATAAAAAATCACTTTCATTACACCGGAATAAAAAAAAAAAACTCTTGATATTTCTAAATTAATTAATAGTTGTTAAAGTGGGGAAAATAAATAAAACCACCAATAGGAATTGATACGAGCCCCGAAAATTTGCACAACGAATTGAAACAACATTCAAGTCTGTTATCTATACGAATACAATCAGATCAGCTGCTAGGAACTATTAAAAACAAAAAATACTAAAAACAGGGTAAAAATGTAAGTTTAATTAAGGTGAAATCGTATTTATTTAATTAATTAACTATTATTCGGTAGTTTTTGATTATAATTATGTGCTAAGTGAATATAATTAATGTAATATACCGAACGACGATCAAGAAGAAAATTTTGTTTGTGTAAAAATATTTTAATCAATAATTTTGTCTTTTTTTTTTTTTTTTTTTTCGCTGTGTGATAATCTTTTCAACTTTATACAATTTTTTTTTTATTATTTAATTTTTAATTATGTAATAATTATTTTTCGCTGTTTATTTTTATGTAATTATTTGTTAAACCCTGTTTTTTCTACAAATCTTAAGAATGTTTATGCCGCAATGTGTGCTGCAATTTTATGAATGATTAATTGTGACAAGATTAATTACACATAGTGCATATGTTTTTTTTTTTTATTTAATTTTAATTATATTACACGCGTTAAAATTAAGTAATATGAACAGAGTGTCTATAAAAATAAAAAAAATTAAATATTTATTTGTTTAATAACATTTCAACTGTGATAATCTTTTTATTTAATTTTTTTTTTATCATTTTTCATCAATCAAATATCAATGTGACCTTTAGAATAACACTTAAATATTATAAATTAAAATGTTTCGAGCTGTATGCTAAGCCATAATTTTTTACTTAAAATTAAAAATAAGAATCTTATTTAATTTAATTTAATATAGAAATTTTCTATCTATTTTTAGATTTTTAATTAATAATTTATAAGTAAGTAGTAAGACTTAAATATAAAAATGAATCTACCTCGTATAAACTTAGATGAGCCACGATATGATCAAAGCACATATTTAAATCGTGCAAAACATTTTTTAATTGTAACAAATCCATTGAATTTATTCGCCTCAGATTCGGACCTTGATCGTGCTGCAAGAATTGTTAAAGATTACAAGTAAGGAACTATTGGATTTAGATTCTTGTACGAAATGAAATATAATTTTTTTAGAGCTGGAAAACCTGTTCCCGATTGCAAAGATGTAGACGATTTATGGAGAGCAAAGTATCTTTATGATTCAGCATTTCATCCTGATACTGGAGAGAAAATGATACTTGTCGGAAGGATGTCAGCTCAAGTTCCGATGAATATGTTAATTACAGGATGTAAATAAGATTATATACTTTCAATAATTCTCTTATATAATTTGTTGATGTGCGTAATTATCAGGTATGATGACTTTTTACAAGTCTACGCCAGCAGTTATATTCTGGCAATGGTTCAATCAGTCCTTTAACGCAGTTGTCAATTACACAAATCGTTCAGGAGCAACGCCAATAAGCAAAGAGTAAATATTATTATCTATTGAATAATAAATCAATTTATTTACATAACAAAATACGTTATATAATGTTTATTTAGACAATTGTTTACATCGTATTGCATGGCCACCGGAGGTGCCTTGGCCACAGCATTATCACTTAACCGTTTAGTTAAAGTAAATGAATAAATTATTGATAATTTTTAGAATGGAATTGAATTAAATTATTTATATTTTAGAATGCTCCTCCACTAGTTGGACGATTAGTTCCATTGGCAGCTGTTGCTGCAGCTAATTGCATTAACATTCCTCTTATGAGATTACAGTAAGGATATTGTTTCTATTTGCTTCTTAAATATTATTTTAATGATTATTAATATTATTTCATAATTCAGAGAATTAAAGAACGGTATTACTATTATGGATGATAAAGGTAATCAACTTGGAGAATCTAAGAAAGCAGCTCAAAATGGTATTTCAGCTGTTACAATTAGCAGAATTATTATGGCAATGCCTGGAATGGGTAATTTTTTTGTTATTTTAATTATAAATAGCAAACAGAAGAAGAATTTAATTATTTTTCTTTTCCAGTATTGACTCCCGTCCTAATGCAAGCTTTGGAAAATCGCGGTACATTAAAGAAAATCCCATGGGCAAATGCACCTATTCAAACATTATTTTGCGGTTTCTGTTTAACATTTGCAACACCACTGTGCTGTGCATTATTCAGTCAAAAGGCAGCAATTAAGGTAAAAAAAAAAATAAAGAATCTTCATAAAACTGAGAACAAAAAATAAAATAAAATTAAAACATTTTTTTTTTCGTTTTATTTTTAAAACTAAACAGGTTGCCAGTTTGGAAAAAGATTTACAAGAGAAAATCAAAAAGAAGAATTCTGACATTGATACAGTTTTCTTTAACAAAGGTCTTTAAACTAAATTTATTTTTAAACTAAAAAAAAAAAAAAGACAATAATTTCTTTTTTGAACGCATTTATAAAGCATTTTTAATCAACATTTTAAATATGTATGTAGTCAATTTAATAATATAAATATTAATATTAACAATAATAATAATGTGCTTAAAGCAACAAGAAACAATAATTAAAAATAAGAATTTACTAATAGTAATACTGTTGTTATATAAATTAACGTTGTAACAAATGTATGGAAAATATTTAATTTTCTTTATATACATTTAAACATTTAATATATTGAATATTTGCATTTTAAAATTAAGTCAATAATAATAAATATTGCATTAAAAATTTATGTTTAAAAAAAACAATAAATATTTTTTTTTTTTTTACATTATAAATATATTATTTTATATTTATATTTGTTAAAATAATAATAATAATCAATAAATAAAAATTATGTCTAATATACACAAAACAATAAAAAAATCTGTTTTATTTTATTAATTAATTAATTAATAAAAGCCATTTTAAAGTTCATTATCATCATATGCGTTGTATTTTTATTCGTGACTTAATTTATGCTATGTTTTTACCGTTTAAACCGTATATATAGTAATTCTTATCTTGACGATAAATAATCATATAAATAGAGGTAAATATACATTATTTTCATCAATTACAATTTAGTCGCTTATTTCGGTGCTAAATTCTTTTAATGTAGGAATTTGAATACGAATGTCAAAAATGCAGCGAAATAAAAATAAAAAATAAATGTAAACAGAAAGAAGAAACGTCAAAGTAAAAGTGGTGAAAGGTTATCGAAACAAGTTAAATTAAAATAAATTAATTTAACCAATTAATAAAAACTAAAATTTAAATAAAGTAAAATAAACTTGTTGTAATTAATTAATTAATTAATTTTTTTTTTTTATTTTAATATATAAATACAAATGCGACCATTTATAATTATAAGGGAGTTTAAAAAGTCTGATGATATTTATTGTCAAGAAGTGATTAAAGATTATGTTATGTCACATGCTAAAAATGCATTTTATTCATGTTTATTTCGTGAGGTATTTATATTATTGTTATAGATTAATTTAAAATAATTTCTTATAACGTTTTTCTTTTTATTTTTTAAGATAACATTACAATTAATTGTGCTTATTTGGGCTATTTTATTTATATTTTTTGGAGTACCACTCTTTATATGTCTTTTAGCAGCACCTTTTGTTGTTATATTATTATTCATCTGTGTTTATGGTACACATTTTAATAAAGGTGTTGAAACCGCAAATGTATTTATTACAATTTATTTCAATATTAATGATTAATTTAATCGTAATAATTTCAATTAATTGTATTCTAGGATCAAGGAAAATTTGGATATGTAGCTGAAGTATATGAACCATACTTTTTAAGATGTTCACAAAAAGAGACTGAATATGATATTGTCGATGAAAGTTATATACAAAACAATACCGATATTAATAAATTACATAAAAAAGTATAAAAATTCTTTATATAATTAAAAAAATAATTAATTTTATTTTATTAATTAAAGATAATAGGGACAATAAGTGTAAAACCGCATAGAACTTTACATAATTCTGCATGGTTATGTCGTATCGGTGTTGATCCAAAATATAATTTTTCTGTTGTTTTACAACCACTTTTGGAAAATGTTTTGGATTCATGTCAGGAAAAGAGATATTATTCGGTTGAGGTTGTCACAAATGAATGTCAGGATGAAACTAGAGATTCATTTACAAAAATTGGGTAAACATTAGTTAAAAATTTAATTAATTTTAGTTAAAAAAAATTATTTTTTTCTGTTTTAGTTTTACTATGCAACAAATTTATCACAAGCAAATAATAGGAAATAGTTTACGAGTGATGAAGGCTCAACTAGGTATTAATTTGTCCGTATGGAGAAATAAATATGTATAACGTTTTTTTCTTTTAATTTTATTTTATCAATAAAAATATTTTTAAATAAATTTTACTCAAGATAAGAAATTCAAATTGTTTTGTTATTATTTTTAGTAAAAAAAAAAAAACTCAATACTAATTCAATATTAAAAGATGCATTTTGAAAGAATAAAAACCGGCTCTTTCGCAATTAATGCACATTTCGAAATTTCAATTTTCTATAGGACTGTACACAGTTTTTACTGCAATAAAATTTTAAAGTGTCAAACAATTTTCCGTCTAAATTAAATGTCAAATCTTATTTAAAGTAAAATTAATATATAATGAATTAAAACTTATAAATAATAAAATACATTTTACAAGACAATAAAATATTGGTTTGAAAATAATATTATTTCATTAAATTCATTAAATAAACATAATTAAGATACAATGGAAGATTTGGCAACAACAAGCAATACAAAGACTGATGAAAATTTAAATGTTAAAAATGGAAACTTTATTTGTGGCGTTGTAGAAGGTATTTGTAATTCTTTTCGTTAAATTAAAGTGAAACGACATAATAATAACAACAAAAAATATATATTTAAGGTTTTTATGGGAGACCGTGGACAACCGAACAACGAAAGGATTTATTTAGAAAGTAAATTATTTTTTAATTTAACATGCTTAAGTTTTATGTATATTGTTGTTGTTGTTTTTTTTAGATTGAAAAAATGGGGTATGACTTCCTATGTGTATGCACCAAAAGATGATTATAAACATCGTGCGTATTGGAGAGAATTATATACAGTTGAAGAAGCAGATCATTTAACAAGTTAAATTATTTATATAATTTAGCGTGTAAGATAGTTATTAACATTTGTGAGTTTGTTTTTTAGGTTTAATTTCAGCGGCAAAAGATCAAAATATTGCTTTCTACTATGCATTATCTCCTGGTTTAGATATAACATATAGTAGTACTAAGGAAATATCAGCTCTGAAACGTAAACTTGAACAAGTATCTCAATTTGGTTGTAATGCATTTGCATTATTATTTGATGATATTGAATCAGAAATGACAAAAGCCGATAAAGAAGTTTTCCAAAGTTTTGCCCATGCTCAAGTATAAACCGTAAAATAATAAAAAATATAATTTCATTAATAATTTATAAATAACAAAATTAACAGGTCTCAATTACAAATGAAGTATACAATTATTTAAGCTGTCCAAAGTTTTTATTTTGTCCAACTCAATACTGCAGTTCCAGAGCAATACCATCAGTTACACATTCAGAATATTTAAATACATTAGGTTCCAAATTAGCTCAAGTAATGTTGTTTCTTTTGTTTGTAAATAGTTTAATTTGATTATAAAGAATATGCTTTTTAGGATATTGATATTATGTGGACTGGCCCAAAAGTCATTTCAAAACATTTAACTGTAGAATCTATTCAGGAAATTACTGAGGTCTTACGTAGACCACCGGTAATTTGGGATAATATTCATGCAAATGATTATGATCAGAAAAGAGTATTTCTCGGTAAAAACATTAATTGTATATAAATAATGTATGAGTGGTAATATTTTGTTTATTATTTTAAAGGACCCTATTCGGGAAGGTCACCCGAATTAATTCCATTGTTAAGAGGTGTTGTTACTAATCCAAATTGTGAATTTCATGCCAATACAATTGCTATTCATACATTAGCACATTGGTCCAAGTGCTGCTTAGATACAAAAATATGTTGTAAGTATTATATTTGGAACTATTTTAAAACCGTAGTTATTTATTTTATATTATGCAAAAAAGCATCATTATCAGCTGATATTAAATTAGAGACTGAAAACGAGGAAGGTGTTTATAGTGAAGAAGCTCCTTTATGTTTATCAAAAAATGTGTATCATCCTAGGCAAGCATTAAGAAATGCTATTATCGACTGGCTGCCTGAATTTTTTGTTGAAAAAGAAGCATGGGGTCCTCTCACAAAACCTCAACCAGCTGTAACAAGTAAAATTCATTTGTTTATATAGTTATTGCTTAATTCTAATATTTGTTTGCTGTTTTTAGTGGTAATGCCTATTATACCCATTATTCCATCCGTTAATACATGTATGAGTTTAACGACAACAACATCCACCTCGACAAATACCTGTACCATGTCTGTTCCTGAAGTTAATACAAGTCAACTTCAAGCCTTAGCTGATGTTTGTAGTACAGTGTCTGGTAAAATAATATTATTCTTTTAAAATAACATTAATTAAAAATAATCAATTATCAATTAATTGTAGAACCAATAAATCCAATGCCGAATATTGTAATGAATTCTCTAGTGTCAGCCACAAAAGTTGTAACAAATGAATCTATACCCAATCCAATTGTTTCTTCTGTAATAAATATAACAATTCCTACTAAAATGCCCATATCAAGTTTACAAGTACCAATAATGAGTTTAAAACAAGAAGGTATTATCTTATAATAAATTATATATGTTTGGCCAAGAATGAATTACTATATTTCCAGAAATCAATAATCAAAATATAGATAAAAGTGATGAAGAAGATTTAAATATAATAAAGTCAATAACTAATGAATCCTTTGATAAAACTAACAATAAAATAAAACAGCTTAATAATGATATAAATAATGATGAACACAATATAATCGAGAATAAATTAAATAAAATAATAGAAAATCAGATAAATGAATTTGTTGTATTAAATAATGATAATAATATGATTGATGAAATTGAAGACCAGCATATGAGAAATAAATCTAGAACAAATGATAATATAGAAAAGATGAATATCGTTGGTAAGTTTTATATACATATATATTTATAGTTTATAAACAATTTAATATATGTGTATAATAATTATAAATAAAAAAAAAACATAACTTTAGAAGAAAATGTTGAAAATTCTTCACCGACAAACAATGCCGAGCCAATGGAATGTGCAAGTAGCGTAACATCTTTAACGTCCCCAAAGCATATGACAAAAAGTTCTTCCGATGATATTATTATGTCTGAAAATGCTTCTGTAAGTTTATTTCACTAACAAATATGTATGCACAATAAATACCTAAAAGAAGTTTTAATTGAATTGACAAAACTAATATTTTCTCAAAAAAAAAAAAAAAAAAAATTGTTTAACTAAAATAACAAATATTTAAAATTTGTTTAATTAATTATTTTAAAAACTTGTTGAATACTTTGTTATTATTATTTTTTTTTTGCAGATATGTTCAGGCAATATGCAAATAGAAACTTCAGAATTATCACTTGCTTCAACCGATATGATTGATGATTTCGAAAGGTAACAACAAAGAATATAATTAAATTATTAGTTTATATTAAATAATTTCTTTTCTTTTTCTTTTAGAAGTGATAAAAAAATAACGGTAGATGATTTATCATTACTATGTGATTTATTTTATTTGCCATTTGAACATGGTAGTAAGGCATTGCAGATACTAAATGAGTTTTATTGGTTAAAAAGTAATGCGAGTGTAATAATTGGTCACAATAAAAAGCATGGGGATTCATGTACTATAAAACCTGAAGTAATTAAAAATTTATTTTATTAAAAATAAACAATTCAAATAAATGTTTTATGTGTTTAAAGGTACAAGAATGGTATAAGCGGTCAGAACGGTTTTCATCACTATGTAAAAATGTTTTAACACTAGCCAAAAAAATCGCATTGTGTGCTAATAAGGAAATATGTTATGATTTATTTTCCTATATATGGGATGTTACTGGTGTTGTATCATTAATGAATGCATTTATAAAGTGGTTGGCATTAGGTCATTTTCCAACAAATATAAATTCATATACACAGGGTAGTTATACATGTAAATCAACAAAAATACAATTTAATTTACTTTGAATCATTTAATTTATTGTTATTTTGGCTGTGTATAGGGTTTAGTAAGGGATGGAAGGAAACATTTACATCTGGTGACCAAGAACCCTGGGTGTTTAGAGGTGGTTTAATTGCTGATTTACAAGTAATTATTTTACAAAACATTAAAAAAAACAGAAAATTTATTTCATAATAAATATTAATTGATTATTTTTAGAGACTACTACCTGTTGATTCTGGTAATGATTTGTTTTTATATAAACTACCAGATGTACCATCCCCTAATTTCTGTACTATTCGCCCATATTGTAATATAGACGAAGGAGAATTATATTCCATTTGTCATAAGACATGTAATGATGGTTCGGAATGTACCGACATATTTTCAGGTTGATTATTTTATTTTATTTTAATTTATTTTATTTTATTTAGAAAATATAAGAAATATTCATTATTGCTTTATGGAATTCTATATTTAAATATTATTATTGTTTGGCTTGTTATAGAAAATTTGAAAGAATTACCCGGTGACCGTTTAGTAGGTCCATTTATAACAATAAATCCTGAACTTTGTATGGTTATCGAGAATTCTGATTATAAAGTTATAGGATATGCTTGTGCTGCATTAGATGCTAAAATATTTTATAGAAATCAAGAAGTAATTAATATTTACTTTAGATAAATGTCTTAAATTACTAATAATATACTTTTAAATTGTTTTTTAGATGTGTTGGTTTCCAGCAATGTGTTTAAAATATCCTGCAACCTTATTAGATTCTTCAGAGATAACACCATCAACTCAAGATCTTATTAGACATTTCCATAGTTTTAAATATGAATGTCCAACTGATGTTATGACTACACATCCGTCCATACTAACGTGCTCTATACTAAAAGAATATGTAATAACTGATAATTCAATGGCAAAACGTTTAATTACTATTGTATTAGCAGCATTAAGATCCAACGGATCGTACGGTGTACATACTTGTATCAATCAATCCGATCAATGTATGCATCAATTTTATACAAAATTGGGTTTTAATGAAATTTATCAAGATACTGTTACTTCAAGAGTTTATCTGGGTAGAAATTTCTAGCATATACGTTATAATACACGTTTTCGTTTGTTTATAACGTGAATTATGAAATAATATCAATCAGTAATACTAAAATACAAGAGAAATACATCAACTAACTTTAAGATCATTATAACTAAAAAAAAAAGAAGAAAAATCAATACAATAATTTTTATTTTAAAAATAGGTATTAGTAGTTAAGATATAAATGTTTAAATTACTTCATTACAAAACGTAATTTATTTTAATTATATACAATTTAATAAAAATCACAATAATTACTAAAAACAATACTATGATGATGATTTATTTACATAATTTACAACAGTAGTATTCAATCTATACAATCCTTATCTACATTTTTCTTAAGTTTATACACCCAAACTGTATTTATTCCATTATCTATTGTTTGAATTGGTTCTATGTTAGGTAAGGGAAAACGACAAGCAATTATAGTTGCATTACTTGAAGCTTCTTTAACAAATTTTTCTTCTAATTTTTGCATCTAAAAATACATTTTTTTAAATTAAAACGAAATTGTTCTTAAAATTTCTTTTATTTACCATTTGTTCAACGCCAAATATAACTATATAATCGTATGATGATAAATTAAATTTCCAAAGATCACGTTGAAAAAATAATGCTTTACTAAACACTCCATTTTGAATTGCTTTAAATCTGGAGAACATTACAAGCCATGGATTTAATTCAACACCATGTGCAATAAATCCTTGTTTTGCCGCAGCTAATTATAAACATTTAAAATTAAAAAAACCGTTTTATTTAGCATAAAAGGAAACGTTTTATTTTACCAACAACAATTCGTCCATCACCAGAACCGATATCAATTAATTTTCCATTATTTTTTGTTAACGCACTAAAGATATTGTTTACTTGTACTGTCGTTGCTGGTACATAAGGTAAACAATATTTACGAAATGCAGGCGCCACAAATGGTAAACAAACTAATGAAATACCAATTCCAATGCCACCTACAAATATTTAAGGTTAAAACTTATATAATATTTAGGTATATGAAAATCCAATGTAATCCAACAAACCAGTAACACCGATTAATATTTTTCCAGATATTGATTTTTTTTTACTTATTTGATTATCACTTTTGAATAATTTTTCAATATCTTCAACGGATGATGACATATTTGTTTAGTTTTTAGTTTTATTAATAAATAAATAAATAATTAAACCACATACAAAATAATTTTATTACTTATTAAAAACTTTAACTAGGAACTAACATCTGTGGATCACATCTTATTAGAATTTTTTTATTATGTATTTTGAGGTTAAAAAGAGGGGAAACATAAATAAATCCCTACTGATTAAATGTCAAAATTATAACACAAACCATCTTTCGGTAAACATTAAAAGTAACAAATGTTCAAAATCACGTTTTAATAGTCGTTATATTTAAATGAATAAGAAATAAAAAAAACTTTTTATTATTTTTTTTTTAATAAATATGAATATTGTTGCAAATTTATTCAAAAACTAATTTTATTTTGTTTATAAATGGAATAGTAAAATGTTTATTCACTTTTATCGGCTGTTTTTTTATAAACGTAAACTGTATCTTGGCCAGTTCCAACAGTTTGTATTGGTTTTAAATTTGGGAATGGATAACGGCATGTAATAATTGTTGTATTGTTTTTCGCTTCTTTTAAGATTTTCTCTTCAAATGTCAACATCTAAATAAAAATAATTATTAATTTACTATTATTTATGTTTATTTAAATGATATATTTACCATTCTGTTGATACCAAATACAACAATGTAGTCGTATGATGAAAGATCAACTTTCCAGAAATCTTGTTTGACAAACGAACATCTATCCTCAATACCATTTCTAAAGGCTTGGATCTTTGAAATAAGTAAAAGCCAGAAATTCAATTCAACACCAGTTGCCTGAAATCCTTTGATGCAAGCACCAATTACAATACGTCCATCGCCAGATCCCAAATCTATTAATTTTCCTTTCTTACATTTATCTAAAACCGAATAAATATTACCGAGTTGTACAGTTCTTGAAGGGACAAACGGTAAGCAATATCGGCGAAGTGCTGGCGTAACAAATGGAATTGATATTAAAGCAAGACCGAGTCCAAAGTAACCTTAAATAAATAAATTAAAATAAATAAATAAACTATTTTTGTATAAATTTTTTCATTGTTATTACCCCGAACTGTTAGAGTTTCGAAGTAGGTTCTAATTGAGAGAATTAAATTCTCTACGCTAAATGTATCCATTCCAATTACTGAAGATGACATTGTTGTAAATCTTAAAATTAATAATTTATTTTTTATTATTATTATCATAAACAATTTTAACTTAATTAAATTAAATACTCACTGCTTTGTTATTATAAATGTTAAAAGTACTTTAAAAAGTTATTGTGATATCACAAACACCTTAAGGCGATGGTTCCACTTTTTGGACTGATTTTAATTTACAATTTTACTATTAACAACACATTTTGTGCCTAAATTTTGGTTGTAATTAAAACTCTTCTTAATTAAATTCGTTGAACAGGGACAGACAATGTATTATTATTATTTACTAAATAATTTACCCATATCTCTATAAAAACAATTTTTTTTTCTTACAAATTGTAGTGACATGTTGCCTAGCAAAATCGAGATGATAAAGACAAAAATTAATCAGTGAATTGTAAATTTTCACTTAAGGTTCAAATGTAACAGTGACTTGCTAATTTAAATATATTAAAATCGCATCATATTATATAGTATAAGTGGAATTTATTCAAGTAATTCATTCTTAAAACCGAATTTTATTCTACCGAAATGTGTAAAGAAATAAAGTAGGAAAAAAAAAGGTCACATAGGTTGATTTCGTATAAATTTGTCCTTAGAAATAAACTAAATTTAAAACTTATTAGTGATTATCATAATAATTACGGAAATGTTACAAAAAAAAAGATTATTTTCGTCGTTTTTTTCCTACGGAATTCTGTAAAAAAAATTTATTTTCTTGTTGAACCTAATTTAACTATCAGCAGATTAACCTTGAAAAATATGTCTGCTGATTTTTCATTCTTTTTGATTTTTTTTCTCTTGATTAAACAATTAATTAATTATTATAACGAAACAAATTTATTAATTTTTATTACTCTGTATCAATAGGATTTTACAAAAGGTATAATCTATGATCAATAATTTGTATCAATTTGTATTGAATAATCTAAATTCAGCACAAACAGCATAAAATTCTCTTATTTGTCGTTATTTTATTGAAAGAAAACAAAAAAAATAAAATATATATATAAAAATTTGTGTTTAATACATATTATTATGTATGCTATGCATATTTTTATGTATTTAACATGTTTTCGTATTATATAATAAATACTATGTATGATTACGTGTCCTAAAAATAATTCAAGAGAGATTTATTCTCTCTGAAACTTTGCCGTTTGCATTTTAATTTTATTGATTTATTCATGCTGTTTATGTAGTTGAAAGAAATTTAAAAAATTAAAAGAAATTTTTTTTTTTTGATAACGTGCATTCAAAATTTTAAATCAGTCCAACAGTTGAAACGATCACCAGAAGGTGCATTTTTGGAATATTAATCTAATAATTAAATAATTTTTCTTTTCGTAATTATTAATTATTAATTAAAAAATTATTTCCAATTAATAAAGAATAATCAAGAAAATCCATAATGGCATCTTCAGTTACCCAATTAGATACATTTAGCATTGAAAATATTGTTTTCTCTATTAGAAGTTACTTCGAGAATCTATCAATGCGAGGTAATTTTTATTGTAAAATTTCACAAGAAAATATCAATTTTATAAAATAAATTAATTTTTGCAGGTTATTTTGGACTCGGTCTTGCATTATTATCGATTCCATTCTTTACGCCAGCACTTCGTAGATATTGTTTACCATTTGTACCCTCAAGACAAGTACAACTAAATAACATATACACAGTTTTGGCGAAGAGTAAAAAAGGTAAATTAATTGATTTAGGATCAGGTGATGGTCGTATTGTTATTGGTGCTGCAATAAAAGGATTTGAAGCAACTGGTGTTGAGTTAAATTTTTGGTTGTTACTTATATCAAAAATTCAGGCATTCAGAAATGGCGTAGAACATAGAACTTCATTCGTTAAACAGGACTTTTGGAAGGTTGATTTAACTAAATTTGATTACATTGTTGTATTCGGTATTAATCGAATGGTATGAATTTTTTTTATTAATTAATTAACGTAAATTAATTTTAAAACGAAAATGTTCTTTCTTATAGATGTGGACGTTTGAAGAGAAAATCTTAAAAGAAGCGAAAAATAATACAACAATTCTTACATGCCGTTATCCATTTCCAAATTTAAAACCAATACAAACTGTTGGAACTGGCCAGGATACAGTTTACGTTTATAAAAAAACAGCCGATAAAAGTGAATAAGTTTTTTTTAATTTTATTTTAATTATAAACAAGTGTTATAACCAAAGTGTTATCAATATTTTATTTAAAATTAATAAAACGAAAAGTTAAAAAAAAAAAAAAAAATTGAATACACATTGTAAGGTTTTAATTAAAATATTAATCAATACTGTTAGATTATTAATGAATAAATTATGTATAAATATTCTTTCTATTTGTTTTTCCATACAATTTTTAATTTATTTTTCAATGCATTTATTGGATATTTGTCTAATTGATAAAAAAAAACAGAAATAATTCTATATGCAAATGCCCTTATTATCTGACCTCATTTAACCAAATATTAATAAATTATTTAATTAAATCCATGTGGCCGTTTGTTATAATTATAAAATAATATTTTTTATGTTTGCTTACGTGCAACACGCGGAATCTTCAATGGTGGAACTAATTTTTTTTTAATCATAATCACTCTGTTCCGTTTATTATCTTATTACTGATAGTCATTTAAATTAGATTTTCTTTTTAATATTAGATTATAAATTATTGTTTTATTAGTCTAAGTAATTATTTTCTTCTGTTTTCTTATTATTTTAATTGTTTTTTTTTTTTTTTTCGTCTTAAACCAAAGGTCAAGTTAGAAATCTATACGAATGTGAAGCGTCAAAAATTTATTTAATAATGATGCTCGTGTAAAACTTTTTCTTCCTTTTTTTTTTAATGAAATAGTAAAATAATTAATTAACTTAGTAATTATTTACTATATAGTTTATTAAACATTATTATTGAATTAATTAAAAAAATTTACGTGAAATGCAATTTAACGGATCACTTTTCCATTTCCATTTCCATATTTATATGTTGCTATGTGTGCGGATTTATATTTGTATGACTAATTTATATTAATAAATACATTTTTTTTTTGTTAATATTTTTATTTTTTTTATTTCTAGTTATAATATTTAGTGGTTAAAAAAAAAATTAAATTATTTCATTATTATCATCTTTATCAATTCGATAAACCCAAACTGTATGAAGACCTTTACCAATGATTTTTATTGGTGGTAAATTTGGTAAAGGATAACGACATGCTAGTATCGTTGTATTGTGTGATACTTCTTTAATAAATTTTTCTTCTAAACTTTCCATCTACAATGGAATCCTAATTAATTTTACAAAATAAATTTATTTTTTTTAATTATATATTACAATTCTCTTAACACCAAATATAACTATATAATCGTATGATGATAAGTTATATTTCCAAAAATCTCCATGAATAAATAAAGTTTTATTGATGACACCATCTTTGAATGCACGTAATTTTGAAAATTTTACAAGCCATGGATTTAATTCGACCCCATGTGCTGTATAACCACGTTTAGCGGCAGCTAAAGTTATCATAAATTTATTATCTTTGATTATAGTGAAGATGAAATAAAAACCATAAATACCAACAACAATTCGTCCATCACCAGAACCAATATCAATTAATTTTCCTTTATTTGTTGTTAACATTGAAAAAAGATTTTTCATTTGTATATTCCTTGAGGGAACAAATGGTAGGTATTGTTTACGAAAGGCGGGAATTATAAATGGCCAACTTATTATTGAGATACTAATACCCAATATTCCTAAAATATTAAACAGAAATTAATAATTAATGTAATGTCGTCAAACATATACTAACCAACCGCCTATTATTGTAAATTTATTAACAAAAATTTTATCTTTTATAAAATAGAAATGATTCTTAAGTGAAGTAGTTATGATGCCATCTAATAAAACCATTTTGATTATTGTTATCAATACAATGAATTATTACCGGAATCACAATAAAATTATTGAATAACACTTATGTGTTTGTTTGAATGTTTAATCATATTTAAATATCATCATTATCGGCGTATTTTATAATATAAAAATGTTAATATTGATTATAGAGAAAAATTAAAAACAATTTTGTGTTTTAAAAAATGGCATAAAACTGTTAGAATTGACAGATGCGGCCAACTGAAATGTATTCTTGTTAGAAACAACTTTGTTTTAGAACAAGTAATAATGATTCAGAATGTGGGAATTGTAGTAACAATGATAATTCTTATGGGTTCCACAAATGAATACAGAAAAGCAATTTGTTCTCAGAAACGTGTCCACTATGTGCTTCTTTAATCGATATTATGAATTTCTGTAAATATCTAGTCATCTATTCTCTCATCTAATCTATTTTGCGTTTTCATTAGGGAGATGCAGTCGGCACAAGGTTACAGATAGAAATTAACAAATTTCACAGAACATCTTCCTCCAGTGGATAGTTAATTACAAAAAAAAAGGTGTCGAGAACCAAATAAATGTCGAGATCGGAGTGTCTGATAATTATTAAAATAAGATTTAGATTTAGCATTGGTAGAACTCAAAACTAGTGTCAATTTTTTATTACTAAATTAACTCGAATTTTTTTTTCATGAATCTCAATAGGGATCGATGAAACTCTAAAGAAACCCAATTAAGTACCATATACACCTTGGTTAATTAAGATATTGATAAAATCGATTCTATACTCTTTGATAATTATCTTCTGGCTGTATTAAAGAAATAAACTAACTAATAGACAACACAAATGATGAAGTTATTAAGGGGATGATTTTCCGTAGCGGTTGATAACCAACTCTACCGACGCCACTGCACCTATTAACGCTTTTTTTTTATAAAGTATAATTTTTGTCACAATCGTGATTACTTGTTAATAAAATGATTAAAATTTCTTTTAAAGATTTTTATCTTTCTATAAATTCCATTTAATGAAATGTAAACATTCTTAATCTATGTATATATTTTAAATAAAATAATTTATATTTATATCTGACACGTAATATTTATTTTTATTTTTTGTAATTATTATCGAACATGAAATGTACATGAATTTTACAATGATTTCTGTTTTTGATTAATTTTTTTTTTTATTTATTTATTTTATATAAATTTTTTAATTTATTTATTTATTCCAGTTTTTTTTTTTTTTTTTTTAATATAATTTTTTTAACTCTTTTTTGTTTGGTTTTTCTTGTTTTTTTGTTCTTAATTAATAATCATTTATTATATAAATAATTATTTTTAGGATAACGAAGGATCTTTTCTTCCAGAAAATGAAACAATTGATCGTATTCCTTTAACAGATGTCTACAATAAAATTATTTATTATTTTTATTATATATTTTGCTCTGGGATTTATTTGTTAATTTATTGTTAATATTTAATTAATTAATTCGGGATGCGTTTAATTAAAAGAATATTCTTATACGGATAAAAAATACGAACTAAAGAAAAATTAAATTAAAATAAATAATTAATAGAAATAACAGAAATGAAAGTATGATAAATTAAATGATGATTAATTAATTAATTAATTAAACAAAAACAAAAAAAAAAAAAAAATAACACATTTATTAAATAAGTAATAAGTTTAATTCTACTCACAAATAATTAATTCATCTACCCAAAAAAATAAATAAATAATTAATTTTTTACTCTACTTTCTTAAAGAATTTGCACATTTTGGTTTTTTTTTTTTTTTTTTATTGTAAACACAGTTTAGCTAAAAGTTTTGCTTTAAAGAATTAATAAAAAAAAAAAAAAAACAAATATTAATTATTGCCTGCCTGAAAATACTTTTTTTTTCTCTCTTTTCTTTTCATTTCTTTTCTTACTTTTTATGTATGCATTTAGGAAGGTCTGTTAACAATCAATATTTCATAAAACGTTTATAAATCTCTTTTAAAAAGTCATAAATATAACGAATATAACAATAAAATGTTTAGTATTTTCAGGAAAACATTAAGTAAAAAAGAAAAGTATATGAAAAATAATTTTTTTTTTTTCTGATTATTTACAAAATAGATTTTTCAATGATTTTTCTTTTTTCTAATTAATTAATTAATTAAGTATTTTTTAATATAAGAAATTAATTAATTATTTAAATAAAAGAAAAATAATTTTTTGATTAACTAAAAACAAGCAAATTATAATAATAATAATAATAATAACAATTATACAATGAAAATATGTTTTTCTTTTTTTTTTCTCTTATGTTTATGTACAAATTATGCGAAGTAATATTTCTTCTCATTTATAGTTTTCGCCACCCCCACAAGTCTTTTTTTTTTTTTTTTTTGTGTATTTTCAATATGTAAAAATTGAATAAAAATCTTTCCTGTTTTCTTATGTGTATTATTATTAATTATTAAATAATAATTAAGTATATCCGCTGTTGTTTAATTTATAATAAAAATCCTAAATTATAAATTAAAAATGCAAGGACAAAAAAAAAACGAATGTTTAATATTAATGTGATTTCTAGACGTTTTGTTTTCTCATTAATTTTGATTGTTTATTTACTTTGTTTAATAAATTAGTTAAAGAATTTCTTATTAATAATAATAATAATTTTAATTAAATTTAATAAAATAAAAGAAGAAAAGCATTAATTCATTAATAAGAGTAATCGGTGGTTAATATCTATTTATACTTATTTTATGCCAACAACATTTACTAGAAAATAATAATAAAACAAAAATTTTTAATTTTAATAAGAAATTCTTTTATAATTAGGATCTTTGGTTGGTTTTTTTTTTTTTTTTATTTTATTATATAAATTACATTTTGTTTTGTTTTGTTTTTTTTTTTTATTCAATATTTACTTATATACATTGAGAAATTAATTAATTAATTTTATTTTTTTTTTATTAATTTTTAAATATTTAAGTGCAATAGATTTTGTCTAATCGATCGACCTGTTTACCTGATTTAATTATGAATCATTCGTTAGGTTTTTTTTTCTTTTTCGATTCATTTTTATATTTTATCTTTGGCAAAAAGTGATTTAATTAAGAATTAATTCAACAGTCGTTTAGATCTGTCGTTTAATCAAAAAAAAAAAAATACAAAACAAAAATTAAGTAATCTTCTAAAATCCACGATAACATTTTGTCAATGGATTAAAGCAAAATATGAATGCACTTAAAACAAATTAATTATTTTAATTACTGACATTAATTACTGTAATAAATAATAAAATATATAAATTAAATGTTATTGAAGCTGAATTATAAACAAAATTAATAAATAAAAAATTCAAAATACAAAAATACCAAAAAAAAAATTTAGAAAAATCATTAAAAATTAGTAAACAAAAAAAAAAAAAATTAACAACAATAACAAATTTTTTTAATTATACATGTATTTATGTGTAAGTAATAACGTTTTTCTTTTTTTTTTAATAAATTTGTTTTTTTTTTTTGTTCATATTAGTCTATACATAATTTCCATTGATTAAATTTTTGTTAATTAAGTTATTAACGTTTTACACCGAACAAATTTGGTATCGACTTTACCTTTTTCTTTGAGCCATTTAAAAATTCTTTGTACATATCAGAACGTAAATATCTTGAATAGGAATCACTTTTCATTAAATGATAAACATGGGCAGCGGCAACATCGAAACACCAACGATTTGGACCACTTGGCCCATGTACAGCTTCACGTGCTAATTCAACACTTTTTGAATCAACATTTACCGGACATGGTGCGTCTGGTGCTAAATATTCACCCCATACAGAATTTGCTGCTTCTTTTACACCAGATTGTGGCAATGTTTTCATACATTGTACAGCTTCCCAGAATCTACAAATACAAATGACAATGGAAATTTTTTTTTTTTTATATACAATAATAACCAGGAAACGATAAATATTAAAACAAACTTTAAATTCTCGCCGCTGTATTCTTTTTCCAGGAATTTAGTGAATTGTTCACGACCAGCTGGATCATTTAATAATTCACGTAAACTAAAGCTCCAACGTTTGACGCGTCGCAACGGCACATCTTTACTAAAAATCAATAAAGCATGTAGTTTGGGTTAATAAATTCTTTGTGAAATAACGAAATAAAATGCAAACATTAATCTTTCGGCGTCCCACAATTCCGTGCTGTCCGTTTGCCAGGGATTTGGTAGTTCTGGCGATGTCAAAAAATAATCAAATTCGCTGTATTGTTCATAATATGAAATATAACTGAAACAATAAATGAATTAATCGTTTAGCAATTCGTATTATTTACTTCCCTTTGTATATACTTACGATTCAGCTACTTTAGATACTTTGATTGTTCTACGTTCCAGCCTTTGTTTAAGTAAACCTATTGTTCTAGTTAATTGTTCTATGGGATTGTTATTAAGTGCAGCACCAGATGACCCAGATCCAAGACTGGATGCACCTCTATTAAATTATTCAAATAGAAATATTAATAAAATTCGGATTATTTAATAGTAAAATTTACCTTCGATATGCTTTTTTGATATCTGTTTCGGTTGTATTAACACAACCAGGCATGGGTCGGTGAACATCCCAAAAAGCTCGTTCTTGTGAATCTAAAACTTTTCGCTCTAATTTATCACGTTTCTTATCAACTTTACTTTGTGCTTCCGCCTTTTTTTGATAAAAAAAAAAATAATAATAATTTAATTTGAATTCATTATCGACAAAATTTACTAATGTATGAAATTTACCTGCATAAAAATAAATTCCCATTTTCTTGAAAACATTTTTTGTAATTTTGCTAAATTTTCCGCTTCATAATCGGCTAACTCTAAGCGTGTTTTATTTTGCATTGTTCTCTTGCATAAATATACTGCATAATCTGTATTTTCTGGTTCCCAACAATTTGATGGCCAAAAATATGGTGTTTGGAATCTATAAAATGTTCCATCATTTTTAACAAGCAGTGCATGATCATCAATTGGAAATAAATATCCGTGTGATGATAATAATAATGCTAAATGTACTGCCTCCTGTACATCTTCAACATCTAAATTTTTTATTATCCACGCAATTAAATCAGCACCAGTAAACACTGATGGCACTTTACTCATAAATGCTTTAACCGTACGTACAGCAACACCACCAGCTTCTCCTTGCATTTTCTCAACAATTGATTCCATCTAAAATATAACAACAAAAATAAAAAATTAAATAAATAATCATTATAAAAATATTTTTTTTTTTTTTTTTTTTTACTTTTTTATAAACTAAAATATTTGGTGCGTCTCCATTATTAACGGGTTGTACATTCGCTGTTGATTTTTTAGGTACAATAGCCAATGTCTTATCTGATTCTGTTGTCATTGTTACCATTTTTGGGCTAGTTAAGATCAATATCTATAATAATAACAAATATTAATGCAATTAAATTTTACTAACCATTGTTTGATTTGATTAATTTAAATTAAATTTAATTTAATTTCAACAAAAAAAAAAAAAAAAATGCAAATATTACTACCATACAGTCGCTCCATGTTAATCAGACTAAATTCAATGTCAAATAAAATAAAATTGATCAAAAAAAAAGACAATATTTCTACTCACATAAACATAATTATGTTTATTTTTAATATTTTAATGTTAATTAAACTTTAACAAAAATGAAAAATAAAAAAAAAAAAACCTCTCACTTTCAATATTCAATTATAAATAAACTAAAAAGTGATGAGAAAAACTGACAAAAACGACAAAAAATAAAAAACCTCTCACAATTGTTTGCGTGACTATTCGTCTGGTATTCTTATTTTATGTTCTTTCTTCTTTTTTTTTCATTTCATTTTATTTCATTTAATTTTTGTCACATGTTTATTTTAAGTTTATCGAACAGATGTAAATATATATTTACTTATTTACTTGTGTGTATATAAATATACATATATACATATATATAGCAACATTCTTGTAAGAGGAAAGTTTACATTAACAATACAATGAATATTATTGTTACTAAATTTCTCATTTCTAATAATGTATTAAAGGAAAAACTATTTTTATACAAATATTTTATTTATTCTTTTATAATAATTAATTATTATTAAAAGAAAAAAAAAAAATTAAATTAAAAGAAATTTCTAAGAAAAATCCAATAATAATAATAATTTTTTTTTTTTTTTTTTGGTTCCTCCTTCTTATTGTATTTATTTATTGTCACATTTTATTGTCATTTGTAATAATTATTAGAAGTATTTAAGAAGTCAATAAACTTAAAAATAGAAATTATTAAAATGTTTGATTTAATTGTTAATCAATATAATTGTTTTTTGTTTCATTAATTATTTCCCTATCTTTTTCCTTTTTCTTTTTTTCTTTTTTTTTTTGTATAAACATATTTTTTTCTCTCTGTGGTTGTTTGTTACGTAAATAAATTATTAAATTATTTTGACATTTAATGACATTGGCAATAGTTTTGATCGGTTGAGGGGGGTTTTTTTTTTTTTTTTTATTTATGTTGAGTGTTCACCGGATATTTGATTAACATTTATCGCGTAAACAGTAAGAAATGAATTTTTTAAGATTAAAATTTTAATTAACAGTTTAATTAGTTAATTGTTATGGTTTCTTGCATTATATTTGTTATTAATGCTTGTAAATATTTAAAAAAAATTTAATTAATTAATGTAATGATTTAAAGTTTTTTTTTTTTTTTCTAAATTATTATACAGTCGCGTGTTAATTATACCAAAGGAGATTTATATTTGTATTGCGTGCGATAGATGTAAAAAAAGGTAAAAAAAAAAAATCGGATATTTAACCACGAGCCGTAATCGTTTATAGTTCAACAGAATAACTTCTATCTAAGATTAGGAATTCAACACTCAAGACAATGTTAGGATGAGAACTTTTCACATAAGAGAATTATATCCTATTTTTACATTTATTTAATTAATTTATTTATCAGTTTCTTATCAATTTAATCAATAAAAACAATAAAATATCTATCACATACCTATTACTGTTCTCCTTTTAAAAATTCTTTTAATTCTCTTAACAATATTTTCGCAACAATCATATAATTTTCACTTATTTTATTTTTATTATTAAATTTATACGACATTCTATTAATAAAAATAATTAATTAAATAAAAATAAAATTATTTGAAACAGATTCACATTAAAAAAAAAAAATAATTATTTCTCCTTTTTTAAAGTAAAAAATAATTTTTAATACACTGATATTAGAATTATAAAGGTTTTTACTGCACAAATTTTAATTAATTATTATTCAGTAATTAATTACTATCCTTAATCACATACAAATAAACTTTTTTTTTGTATTTAATTTCTCTTTTCTTTTATTTTCACATAATTTCTATTTATCACTTTGTATTTCATTTCAATTCTATTTAATTAAATAAAATAAAAAATGTAATTAAAGAGGAAAATAAAATTTTATAACATAAAAAAAAAAAAAAAAAAATTGGGAAAAAAAATTAGCAGCAAGAGGGTAAATGAATAAAAAAAAAAAAATATTAAAGAAAGCAAAACGGGAAGTTATTGCTCTTTAAAATGTGACGTAATTTTAAGGTTTTTTCCTTCTTTATAACATATAAATATATATATAGATGTAGATATATATATATTTACTTTGCTTTTATTGATTTATTTCAATGCTAATGTATTCTTGTTGCTTTTTTTAAAAAGCTTCAACTTATTGTCCATCATCTTAATGAGCTTTTCTTTAATTAATTTATTTTTTACATGAAAAACTTAACCAAAAACTTAAAAAAAAAATTTCAACATAGAAAAAAAAAACCAAACTAATCGAACTAAATTAATTCTATAGAAAGCTTTGGTGTATAAATAAAAAAAAAAAAAAATAAAACAAGAAATTTAAGCACACAGCACACACGAGAGTTTATCAGTAATTGTGTATAAAAAAAAAAAAATTATCAAAGAAAAATCATAGTAGAAAAAGTCCTCATTATCAAAGAAATAAATAAAAAAAAAAATGTATTTTTATTTGTCTAATAATAATTTCTACTGTTGCTACTATGCTGATTAAACTTTTTACACTATTTGTCCTTTTTTCCTTGTTATTACTAATGTATTAAAGTTTTTTTTCTTTTTTATGTATGTAGTACTGTCCCGAAATACCCCAACAAAAACCTAGCTGAGCTGGATTGCAACAGCAGTAGTAACATCCATACGAGGTACACTTGAATAATTACATTTACACTGTCAATTCAATATTATAAAAATTGACTCGCTAAAGGATATAAATACAAGTAAACAGGAAAACTTTGTTTAAACTTCGCATGCGTGTAATGAAAAAAATAAATAAATTAAAATCTATCCCACCACCCAGTATTTGTTGAAATAGAAAAATAAAAAAAATAAAAAAACTTTATCAAAATAAAAGTGAAAAAATAAAGAAAAAAAAATTGATTCTGGCCAGGATCTTCATTTTGTATAATTAGTGCATTTGAAGGTATTCGGTGGATACTTTACTTCTTTTTTTTTTATATTCTTTGTCCCTCTAGCTAATTAGGTGTAGAAAACAAAAATTGATCGAAGTATTGTATGCAAGTGACAAAATCAAACCAGACAAATGTATTTTTAAACAAAAAAAAAACATCTGTTGTAAGGTTTTTGCAAAATAATCTTATTTAATTTATTAAATTTGTAATTAATATTCAGCTTCTGTTAAACGTTATAATTTTATTCTATTATATTATTATATTATTTATTTGTAAACAGAATTTATTATTTTCAGCTTTTGTGATGAGAAAACAAAAAAAAAAACATTTCTTTTATTCTAAACAATTGAAAGGTTTGAAGGAATCCAGATTTTTATTTCCTTATTTATTGTCATATAGAAAGAGAAATTTTATGAAATATGAGATGTTTCAAATAAATATATATATTTATTGATCAATTTATTATTTATTTCATTTGTAATAACCGAATAAAAATTATTTATTTCTTTTATTAACAATAAAAATTGTTTTGTTTTTTTCTTCCTAAGCCATTTAAAAGAGAATTTTCTGTACGTGTGCCTCATCTTAATTCATTTATATTATTGAACAGGTTCCACACAGTTTTATTTAATTAAAAACTACTTTTTTCTTTTTATATTAATTATATTATTATTATAATTTATAATTCATCAGATTTTCATTAAAATTCTTATTTTGATTTTAACACAATTTTTTTTTTATAAACAGAATAAAAGTAATTAATTATTAATGAAACAAGAATGAAAAATAATAAAGAAAAAAAATTAAAATAAAATAAAAACCAGGTCACGTAATACACAAATAAAATAATATTAATTAATTTTATTAATTAATTTCTTTATTTTTTAATCTATTCTAATTATAATTGTTAATTTTCTTTTTCATTTTTATTTTTTAATACAATGTTAGTTACATATTTAGATTAATTCCTATTTTTAATTATTATTATTATTATTATAATTAACTATTATTTTTAATTAATGGAAATCAATTAATTAAAGGGAAAAAAAAATAAAATTAATTTTATTAATTCTTACAAGTTTTTTTTTAAATTTTTTTTTGTAATTAAAGCATAAAAATTATTAACAAAAAAATAATAAAAGATCTTTAAACGCTATGATTGTTTCACTTCAATACATTTCTGTTAATTTAATTAAATTTCTTTTTTTTTTTTTGGTTAGTTTAAATAATAATTAATTTTTTAAATAAAATATATAGGTACAAAGTATTTTAATTTAATTAATTCTTATATGAAAATTAAATTATATGAAATAAAATTAAAAAAAAAAAAAACGAAAAATTATATGTATAACAGGGTGATTCGACAAAGTATTATTATAACAACTAATTCTATTGTAAATTTATCTCATTTAATTTGTTAATTAATTTATTAAAATTAGATAATTGGTAACCAATTAGCATACGTACATAATATTATATTAAATTATATTTATAAAATAAATTTACAATACAGACGCCTACAATATTATGATAGATAGAAATAATAAAAGGCACATTTTGTATAAGAAATTAATATTCGTGATTAATGATTTTTTTATTTTTTGTTTGTTATATCGAATTAATTAAAGAATCTTATTCTAAAATAATTATCAAAAAAATTAAATTCTCGATACACCAACAAAAAAAAAAAAAAAATTATAAATTAATTAAATTTACATTTGTTTATTAATTAAATTGATAATTTATTGCTTTCTATTGCTTTTGACATTTCTATTATTATTGTCGATGACTGCATTTTATAAATATTCAACTTTTGTGCTTTTTTAAATTCTATAATAAATTCGCTACAAGGCATCATAATATGTCAATTATTGTTTATTAAATTAAAAATTAAGAACAAGAAAAATGTATTACTTTGTGTTTATTATCTCAAATTAATAATTCTTATAATTAGTAATAATTTATTTAACAATTAAATGAGAATATCACCCTGTTTTTCGTTTTGTGTTGTTAAAAAAAAAAAAACGAAGATTTTCTTCTAAAATAATAAAAATCGATTAAAAGTAATAAAGGAAACAAAAATTAAATTAATTTAAACCACATCACACACTACGCTTATTATTTATTATTATTATAATTAAAATTAAATATGTTCAACACAGTTTTTGTGTGTTTTGATTCATATAAATATATATATATATATATATATTTTAATCAATATAATATTTTATTAATTTAGTGTAACTACATTTGAACATCAAAATAATAATATTAATTAATTTTTAGCATATTTTTATTACTATTAAAATACTAAAAACAAACAAACCCATTCAAAATTATTAAATCAAAACAATTTATACAAAATTTATATCATTTTAAAAATAATTTTTATTTTATTTTGTATCGGACACACAATCCGAACTGCAAAATTCCGTAACAAAAAAAAAAAAAAAATTGTTTTATTGCTCACTGTTTTTTTTTTTTTTTTCCGTAATTATTATTATTTTAATTGCTTTCCTCAAAATTCTTGGTGAGAACAATTTTTATCTGTAAAAATACATTGCAAAAAGAAAGAAAGAAAAAATTTGTTTTTTTTTTGTTGTTTCTCTTTTTTAATTATAATTAAATTAAATTTTTTATATATTATTATTATTAATTAATTATTTATTTTGTAATTATCTTCTTCTGTTTTTTTTTTTATTATTATTTATAATTACTTTATACATCGATTATAAAATAAGGCATAAAAATGTTAATATCAAATTAGATTATATTATTATTATTATTATTAATTAATTTACAAAAAATTTTGTTTTTTTATATATTTTTTATTAATATAATTAGAGTGGTAAAATTGTTAATTATTTATTATTTAATTTTTGTTTTTTTTAATGGAGCTAATTATTTATATTTCTTTAATAATTATATTCAAACCATTTGTTTCTTTGAATATTAACATAATTAATAAACAGAAGAGAATAAAATAAAAAACGTGTGTTATTGCTTTTAATTATTAATATAATATATTATTAAATAAAATATTTCTATACATATTTGTTTTGTTTATATTTAATTGTATTTTAAATGAATAATAAATTAATTGATTAGTAAATGAAACTCTTTTTACGATTATTATTATTATTATTATTATTATTATTATTATCAATATATTCTGTTTTTTTTTTCTTTTTACATTTAAAAAAATCACAAAACCAAAATATGTTTCAAAAAATCTGTTTTTTAATATATGTATGAAACAATATTTATTTTTTTAATACTTTTTTATTAATTTATATATGATTTGGAATTCTGGAGATCATTCAGTTGGTTATGGAGTAAATGTAAATGTAAATAAATAAATATATACAAATTCGAGATGTTTTTTTTTTTTTTTAATTTAAATTATTAACAAATTGTTGTTCACATAGGCAGATGAAATGGCAGTGAATTTACTGTACGTTTTGCCACAAATTAATATTTTTCTTTAATTATAATTATTAGCCTTATTGACAAGAAAATAATTGTTAAAGAAAAGATTATTTCGAGTATTTGTAAGTGTTTTTTTTTTTAAACAAACAATTTGATAAGTTTTTTTTTTCTTTTCTTTTTATATAAAAATAATTAATAATAAAAGAGATTCATTTAGTATTCAAATAAAGAATATTCATTATTATATAAACAATTATTTAATAAACAAACAAGAATAGAAATACTTTTTTTTAATACAAAATACCACCTAATCTAAACTAATTATTATTATTATTATTAATTGTTTTTTTTTTTTATTATTATTTAAGTATTTATTATTTAAGTCCTATACATTAATATTATAAAACTATAATTAATTACAATATTACTTTGTTATGCTTATATATAAACAAAAAAAAAAAAACAAAAACAAAATTAATTAATTAAATTAGTTAGTAATTTAAACTTTATATAATTAATTTTTAAATAAATAAAATAATAATAATAACAACAGAAAAATTATATTAAATTAAGTATATAACAAAAGTTATCTTGTTAATTAGTTTATTTTTTATATTATAAATATAATTAAGTTTATTTGCTTATTTTATTTTTTATTTTTTTTTAATTAATTTTATTAATTAGTAATTTAAATTAATATTTATTTTTTTATTTTTTTTTGTATAATAAATAATGGTGGGGACAATTTCATTTTGGATTTGAATTCAGATTATTAATTAATTAAGTTCTTTTCCTTAATTTTCTTCTTTTTTTTTCGTTGACTTATCAAATGTATCACAAATATAAGAATTATCTAAGTTTTAGTTAAATTGTGTGGTTTGTAAAAAAAATGTATAATCTAACTAAACCTTATTTAATTCTAATATTTAAAATGCATTTGAGACACACCCGAAATTTTAATTTTCTTTTTAATTGCTTTTATTGCTTTCTCTATGTTTGTTAATTTTTAATTTTCTTTTTTTAATACCAAATGTGCTACGATTAACACATTAATTAAATAATTTTTAATGCTTCTATGTCTAATAATTTTAATTTTTTTTTCTTCTTTAATTAACATTTTTAACCAATATTTTGGTTAATTAGTTTTAGCATTTTTTTTTTTTTTGTTGTTGCAAAATTAATTTTTTGTTTTAATTAATTTTATCACATTAGAATATTTTTTTTAAATTAATTAATTAAATTAATTAATTTTCTCTTTTATTTAAAAATAATTGAAATTTTTCATATACGAATCTAGTATAAAATTCCGGTTAGAATTTTAAACGTAACGTATGTTTATAAGAATGTTCCAATAATACAATTTAATTTGTTTGTGTGTGTTTGTGTGTGTGTATGTGTGTTTTGCAATACCTAAATTTAGCCGTTTTAGGTTAGTAATTTTATCAACAAATAAAATAAAATAAAAAATCCTTATCAAGTAAAATGTTGTTTTGTTTTTCTGCATATAAAAAATAAAGAAACTAAAACTGATTTAAGCCGATTAAAATATAAATCGATCTTTTTGTTAAATTTTAATGTTTTTTTAAGCTTTTCTTTTTTCTATAATTATTAAAATTAATCTTTTGTTTTGTGTTTTATTTAGGAAAATCAATAAATTATCACAAAAAATATATATTATAAACATAAAACATAAAAAAAATAATTAAATTATTATAGAATCAAATTTTGTTGCAGAATTATTAGAATTTTTCTATTCTTTTTATTAATTTTAGAAATTAAAAGTAAGAATAGGTAATTAAAACGAAAAAAGAAAAAAAGAAAATTTTATAAATAAATAAAACAAAACAAAACAAAAAATAAATTAAAAATTTTAAGGAAATTTTGGAATTTTTAAATATTTTTCTATAGAAATAGCACCAAACTTTTAAAGTCTGTCTTCTCTCTTTTGGTGGTTTATGTTTTTTTATTTTTATAATTATTATTTTATATATTTATTTTTTAAATCTATTAATTATCTAATTTTAATTTATTACTTATCTACGATTAAAAAAAAAAAAAAATTGTTTGCTTTATTTATTTAATTTTTCATTTTTTCTTTTCTTTTTTTTTAATTACCTTTTCTTTTTTCTTTTTTTTTTTTTGCACAAATGATTTTAATTAGGAATTTTTTTTTAATTGCATTTTAATTTGATTCTATTTTTTTTTATTTTTTTTATACTTTTGTTATAAATAATTTAGTAAATTTATTATTATTAAAATTATAAAATAATAATTTTGTTTTTTATTTTTAATAATGATTATCTCTTTATGATTATATAAATATATTGAAATTACTAGAAAAATATTTTTACTTTTTTTAATTGTATTACAAAAAATAATAAAATTTAATTTGACTTGAATATGTTAAATGAAAAACAAAATAAAATTAAATTACTTAATTTAATTATTTATAATTAACATGTTATGAATAATATGGTAACAAAAAAAAAAAAAAACATGTTATTAAATTTATATTATTTTTGTGTTAAATTAATTTTTAATTTTGATTATACATGTTTATTTTAAACTTATTAAATAAATAAAAACAACAAAGATTTAATCAATATATGGATGGACAGAAAGAAACTAATAAAAAAAAATTTCGTAATAAAGTAATGAATTTTTTTTTTTTTTTTTTTTTTTTTATATAATTTTTATTATATAATTAAACAACTATCTAAACATTTAATAATAATAATAATAATAATATTGAAAATTTAAATATTATTTTTATTATCATAATTTTGAAATATATGCAAGTAATAAAATAAATTTTATATACTATAAATTAATAGTAAAAAATTAAGTTATTTTTTTTTTTTGTATTTTTTAAGTTACATATAAATTTTATTGTTTGCATCATCCAAAAAAAAAGAAAAGAAAAAGAAAATGAAGAAAAAAGAATTCATGGCTATTATATTTTTCAAAAAGAAAAAGGTAATTAAAAGTATAATTTTACGTTGAAATTATATAATATTATTTTGTGACATAATTTATTTGTATAATTAAATCTCAATCTAAAATAAACATGTATAGATGTCAAATTAGTTTTTCTTTTTTTTTTTTTTTAATATGAAATCATATTCATAATTATCGTAAATACACACACACATAATACATATATATATATATATATATATATATATATATATAAATATATATTAATCACATATGTTTTCTTCTTCTTCTGATTTGTTTGCAATTAAAATATATATATAATGTATATAATTACATTAATAATTTACATATTAAATTGCATTAAAATCAACAACAACAACGAAAAAAAAAAAATAATAATGTGTATAAAGAAAATAATATAAAAACTAATTTAAAACAAAAAAAAAAAAATAAAATAAAATATTTGTACATTGTAGTAATTAAGAATAATAATTTTAATTAGATTTTCTCGCTTTATATAATATATATATATATATATATATTAGTAAAACAAAAACAAAAACAAAAATAATATAATAATAATGTAAACATGGTTAATCAAAAAACATTAAGTATTAATTTAAATTATAAAAATAATAATAAATATTATTATACATGTATAATAATAAAGCTATCACAAATCATGAAAACCTATCACAGCAACATAAAAAAAAAAAAGATAAATAAATAAAAAAATAAAATAATAATTATAATAATAATTACAAAAATTATAATAATAAACTATAGATTATTTATGTGAATTAAGTTGCGTGTATATAAAATAAATATATATATACAAAATATAGTATATATTTATTTTCTTTTAAGTAATTTATATATATGTTTCAAATAATTAAGTATTTATAATGTTATGTAAGTGTTATATAATAATTCATTTAATAAATTAATCGTTTGTTTTCTTTTCTTTTTTTTTTTTTTTTGATTATAATTCGTTCATCTCTTCTTTTCTTTTCATTAGTATATATATTAATTAATTTAATATAAAATTTATAAGTATATATAAATAAATCACATATTTATTTATTTTCATCTCGTTTATCATTATTTTTTAATAAAACAGCTGATGATGCTATTGTTGATGTAGTATTATTACTACTATTTGCAATTGTACATACTGTTGGTACACTAATATTTGTAATTATAGATGATAATGATGTGACAGTTGCTTCATTTTCTAATAATGATTCTAACGATGGCATTGAATCTTGTGAATTAATTGTGGATGGATGATGTCGTAAAATACTTAATGAATCACGTGCAATTATACCTAAGCCACTTGTACCACTTACATCTATTGGATTTATTATTGTGGAATCATTAGAACGTAATTGTATATTGTTATTATCAGAATTAATACAACTATTTCTGCCAGTTGTTATTTGATTTTTATAATTGATTATTGTTGAATGTGAATTATCATCTTCATCATTATTTTCATCAATATCATCTTCATCTGACACATCTATAACATCATCTTCATCATCACCACCTACTTCAAAATGTACTCGCTCTGGTGATTGAGATTTTATATTAAGTACAGTACTCGCAGTTACTGTATGATCCGGTGATATATTTTCTTTCATTTCTTGTTTTAACTCTAAAGGTATTGTATCCGCAATAATAGTTGTGTTATCAGTAAATGTGGTTGTTGCAGTTATAGTATTATCTGGAGATAAATTTGGTTGTAACACATTCATCGACTTTACAGGTTTCTGTTCTTGTAATTCATTTTTATTTATCATTGAACTGAATTCACTATTTAAACCTGGCTTATCACAATTTACATCATTCTCATCGGTTATTAAGATATTCTGTTCTTGGAGGATATCTTTTTTTATAGGTGGTGTAGTAGAACCCCAAGAAAATAAGCCACCCATTGGACTTTCTTTTCGAACTGCCACATTTACACTTATTTCTGGTGGCTGTACATCTTTTTTGATTATTGGTTGTACTTCATTACTTCCTTTTGTAAACAAACTACTTGGATGTTGAAATAAGCTTAATAATTTATCTAAAGTTGCTGGATAACCACTATCACTTTTACCTAAATTATTTATCCACGATGTTTTGCGTACACGTTTTTCCGGAGCTTTAGATTGTTGTGGTGTTGTTGGGGACGATAATGCAGATTCACTTGTGTCTACTATTAGTGTTTGATATTCACATGGAGTATTAGTTAATGTACCTTCATTGCTAGGCGTTTTTGTTAGTATACTCGATTCTTGTGATACCGATATCGAATCATTCAAACTACCGCAATTTTCTAAACTCGACAAACTACTGTCATCCGTTTTTGTTGAACTCATACTATTCGTCGAAACACTATATTTTTTATCAATTTTTCCTAATTTATTTGTATTATAAATTTTTTTATTGCATATTCCTAATCCTAATGCTGACTGTGCTATATTTGACTTAATATATGCTTGGTCATTAGTACCAATAAAATCAAAGCTATCCGTTGAACTCATCGATATATTAAAATCATGTTGACGATCTATTGAATCCAAACTACTAATTGACGAGCAACTATCATCCATATATCTCTTAACTTCTAAATCTGGACTATCAAAACTGGTTGATATAACATCGGTGGTCATTGAAGTTAGTATATCAGATGTTGTATTTGGTATATTTATAATATTAGTTTCTAGCTTCATTGGTGTTGTGCATAAGGTTGGTGTAGTTGTACTACTTGTTATTGTTGTTGTGATTTTTGGTGGCGATGGAGTGCCCGATACGTTAGCAGTGTTTAAATTTGTTGTAGATGTAGAAACTGATTTTGTTTTAGCAACATTTGTACAAGCTATTAAATTATTGTCTTTGATTAAATCAATAGCAACAGCACTGTTTATATTTATGGGTTTTGTTGGATTAGTTTTTTGTTTTGATGGTTCCACAATTGTCACACGAAAACGGGATGAGGGTGTAAATAAATTTGTTGGTGAGCAACTTGTTGACGATGGTGGTGTCACTGGTGTTTTAGAACCACTTTCAGAAACACGCGATACTTGAAATCGACTACGTGATGGACTAGGTACTGGTGACGCTATAGGAGACGGTATTGGACTTGGCAAAGGTGATCTAAGACGCCCACTAGTTTTTTTATTTGGATCCAATAAATATCGATCAGGTTTTACAGTTATTAACGAATCTATATTGGAGGATGATTTTATGCTTTGACATGTTAATGAAATTTTTCTTGAACTTAAAAAGGTTGCCTTAGCCCTTATACGTGTACGAACCGGTTCAGGCTCTGGAGGATTCTCATTTCTAGAACACTGGGCACGAATATTTGTCAAAAGACGTTGATAGTCTGTGTTTGTATTCACTTCAGAATCCTGTAAACAATAATTATTAGTACTTTATTTAAAAGACAAATATTATTATTATTATACATACAGCAAATCTTTTTGGAACATCGTCCAAATCAATTCTTGTTACAGATTTATTGGATTTCAATGAATCATTAACACTATTCAATCCTGGCACTTGAATATTATTATCTCGTAAATCAATTCTTTGCAAATTTGAGTTGCCACCAAATTGCAAAATGTCACTCAATATTTTCATTCCCGGACATGATAAATGCGCACTTTGCAAACCCAAATTTGTTAAACTTGTATTTGTCTTCAAATTATTTTTTATATTCAACAGAAAATCATTGCTTAATACATTGCGACCAACATTTAATATTTCTAATGTTGTCGTCGATTTTAATAGATCTGATATCGATCTGGCTGATTCTCTAGTTAAATGATTATTCCATAAAACGAGAACTTGAAGGCCACATGGGTTTGTCGTAGGAAGGTCAATTACAGTATTCGTTGTTTGTCGTTCTAAAGTACCATTTTTAGAAAACTTGGTTGCTGCTATTTTAATCGAGGATTTTGAATCATTGGAATCTATTGAAGTTTCACTATTTAAACTTTCAGAGCTAAATGATCGTTCTGGAAATTTATTAACATACATATTATCAGTAGTTGAAGAACTTTCTGTCATTTCATAACAACTATCCATAGATTGAGATATTATAGGACTTGGACTATCAGGCGTTAAAGTTAATGATTCAAGACTGGTCGTAGTATCAATTATCTTTTTTGGCATATTCACTATTGCTGCTAAATCAGGAATATGATCGATCTTTTTTTGTATAACACTATCTGATTTTTCAATTTTTAAATCAGATTTTAATAATTTCTCATCATTTATGACATTATCTTTTTCTAAAATTTCCTTATTTTTTTCATTATCATGAGTATCGTTATTTACTTCTTTTTTATCTATATACATATTACTCTCGGAATTTATATTTGAATGCAGTTCAACATTAATATTTAAATCGTCAGTATTTAAATTTAAAAGATTTACAGATTCTATTATATTATTTTGATTATATAGACATTTTTCAATTGTATTATTATCGTTGACTATTATATTGTTATCTTTAATTTCAGTATCAAGAATAAATTCATTTAATAATTTGTTATCTGTTGTTTCATTATTTACACTTTCGGACGGTTTAGTTGAACTAGTAAAATCTATTAAATCCTTTTTTTCCTCATTATTTTCAAAACTTCCTAATATTTTGATTTTATTATTTATTTCATTGTGTATAATATTTTGATTCAACAACAATGATGATGGTGACGGTGATATTTCTTGATTGTCTACAGATGCATTCTTATTTATATCGATATTTTCTTTTAAATCCAATAAGATATTTTTTTCATCTATATCCAAAAATGAATTTTCTTCTGCGAATTTTTTTATATTTTCTTCAATAATTTTGTTATTATTATTATTATTATTATTAATATTATTAATATTAGTGTTGATATTATTATTTGCTACATTATTTAATGTGCTCTCTATTCCACAATCTATTTGTTGCATTGGTATACATTTATCTACATAATATTGATCAACTAAATCATTTTTATTATTATTTTTGGTTAATTCATTATTTTTAGTTTCTAAATTTTTGATGTTATTCTCATCCGTTACTAATAGTGATTTTTTCTCATTTTCTATATTATCCTTTTCCTTTTTTATTTCTTTATTTTGAATATTTTGTTCAGCCATATTTGATAATAATGTATTAAGCATAGATTTACCACCAGCAACTGTTGATGCTGTATACTTTGATGAATCATTATTTTCATTAGATGATTGCTTAGTTTTAATATTTTCTTCAATAATTTTTAAAGCATTCGTTGGTTCATTTGGTGTCAATATGTTACTTGTTAAATCTTTGCTTGCCGTAGATGATGTATCAGATAAAATTGAACTACTAGACTCTGATTTTAAACTATTTGCATCATTTATTTTATTAAAATATATCGCTTGCTCTATTAAGGCATCAGCAATATGTGCTAAGCCAATATCCTGAATATTATTGTTGCTTATATCAATAAATTGTAAGTAGAAATTTGATTTTAACAACGACGATATAGACAGAGCATCTTTAGATGTTAAATCATTATTAGCTAACCATAATTCTTTAAGTACAGTATTTTTCTTTAGTGCCGTGCCTAAAATAAAATTTATTTAGTTTTTGATATAATTTTTAATCATTATACTAATATTTACATAATGATGCTATTGGTCTTCCTGATAAACCACAATGTTCTAATTTTATTGTAACAAGTGATGAATTATTCATCGCCTTGCCCAAAGCACTTGAATTTGAATCGGATATTGGTGATCCAGAAAATGCAAACGTATGTAATGCTTGACTTTTTTTAATCATATTTATACATGATTGCCATCCTCGACTCGATATGTCATGATTCTCTGATACATCTAATTCATTTGTAGTCTCATAATATTCAATCATATCAAACAATGATGATGCAGATAAGTCATTTAAACCACAAGATGCAATGTCGATCATACGATATTGTACCTAAAATTATTGTTTAATTTAATATTCTTTATTCAAAGCATATTACATAAATTATATTAGATTTATACTGGATTTTTGTAATATATTTATTTCTTATATTTCTATAACAAACAAGAAAATCATCTAAATTTGCACAAAAAATTAACAAACAATTTAAACAATAATAAACTATATTAAAATCCAGATTAAATCATATAGTTTTGTTATTCATAAATTAATTAACTTCAATATTAATATATCTACCCTTTTAAATATTTCTTCTAATGCTTCACATGCTTCTGGTGTAAGAATTTGTTCACGTAAATTTAATATTGGTGAACGTGAAAATGTTGTTAAATCTAAATTATCTAAATGTTTAATTACTGTTTCAATTGGTTTTGTATTATGTTTTTCACAAGATTTTTTATATAAATCAGCTAATTCAGTTCTACATGAAACGTATTTCACTGTAAAAAGAACAAATATATTTTTTACACAATGCCAAAAACGTTTTTAATTAAAAAAAAAATAATAAAAAAAAATAAAAAAAATAATAAAAATAAATAAATAAAACAAGCAAAAATATAATAAAAAAAAAGAAAAAAACTATGTTACCAGTTTCCCAAGGATTTGCCGGCTCCAAGTATCCAGTTATTAATTCATTATCGTTTTTTGGAAAGGTTACACGGCGTCCAGCTTGTTGATAAAAATCTATTTTTGATGTCACTAATTTTTTATTTGGATTTATATTTTGATTAATAAACATTATTTTGTCGTTTTGTCCTTCAGATGCAACTAAAGATTGTTCCTGTTGCATATTATGCAACGTCGATTTCATTGTTACTTCGCTCACTACATCAGACTTTTCTATATTTAGTTTCGATTGTGCTAACTTCTCATTACTATTTAATTTGGATGAGCATGTACTGATTGTGGTGGTTGTACTAGCCAATTCATTATTATTGGGGCTTGTTTTTTCTTTTTCATTCATACTCTTTTTGTTTTTTACTTTTATTTATTTATTTTTTTTTTTTAACAAAAATATGACGTCACCTCGAAACGTCATTCAAAAAATTTTCTAATTTTATTCTAATATTTATTCGTTTTTCAATATTTATCAATTTTTTTATTTTTTTTTTTTTTTTTATTTCATTTATTATTATTTTTTTTTTTTTTTTCTTTAACCACAATTTACTTTGGCTTTTAAATATTTCAACATTAAAGCACACAAAATAACTCCGGTAAAAAACAATAATTAAAAAACCAATTTTTCTATTTAAATGAAAATTGTTTCAAAATATTGTTTCCTGTTATGTTCAAGCTCTTAGCGTGGCCGCCATTCTCTAAAATCTATTGTAATTTCCTTGGAAAAAAAATATATAATATTAAAATAAATTCTTTAATTTAGACAAAACGCGTATTCACTTAAAACAACACAAATATATCTTATGTTAATATTTTACGATTGCTTTTTATTGTTATTTTATTTCTTAACAAACAATCTTTTTCTTTTTTCAATTTACTTACTTTTAATAGTAAATTAAATAACTTTTAAAAATCGCGTAAAACAACAAAATCAACCAAAAAAAAAAACTCGACTGTTTTAAACTACAAAACACACCAAAGAGAAGAATATTGTATGTACTACGAAAAAAAAAGCGACCAAATGGGTTTGGGAAAATGTGAATAAAAATCTCTTTAGTCTCTCGAAAGTCTGCTCAGCTGACAGAAGTTTAGTATGTATTGTATAAATAGTAGAATTCTTGCATGTAGTTTTTGACATTTTCATTGTTTTCAAGCATGATAAACATATGTAACGAAACAATATTTACTCACTCACATTGTTGTAATAATTCACAATCTCAAAGTTATTTGTCACCTTCAAATTTCGAATTCTTTCTCTTTATTTTATTGCATTTAATTTTTTTTTTATAATTATTACATTTTTAATTACACAGACCACATGTACCTAAGAATTAATTGGAAAAGAAATAAAATCAATTTGCTTATCAACTATCTTTAACAAATTGATTGTTTTGTTTCGCTTTTCTCAAAAAATGTGATATTTTAAAATGCAAGTACTATATAAAATAGAAGTCAAAATATTATTGATTACAAAAATGGCAGATCGAAAAATTATCCGAAAATTATTCAACTTCAAAAATAGTTGTCTGTAGTTTAGTAGGCTTAGTTTATTATTCGAGATAAACTGGAATATTTTTATTCTCAAATGATTCCCATGAATTCATTAGATACTTAAACCATTCGATGAATATCCATCCTGGAAAACTCGCAGTGCTAAGAAGCTGTCAAAATCAAAAAGCAACAAACGTCATGTTGTGCATAAATAAAGAATAACAACTAAAAAGAAAATGTAAATAATTGAAAATTCTTATTGCAAAGACAAATAGTTTAAGCGGGAATAAATCTCTTATTTATGTAAACAATTTATCTCTGAAAATGTTTACAAACAATATTATATTTTTGTTTGCAATAAAAATCCTATAAGATATTAGATGGTAACAAGATCAGAAACGCAAAACATATTGATGTTTATTTTCATGAATTGATATTATCTTAATACTAAAATTACAAAACAATTGTACATAATTAAATCTGTATTTTCATATACTATATATATTAATTATCTAATTAAAAAAAAAACAAATTAATTTAAAGTTATAATTTATAAACATGTTTTCCTTTATTTTATTTTCTTTTTGGTTATGCTGGGTTAAATGCAACCGAAAATAGTTTTCTATTTATTTCTGCCAAAATAATTGATGCTATTTCCTGTTTCTCTATTGGTAATCTATATTAGACGGTAGAAGAAAAATAATTTAGCAAAATGGTTTAATAATGTTTTTATAAATTTTTACTTTGCAGCTAAATCAACGCCACTATCATCATCTTCTTTTCTTTGTCTTCGTCGTTTCGCCCTAGCAGCTGTTGTATCTTTTTTAGATGATTTGTCTTCCTGATTATCATAAAGAGCCTGTCTTGTTCTTGCCTGAAAATGATAAAATTTAATACATAATTTTAATAACTTTTTTAGCTTTAATACCTCCACTTTCGCTTTCTTCTTTTTATTGTCATATTCTTGTGAATCATAATAATTTGGTTTCTCACGGCGAACTCTACTTGTTCTTCTACGTTCATCGACAGGTTCCGGAGTTATGGCACGTATACCTCGTCTTGCATTATAAAATGAATAACCACACTTACAAGTTTTTGATGCTACAGCAACTTGCATATCGCATTTCGGACAACTCTTAGCAATCATCCTACTTTTACGTGAATTACAATGCATTATGTAAAACAAAATATAATCTTTTATAAATCTAATTATTATTGACTGATTTAACTTTATTAATTTTACCTTATGGAATTTAATGAAAGGTTTTATTTAGTTTTAAATATATTTTTGAAAATAATAAACAATATTCAATAAAAAAATAAATGTATATATAAACGTCAAAATAATATATAAACAAATGAATGTCAGCTGCAATACTTTTTTTAAAAGTTGCTTTTATCTATTTCGAAAAAAAGATGTGTGTGTCTTTGCTAATATAGTAAAAAAAAATTATAGTAGTTTCGATAGCAACGGCAAATACATTTTTTTCAAACATTCAAAATCCAAATTTGTAATCAATTTAGTTTTTTATTAGATTAATCAAAAGTTATGGAAACAGAAAATTATTTTAATTTAAGTGTTAATGGTCAAATAGAATCAGCCTATTTTCCATTAGGACCAGAAAGTAAAACATTATTTTGTCGCTATGATATTGTATATGGTGATGATTGGGAAATATGTTCTGGATTAAAATCCGGTGTTACGCAGTGTGCAGACTCAAGCTATACGATGGATGAAATTGTTTTTAATATGCCAATAGAAATTTGTTTTAAATCTACAAATCCTTTTGGATGTAACTTAATAATTTTTAATTTCAAGTACATTTTTTTTAATTTTTCTATGTTTTTTTTTTTAGGGCCACAAATTGTTTTAAGTTTTTATGGTAGTAATTGGTGGGGTATAGAAACGTGTAAGGGCTACGCAAGAGTATTTATTCCACCTACCAGCACGTCAGAAGCGATCAAAGTCCCTATATTTACACCAAAATGTACAAATATTTGGTCGGGTTTGTTTAGTTGGATTACAGATAGAAATCCCGAACTTAGAGATCCAAAAATATTGGTAGACGCTATAAAGTGTAAAGGTGATTAAAATTATTATTTGTTTAAAACAAATTTTCTAAAACTAATTTTTCATATTTAGGATTATTTACCGAAGCTTACGGGGAAGTTAATTTATCATTTCAAACAATATCTAGAGGACGTGAGAAACTTTCATTAGATTGGGCCAATTAAACTATTAATAACGAAATAAAATAATATTTTTAATTTATCGTATTAAAGTTTATACACATATAAAGTTAAATTTTGATAATAAAACTTTAATATTGTTTAATCGAACATATAATTTTAATTTGTTAAGAGATTTGAAATAAACTTTTTATTTTTTATTCATATGAGAATATAAATGCATTTTATATACATATCTATTTTTTACCATTAGTAGCTTTTTGACCTCTTCTATCCTCGTTAAATAAATAATGTGATTGCATTGACCTAATATAGTGTCTTCATCTCTTTAATTGATTAAGAAAATTGTGTTAAGTAAAGTGAATTTATTATGTGAATCAAAATATGTTTTATTATGTATAGAGAATTTCATTTTATTAAAAGAGCATAAAATTCCTTCTTTTTAAGTATTAAACACTCATTATACTTGTATTTAAATATACAGAATCAATATTAAATGCTTATAATTCATTTATTCTTTAACTTACTGTACTGTAATTTACTTATTAATTGATTAATAATAAACATTATGTGCTTTATCTACATGTCAGAATGATTAAAAATCAGCATAACACACAGTTGAATTTACAATGAAAGAACGTAAATTATATGTCTGCTAAATTTATTAAACAATTATCTAACAAATAGTTTGATCAATGAAATTCTAATCAAATATCTATTAAAAGTTTTTGTATAGATTTTGTTAAAAGAAAAAATTTATTTTATTAGAAAAAGTTTTTCAATAGATCTTATAGCGCTTCTATAACACTTACAGGTGAAACCAGAAAAGCTATTTTGTAAACAGAAGATATGATTTCATTTAAAGTTAAATTAATAATAAATAAAGGTAACATTCTCACCTTTATTTCATTTTTCTGTCTGTTACTGTATTAAATGAATTTAAATTAATATGTTGTGATTAATTTTTGAAAAAATATGACTATGACTAAGTGAATTGAACAAATTTTTAATTTATTTTTTAAAATAATTAAAAATGTTTTTTTTTTTCCTTTGTATTAAAATAATTTATTTACATATTTTCTATTTAAAACATGCAAAATTTATATAAATATATAATTAAATATTTATTAACATTAATTCTTATTAAATTTGTTTTCATTACTGGCTATGCCTGCATTTATTGTTTAAATAACAGAAAATTAAAATTAAAATTCCATTTATTTATTTTAATTTTTTTTTCTTTCTTTTTTTTTTGTAAAAATAATTTTAATTAATTAGTATATAGGGGTAAATGAGTAAAAAAATTTTTTATTTTTATTCTATTTAATGTATGAGTTAAAGGTAATAAATAATTAATTTAATATGGCATTTGGATACATAAATAGAATAAAATTTCTGGTTTACAGCGAAAAAAATATACGAAGAATGTAATAAATAAATAAACAAAATTCTACATCAGGTGCTAATTATATATAAAATTAATAAATATATACAGACTGTTTCATAAATAAATAAATAACTAAAAAAAAAAAGATTATAATTATGATAAATATTTTATTTTATATATTTATTCAACAGTTAAAGTCTTATTAATACTAAAAAAAAAAAAAAAAAAAAAAAATTCCTTATCATCAGTATAATATTGTTGTAAAATATTAATGGTGTCTGAAAGTAAATCCTTTAAATAAATTTTTACAAGCACAGGTTGTACAAAAAGGGAAAAACAAAAAAAAAAAAAAGATTGTTTCTTTTTCTAATTTATTTTAACAACAATAAACAACATCGAATTGGTGTCATAGAGTTGAATTATTATTGTATTACTCTTTGTTAAGGTGTAAAAGTTTATTTATGCTAATGATCATATTAATAATGTAAAATAATTTATAAATGTATGTAAATCACAGTTGAAAGTGGGTTTTTTTTTTTTTTTTTTTAGCACAGTACGTTGTACTTCAATCATCTTATAGTTTTTTTTTTTCTTTTCTACTAAAAAACCCTTATTTATATTTATTTAACATTACACCTTTTATCCTTTTTAAATAACCTTGATGAATAAATCAATTTGAAGATTGAGTAGCACCACCATCAGTTACAAGGTTTATTGTGGCCTTTATTTATATTTATATACATGTATATATAAATTTTTGAATATAATCAGTCCGTTTACATTCATCGCTTTACTTTAAAATAATTTTAACAAAAAAAAGAAGTTTTTTTTCAACCATAATCTAGAATTTTTTTTTTTAATACATAGGCGAATAAGCCACACTTACCACTCGTTTAATAATGAAAGAAAAAAGGAATAACGACAAAGAAAAAAATAACAAAAAAATAAATATATAAATAAATAAAAATCCCATCGTTATCTCATAACAAAGAGAAAACAGGACACTATTTATTGTATTATGTTAACATATTATCCTTAGATAACTATGTGATTCCATTCAATTTTTCAGTCTCTTTTATAGATTTTCTTATCGTTTTCCCATTATTAAACATATATATATATATATATATATAATGTTATTACTTTATAATTACGTTTCTTTTACGTTGTAAAATCACTTAAAACCATAAAACCGAATATCTTATATATTTGATATTAATAAAAGCAACACGAAACAAAATCAAAACCAAAAAATGTTTAATAACAATTATGATGAATAATTCAGCAATAAAGTCATGCAACTTAACATTTAATTTAGCTATAAAAGCATTTGGATAGAAGAAAAATAAAATTTAAATTAATTTTTAGTTTGTTTAATTTGCTATGGGATGTTATGATTATAATCGTTTTGCAAAAACAATTTCAAACAAAATTATTAATAATAGCGACTAAATCTATATAATTGTCAAGAATGTATTGAGAACTTTGTGATTAAACATGCTTAATAGCTTTCTTAAATATAATTTAATTAAAATTTTTATTTATTTTGTTTTTTTTTTGTTCTATAGTTGATTGAGCGATTTATAATTTACATGTTTAAGAGATATAACATTTGTTTATGTGTGATATATAATTTAACAAACAGTGTGTTAGTGCTATTTAAGGAGTTGCTATACAGAATGGTTCTTACTTTAACTCATTATTATTCTACCTTTTGAATTATATATTAAAGTCGGTTTTCATAGAACTAACGTATGTGTTTAATCCATAACAGTTAAATAACTAATGAATAACATTTGCAATTTAAATTATCTTTGAATAAAACGAATAAATAATAATACAGAAGATTGTTTAATAATGAATCAATATCCAAGTATAATTGATTCTCGATTCCCAATTCTATTCCCATTGTATTAGAAAAAACAAAGTTTTCAATTTAAAAATGTTATTACATAAAAGGTGTTACCGAATATTATTAAAAACTATTTACCTTTTGTTTGTTGTGTTGACACTTTTTGGTTTCATATCGGTAATTAGTTGATATCATGATTAAAGATTATTTTTGATTAATGATGGTTTTTTTTACACTTTCTATTTTAAGGTTTTTAATTCACGTATTCTGGATGTACATCAAAAAAAGTCATATCCAAAAATATTCGTAATTAACCATACGCTTTTAAACATTAAATAAGATGTAGACAGGGCACAGTAATTAAGATTTATTTCGGATGAAAATTTAAAAATAATTTTAATATTATATTTAGACTAACGATAATAACTGAGTTATATTGTTAATTAGAGATTTATTGCTCATGAATTAACAACCATTTACACATTATTTAAATTAAAACGATAAAAAAATATTTAAAGGAGAGATATACCTGTGTTTCAGGGTGTTAATAAACTTAATAATAATCTTAATTTCAAAAGTGTACTTATCGTTTTAAGTAATAAACATGTAACATGGACTTATGAAAAGAGAGTTACAGCTACGATAACTGTCCGATTGTTAAAAAACACAAAATTAATCATCTTAAAATACTGTAAGCCTTCTTTAGTGTGTAAATAACTAGAAAAAAAGTTAGCCCAGAATCTTACAGGTTGTGATATTGGAGAATTAAAATTATCATCTTAAATGCATCAATAAAACAAGATGAATGCTTTAGAATTTGTAATAAAAACCACTGGGAAATATGTTCAAATACCTTTGGTCATCAGATTTTTGTATGGAGAATTCTTTTTTTTCTTAAGAGAGAATGGAGTCAATTTCATTAGAATGCAGTACTTTGTTTCACAAAACTGTCTAGCGCTACAAGCATAATTTCTGTTGATAATTTTCGCTTTGCTTCAGTTTTATTTAATTAAACAATTTCTAATAATTTACCTATGAATTTTCATAGATTTTACTAATAATTAAAAAACAAAAACGAAGACGAAAAAATCGTTTATTCTTTATTGAAAAAAGAAAGAAAAAAATCATTAAATTATCGATAAAATTCTTGTGTAAATTTCAATTAAGTTGATTTTTCACTTTTTATTATATAATTTATAGATGATGAAGAAAAAAAATAAAAATAAAAATCTATTTGTAGAATATACATCATGTGAAATATATGTAATTTTTACGTATGTACGAAAGTAATGAGTAAACAAAAAAAAAAAAAAAATTGTATGCACATGGTTAATGAGTTGTGTGGGTTGATTTGATTTTTTTTATTTATTTATTTTTGTTGTTGTTTCATTGGGATGTATCGTGAAAATATAATTAAAAATCAAATCAAATAAAACAATAAAAATTATTTGTTATATACTTACGCACTTTTTATTTTATTACATTTTGTTGAATTTTATTTATTTATTAGGTACGTATGGATAAAATTTTTGTTCTAGAATTATGTATGGTATTAAGGTTCCAGTTGTAAATAAAACAACAACAAAAAAAAAGTGGAAAAATCACATTGAATCATCGTGCCAATATTGGTTAATAATAAAATAAAATTATTTACTTGGATTTTTTTTTGTTTTTTTTGTTTTTGGTTCTGTATAATTATTTTAATTAAATTTTCTCAGGGAAAATAAATGATTATAAATGTAATCAACAAGGAGAGTAAATATTAATTTCGGTATTATTGGTAAAATCTTGGTCTGCCTTGAAGGTTTTTTTTTTTTTTTATTTCATTAACAATCAATTCGAGTAACTGCAATTACATCACGCCTATATTGTAATGAAATCACGTATTAACTAAGTAATTACATTAAATTGTTTAATTAAACGGAGAGAAAATATCGATCAATTACTTAAACGTCCCTAATATAATTTAAATTCATAAATCTCTATGAGTAAAATGAATTTAATTATACAAAATCCTATAAGAGTGTCGACGTTTTAGATAAAGCATTTATAAAATCAGTTAAACTATTACCATCATTAAATAATTTAATTCTAATTCAAATTTATAATATGCAAGAAATAGCTATTGCATTATATTACATCATATCTTTCAAATGGACTTCATTTCAGCATTGCACAGTATTTGTTCTTTGTATACAACATCAAAAGATTAAATTCTTTTATCAATACTGTCTAGAAGGCTAGTTACTTTTTTGTTAACACGTTTCTTAAGGCTATTTTCGTGGCTTTTTACATTCTTTCATACAACCTTTGTCACTACGCCAATTTAAAAGTCCTTGTTAAGTTCAGTGTTTCTGATGTACATGGGTACTTCTGCAATGTTTTCTAAAACCATTGTTCTGGAATCTAAACAGTTTATTTATGTTGCTCAGTTTAACACATACCCAAAAAGTTACCTTAATTAAAAATTAAATAAATAGCCATAGGCACGATTATGATTTTATTTGCGTAAATTAAATAATAAAAACAAAATAGAAAGAAAATAATATATATATATATATATATATATAATAATAATAATATTATCAAAACGAAAAAAAAAGTGATAAATTACAAAACACACAAGTCAATAGGCAAACAAAATTTATAATAATACCATAAAAAAAAACGTAAAATAATTATTAAATAAACAAAAATAAATATAAAAATAACTTTTGATTATTATTAGAGTGGGTGGTGGTTGTTTGATTATTAGTTTATTATATGTTGTATAGTCCTAATAATACATACGGTTATTTCTAATAATGGGTTGAAATTAAATGATTTATATACCCTACCTTTAAATGTTTAACGTGCAAATCCATAGTCCCTATAAATTTTAGGTTTAATTTTATTTATTCATTCTGCGTTTATATTTTCTGTTTCATTATATATTACCTATATTTCTGTTTCAATCTATCAATACGATTAATACTCTACATTCTGTATTGATAAAAATTGCGTTTTGTTTTTCTTTTTTATTAAAGTTTATATAAAACAGACCTTTAAGTAGTCTTTTAAGTACTGAAAAGTACTTAAAGGTCATATCCTCTTTGGCATATGCAACAGATGTAAAAGTATAAAATCTCATGTGGTGCCTCAGCAATTTTTGGCTGATTTATAATGCGGATAATAGGTCATAGTATTTGAAGGCGCCAATGTTTAGCTTTTAATCTCTATGGACGTTAACCATTTTTTATTTTTATTTTATTTATTTTTTCTTTTTCTGTAATAAAATTTTGCTCTGATTACGAGCAAAAGATGTATAAACAAACAAACAGAAGAAAAAAAAAAAGAAGCAAAAATGATCGATGTAACTAGAACACTTACATACAGTACAAGGGTATGTATAAATCAAAAAATTTTAAATTCCAAGAACTTTTATCCGTTGTAAAGAAAAATGTCCTTCTGTGATGAAAACCATGTAAAATACAGCAAATAACCTTTTTTAAATTATGTCAATAAAATTTCATAATCGACCTTAATATAAATAAATATAAAAATGTCTCTTTTCTTTTTTCATATCATTTAATTTGCATAACGTATATAATATATATATATATATTTATAATTATTTTATGTCTACAACTAAATTTAATTGGTTTAAATTTTTTATTACTTAATTACATAGTACATAAATATTTTTTATTTAATACATAAATAATTATTTTTAATATATCTGTAATTATTTTTGTTTTTTAGCGATATTTAATATTATTATTATTATTATGTTATAACAATTAGGCTTATTTAATATTTTAATTATTTTACAATAAAATTTATGTGGTGCTATCGAAATTTTTTTTTTTTTTTCTTACCTCAAACCTTTTTATCTTTATATTACATTTATACTTATCCTTGTGCTATTACGTTAATTACATTTATAATTATAATTTTCACAAGAGTATCATCATTACAATAATCTCTATAACATTATAATTAAAATGAAAAACATTTTTTTTAAATATTATACATGTTTGTAGCATACATAAAAAGCAGAGACAACATTGTTGATTTAAAGTTTTGTTTTTTTTTTGTTTTTACCCTTACTTTAGATTACATTTTTAATACAACGACTAATTATTATTATTATTTTTTTTTTTTGATAAAATCATTTTATGTTAGTAAAACAACTACCCTGTTTTACCATTAATTAATAATTTCATTAATCATATTTATATTAATACATATACATATACATATAAAAAATACTTGATCAAAACATTGATTTATATCTCTTTAATAATATTTAATTTATTAACAGTGAACATCAATTGAACGATCATTAAAATTAAATAAAAAAAATTAAAAAAGAAAAAAAAAAGCAGAAAATTCCCATTGAATGTAATTTAATTGATTTACGATTTTCTACATAAAAACTTTTCTAATAAATCATAAATAAATGATTAGCTTATAGAAAATAGGAAAATAAAAAAAAAATAATTTAATGTATGCTGGCTGATAGAAGATGCGGATTTAATTTTTCTCCGATTTGAATAAATTTGGATGACGAACAACATCAAAACCGATTGAAAGATTTGGTTAAAAATTCTTTATAACTTTATTGTACTGATTATTACAGTTGCTGTTGCTATTTCTGTGTATATACATTTAAAACGAATTTTGTAAATTAAAATCAACACACAGTTTGATAAAAAAAAAAAAAAAATAATAATAATAATAAACAAAAATAGAATTTTTCTTTTTTTTTATTATTTTTCCTCTTTCTCCTTAATCTTTGAAAAAAAAAAAAAAAAAACAATTTTAAGATAAAAGAAAAACTTCTTGTTGTTTGTGCTCTTGTATTATTTTAAGTAAATTTTTAATGTTAGTTCGCTGTATAAATTCAAATCAAGGTTAATCGATTCTGTATCAATTTTAATTTAACTTGTCATTTATTGGATTTTCTAAAGAATAATAATCAAAGCAGAAGGAAATATCGATTTTTTTTTTTTTGGAATTTTTAATAATTATAATAAAGTTTACAGCTACTATACTTAACTTGAATTAACAAAAGTTTGATTTTATATCGGTTTGCTATAGTTGAATGAAGATTTCCATTATTTTTAATGTTTATGATTTAGCAAAAAAAAAAAAGAAACACAAAAATTTTATTAAATTAATCGAGTGTAAAATGACATGACATTCTTTTAGTTGTCTTATAAATTTATTTTAAGAGATTTTAATCGTTTTCGTTTTTTTAGTTAATAATAAATTTCTATATGAGTATGTAGATTAATTCTGGTACCTCGGCACCTTTATATCAACAGATTGTGATGAACTCCACAGATGTTGAAAACAGATTGTGCAAAGCAAGGACAGCATTGATGACAATATGAACGAATTTGAAAATCTCCAGAGGGACAAAGCTCATAATATTCAGGACATGTGTAAAGTCAACCGTTATGTATCGCAGTGAGAGTAGTATCGAATAAAATCACTCAGATACAACAACGAATGTCTACGAATAATATGCCTCTGGACTGACACAATTACCAACTGTAATCTCTAGAGATTGACAAATAAAGAGCCGATATTACAACAAATAATAAGTAAAAGAAAGTAGAGATGGATAGGACGCACACCCGCTGAGCATTACTAGATTGGTAATAGAATGGAACCTGCTAGGAACCGCGTAACACCTGGCGCCGTACATTAGCGAAATATACGCTAAAAAGAACATGGATAGAAATTAGAAATCCTTAGCAACTAACAGTGGTGTAGAAACCGTATACTCCCGTAAGAGCAATATTAAAATTTTCAATTATCAGCTATGTTTGATTGCAAATATTTTCAACTTGAGCGTTTCCTTTGTCCTTGACTTCAAGTAATAATTTCCATCATATAACATTTTACGTAAACAAAATAAAAAAACCATAATTCATATTTATTAATATTGATTAGAATTGAAAAATGATTATTTAACAATAATTAATCTGATTTACGTAGTTACAGCATATTTTCATTGAATTTTTATAAATTTTATTACTTCAGAATCAAAAGCAAAAAAAAAAATTACACAAAATCGTATTAATTTGTTTTCGTGACGCATTTAAGCGTAATAATCTTCAAATTAATTTTCAAAAAGAATAAAAAAAAAAAAAAACGCTGTTCTGTTACCTTTAAAGAAAATTATTTTTAATTAAAAAAAAGAAAAAAATGAGAGAATCTTAAGTGGCTCCAATTAATAATAAAAAAAAAAGAAGTAATTATGTTTAAGGTTTTTTAGTCTTCACAAAAAAAAAGGAAAAAAAATGTTTTAGCCTTAGTCTTCTGCGTATATCTTCATTATATAAAAAGATTATTATTATTTTTTAAGGTATTTCTTACTTAAGCCATATGTTTTTACAGCCTTTATTGTTTACAATTGTTGGTATTTTTAATTCGTTTATGTTTAATCAGATGTTATTCGAATATAAATATAGAAAATTTTTAAGAGAGAATTTATCTGTTTAAAACAACAAAACTAAATTACATTTTGTTATTTTCTGGTTTTTTTCCATCTTTTGCTTTTATTAAATTAATTAATTAAACGAGTACTGTTTTTTTGTTTAATCTTTAATAAATTAAATATTAATACTTTAACAAATCCATTTCTCTTTTATAACGACTTAATTGTTAATACTGACGTCTAATACGAGCATTTTTAACTTTTTAACAAACATCAACCGTTTGTAACCGTTTCTAACCGGGATTTTCTGGATGGTATTATTCTACTTTATTCTACTTCCTGTTTTAATACAAATCTTTAAAATTTCATACAGAAAAAAAAAAATAAATAAATAAACTTTTTAATATCGTCATTCTATAGTCAAACTTTTATCCGACTAATGAATTTGTGACTATCGACTAAGGAAAAAGATCCATTGATTCGCGGGTGTAATTTATGGATTAACTCATGCTCTAAAAACAAAAAACAATCAGGGTCGTTATAAACAGAGTAAAATGCTTTTGTTTAAGATTTTATAAAGAATCCATAATTAAAGAAAAAAAAAAAATAAAAAATTAAAATTGGGGCTCATAGTTGATGAATTTTAATTTTTTTTTTTTTTTTTTTTTTTAATTTATTTATAAAATCATTAATTAACTTTGTTATTGTTTAACATACATTAAATTAATTAATTATTTTTATTATTCAATATTTACATTTTAATTTTTTATTTTATTAATTTTATTTAATTTAATTGTATTTTGGATAATTAAATTTTTTTTTTTTTTTATTTTATGTATGCAGTTTATCGATTAATAAATAATTTTTTTGTTTCTTTATTAATTTGACTACAATACATGTTTGTATTACTAAATGTTTAAAAAATTGTAATTATTTGTTATTTTAATTTTGTTGTAATTAGCAAATGAAAAATAAAAAATAAAAATTTTAATTGGTTATGATTGTTTGTAGCCAAAAATATATTTAATCATAAGAGGTGTGTGTCGAATATTTCTGTAGGCCTTTATACTATTTATTCTGTGATTATACATTTTTATTTTCTAATTAACATTCGGTATACCGAAATTATATTTTATGCATATTACCTTATCTATAGAATAATCCATTAAAAACACGGTGTGCTCATTTTTGGCCTTTTTTTTTTTTATTTATTTATTTTAACATAAACAAATCTTCAGTTTGTTCTCTGTTTAATACATTCGTTCTTGCTACTTGAATATTAATTATTATTTTTCGAAAGATTTACATATTTAATACTAGATAATAATATTTATTTGACTAAATTAAAAAATTCTTTTTGCTTGCTTGACTTAATTCAATAATTAAATATTTATTTTTTTTTTATATATATATTTTTAATTAATTTAACAATTCATATTTATTATCTGTAGAATACAATTATAGCGAATTAATGACGGAAATGTATACAAAAATAAAAAAAAATAAAAAAAAAATATATTAATTTTAATTTTTATCGTTTAATCATCATTTTTTATTAGACAACAAAATAATTTAATTTTTTTTTTTTAATTAATTAACTATTTATTCTTTATTGTGAAATATATTTATTAATCTAATTAATATGTTTTTGTTCTTATTTAATTATTTAATTATTTAATTTTTGTTTTGTTTATGCAATTTTAAAATTTTTTACTTTTTGGCTAAATTCCATCGCCCAGACTAGATGTACGTGTTGTCCTTGTTGGTAATGGCATATGTCTACTATATTTACTTGAATTTGGACCACAATAGACAATCTATAATAAAAATTAAATAAAACAAACATTTTTTTTTTTTTTGTTAATAATTTAATAGAAAATAGAAAATTTTTTTTTATTTTTTTTATTAAAATAATTAAAATGACGTATGTTGCGTACTCTAAGGAAGATAAGTGTGGTTTTTGTTTTTTAGGATATGCACTTAAAATATAATAATAATAATAATTGCAATAAGAATTATAAATAATAAGAACTTTATCGCAAAAGTATCCATTAAATTAATTGACTATTTCATTCATTTTATAACTAAGAGTGAAGTGAATTTCCGAAGAGAACTTTTGTTGTTGTTTTCAATTTTATGTGCTGTTTAAGTGCTTTAGCATAGAATTTTTTTTTTTTATTTTAATGCGGCTTTAAACATAGTTTTTCTATAGAGTTTAGTTTAAAAACACCCATTGGCATTTAAAATTGAATTTATATCAAAAAAGTTTAATGGTAATCACTAAGGACAACCGACTATAGTTACGCCACTGATCACAAGAATTTATTGAATTAGTCATATCGTATCAACACTTTTTTTTTGTTTTATACAAAACTAATTTTAATTCATTTAATATTCATAAACCTTTATTACTAAAATGTAAATATAAAATTCATTCATAACCTGTTGTCATCATTTTTCAATTTTAACTTTAATTAATCTGCATCAAAATAAATCAAAATTTTATTTTCTATAATAATTATCTTATCAAAATAGATTAAATGTCAATTAATTATACATATCTGTCACTGAACAAAATATTCAATTAAAATTAAACATAATTTATTTAAACAATGATATATGTCTAGAATTAAATAATTGCAATCTTAAAAAACCTTTGGTAATATTAAACTAGAAATACTTTGTTATACGGAAATTAAAAATTCATATATCTTAGCTAATTTTACGCTGAAACACAAAACAGATATTTATTTATTATGATTACATTTGATGGAAGTTTTGTAATAGAAATAAACTATATGAAAAGGATAATATTATGTTACATCTTTAGTTTCCGATAAGAAATATTTTAGAAGTTTTGATTAAACGGAAATTAAAATTATCGCGACATTGAAATTATAATGAATGTTTTAGAACGAGATGATGTAAAAGTTTTATAAATCGTAAATATTTAATTACATGTAAATAGGAAAAGAATTTTAAGGATAATTTACTGAAATTTACTAATGGAGCTAAGCATTAATATTATTCAGGGAAGTACCATGGTTCGTTAGTAATGCTGACCTTTACAGTGACTTTAAAATTTAATTAGTAAAGATAGATTCTTACAACATATTAACAAAGAAGTAACTAGCCTTTTAGACAGTATTGATTAAAGAACTGCTATAAAACAATAAAAACATTGAAATGATGAAATGAAGTCCACTTGAAAGATCAGGTTTAACATAATAGATCAGTTAGTTACAAAATTCCTATTATAATATTATTTAAGGTTAAAAACAAAAAGTATTTATTAATCCAGGTGACTAGACTGGATTACTGAAATTAATGTGTTTATACATAGTATTATCCGTAGTACATTAAACAGACAAAATTATTTTTGCCACAAGGTCAACATTTATAAAATAATTCATCCACAATTCTAAATTGATAAAATTTAATTAAGACTTTAGAATAATAATAATAAGAAAAATATTTTTAATAAATTTTTTTAAAAGTCACACACAATGCTACTAACAATTTTATGTTTACTACATTATTATTTTTCTACTGTGCTGTTCTACTGATAATAGAAAGATTTATTATTAAAATGTTAATAAAATAGTGACTACCAAATAGTGAAAAGCATGTGCTAATGTTTAACGAAAATTTAATAAAATATTTATTTATAAAATGAAATAATAAAAACTAAAGCATGTTTAATGTTAATTTGTCTTAATTTTTTTTTTTTGTTTTCTATTATTATTATTATATGAAATAACAATAAAACGTTGAGAAAAGGATGAAATGGTTTTGTTTGACCACAGATGAAACCATAGATTATTTTTAATCAATTATTTATAAATAAAACTTGAAAAATTTATTTAATTTTCTATTTACAAGATAATCATTAATTATATTTATTTATTTATCTATTTATTTATATTACATTTATGTATGCATAATTGTTTATATTATATAAACAGACATGTTTATAAATGAAATAATAAACAATAAAAAATAATGGCGATAAAACTAGCATTTTCATCAGAAGCATCTATTTCGTTGGGTAATCTTTTAACTGTTTTTAAAAACAATTTTTAATTAATAAACAAAGTTGTGAAAAATATATATATATAAAAAAAAAGAGAAAAATTGTTTTCTTTTTCTTTTTTTATTTTCCTTATTACAAAAAACATTAAAAGTATCAAAGATAAACACAATTAAAGTGATAAAAAAAAAAAATTGGTACAAGGTTAATCCAAAGTGTTTAATAATTATGCTGGTTATAATTATAATATCTAATGTTTATTTACTTCTTAAACAAGATGACGGATAAAAGCATCTTGATATTTTTTACCATTGCAGGAATATTAAAAATAAAAAAAATTAATTTAAAAATAAATTAGTAAATGTGTTGTGTAGTTAGGATTTTTTTTTTTTTTATCTTTACCTTATTCCCGTGATCAATACAGCAGTAATACCAATAAAAAAATGTTTGTTTTTTTTTTTGTGTTTTAATTCATTTTATAATTCCGATTTAAAACAACGGATAATATCAACAAGCAGCAACTAATAACAGAAACATGAATAGACTCATGATTAGTTAGTTACAAAAAGAAATTTGAAACAAAAAAAAAAGGTAAAGAAATAAAGAAAGACATGACACAGTTTAGTTTATTGTGAGTTTTGTTAATTCAATTTTAATTGTTTAAAAAAAAAAAAAACAACATTAACACCTGAACGTGTTTTCCTTTCATTTTTTTTTAAACACTATTATATAATTTATGTGATTAGATTAGCCAAACATCTAGCATACTGTTAAAAGATATGTACATATATTCTGTTTTGCTGTTTTTTAATTAGATGATTTTTATTTTTACTTGGGTTTGTTTACACTAATTACCCTCTATTGACTACAAGCTTTAATAAATTCAGAGCACAGATGTATTCATAAAAGGACTATAAACCTTATATACCGTAATACATTTAAAGTTTTGTCCAGTTTGTTTAGGATTTTTCTGTTTTAATTTTTTTTAATGGCTATTAGTCTACAGAATTTTAATACATCGAAATGTGTCAAATTTATTTTGTAAAATTTAAGAAAGAAAAAAAAAAATCCGTAAAAGATTTCCATTTTATAAATAAATACTAAAAAAGAAAAGGATTTTATTTATATTAAAAATAATAAATGTAAATGGTGTAAAGTATTAAAAAGTTTTCTTTTTTACTTTTTTTTTTTAATGGAGATATTTTTCTTCCATCTGCCCGCAAAGTTACCGTTTTTGACTTGGTTAAATTATAGTAAATTTAAGCTTAAAAGCTTCTGTTCTATGGTATACATACATTAGTCTATTAATCTATTAATGCATATTTTAGATGAAATAAAAACATTTTTACATCAGTTATTATTTTTTAATAACTTTCGAAAGTCTTTTTTTGCCCTATATTTTTCGATTATATATCACTTTAAGAAATACTCTGTTAAATTAAATATTTACATTAAACCACATCCTGTGTGGTTAAACACAAATGATTTAAATAATTATTAAGGAACAATGGGCGGGTTTATCTTTTAAATTCAATTCAATAATATTTTAATCTTTATTCGAAATTCAATTATTCAATCTGTGAATTAAAAAGCGAATTAAAAAATATTATCAAAATGGTGAATTTTTCTTTTTTTATTCCTTATTTTAATTAAATTTTATTGTTATTTGTTTGTTTGTTTGTTTGTCTTTCTTTTATTAAAATTGTTTTTTTAACCATAATTTTGTAATTCGTATTTGTAAGATCAAAAGTCTAATCAAATTTTATTCATTTATAGTTTTTACGGCCAATACTAAAGATAATAATAATAAAAATAAAAACAATAACAAAGTAGTCCATTCGAATTAAATCGAATTTCTTTTCTTTTCTTTTTTGATTCTTTCGTTAGAATCAATAATATTTAGCATTAACAACTCTTATTGCTCTTAAATTACGACGAAAGTGAAGAGAAATTTACAGTGTTTTCCCTAGAGACTGTTAAACAAGTCAAAAAATAATGAGGAATATTTATTTTTTTTTTTTAAATAAATTTCGTTTCTATTTCTATTTTTCCGTTTTTTTTTTTTACATATATATTACCACGAAAAGATTTCATATTTTTATTTTATTGAATATTTATTATTTATTCAATTTAAAATATAAAAAATAATATTTAAGAAATATTTTTCTATTCAGTTAATATATGTTGATAATTTAATAGCTTTTAACAAAGCCAAGTTATTTTATTATGAAATACAATAAAAACAGAAAAACATTTTAATGGATTTTGTATTTTTTTTTTTTTTTTTTTATAAATTTAAATTTAATTAATTTTATGTTCTTTGTATAAATAAGCAAGTACACTTAACTTATAATACGTAAAATTTAGAAAACAAAACATTTAATCAAATAGATTTTTTATTATTTTTTTTTCAGTTTCTATTAACACAATATAACTAGAAATGGTATCGTAACCATTTGTCAATAGAAGTTAAACATAAAATATATTTATTATTATTAAACTTTTAAAATAGGAGTTAATAAAATAATATTTATATTCACAACTTATAACAATAATAATTAAAAAGAAAGAAAACGAACGAATCTTTAAATACAAAATAAAACCACCATTTAACCATAAATAACTTTTATACAGTAAATAACTAGTAAATAACCTTCATGTACCAAACAGAATAGATAAAAGATTAAACATAAATACTCGCGTATAAAAAAAATAATAATAATAAGAAAAACAAATAAAAAAAAATTATACTACATAGAAATAATAGCCAGATATAAAATTCACATTAGAAAATTATCACCAAAAAAAAAAACGAACGAACGAACGAATTTCATTTCAATTTATTTATTATTATTAAGCATAAGCAAACACAAATATAATACAACAAAAAATTGGTTAAAGAAATTGAATCTATTTGTATTTGCGTGTTATTATTATGTAAATGTGTAATACATATATATATATAATAGAAAATTTTATTTTATATTCATTTGATACGTTTTATTTATGCTGATTACAAAATATAATTTTATATAAAAACCAAAAATAGAAAGAAAACAACGAAAATCTATATTACTGGTAATGGTTTCACTTTGGTAAAACCGTTTTTTTAAGACTACTATTTTGATGGAGATTATTTTTAATTATAGCATAAAACTATATTTTATACTAAATTAAAATAATAACTGAAATTAATAATGTTTTCAGTCATTTATATACAGCATAAACGAATGGAAAACCCTTTTGATGATGCTTTCAGTGAATTTTCTATTTCTTTTTTTTTTTTTTTTTTTTTTTTTTTTTTAATTCATCAGAATATTAATAAACAAAGTAATATTAGTAAAATGTTAATTATATGTCAATATGTTATAATTGCATGAATATTATTAATCCATATGGAATTAAACTATAATATTAGTTGGGAAATTCGAACAAATCATTAGCACGTAACAAATGTTTGCATGCAAACTTATAATAAAGAATGAAACATTTTTTCGTTTTATCAATTTATTATACAAGACATGACACTTGTATGTATAAATTAAAGGGAAAGGTAAATAACAAATAAAATATATATTATATACTTACTTTACGAAATGCTTTACGAAAATTCTCCGATAAAAATGCATACAGTACAGGATTTATACATGAGCTGGTATACGCGAGTACATGTGACACAATTTGTAATGAAATTTTAAAATATGTATCTGCTTGGAATAGACCAACACTTTTCATAACTAGTATCATCTGTAAATTAAATTTTTTATTTTTTATTTTATGTTTTAATGAATGAATTACCCAATTTGCTAATATTAATTCGTATTTTTACCTGTATTGGAAACCATAATGATGCAAATGCAGCCACCACAATTACAACCATACGTGTTACACGTTTTTTACCACGTTGTGATTCTGCTGATATACGACCACCAACACCGCTCTGCCATAATCGTGATAACATACTTACATATAAGACACTAATTAAAATTAATGGCAATAGATATGAGCTTGAGAAAAATGCTATATGAAATATAACACGAGAATCATTACTATTTATAAATGTGCATGATGTTATATTTCTATTCTCTGTTTCCACCTATAAAAGATAATGAAAAAAAATTTTAATTAATTAATTAATTAATTCATTTTGTTTATAAATTTACATATATATATATATATTTATTCTTTTTTTTTTTTTTATAGTTTATTTTACTAATTGGATTATTGAATACAAATAACAATTAAAAAAAAAAAAAAAAATTTCCTCCATATTTCTGCATATTTTTTTTTTTTTTATTAATTAAAATCACCTTAACCTCCCCATTTGTTTTAAAAAATATTTTTTATACAATTTGTTTTTATAGATTTTTTTTTGTAATAAATAAACAATAAATTTTAATTTCTTTTATTGACAGATGATAATAATAAATTAATCCAGTAAAATGACAAGCGCAATGTCATATGCAGAATAAAAATGCAAAACATATCAAAACAGTTTATTTCCAGAAACAAAAAAAAAATAAAAATTAAATAAATAAATAAAACACCTGTGCTGCAATATTAATGAGTTAATTAATTTTTTTTATTATTTTAATCCATAGCATAAAATAAAGTCTAATAATCACCCACGAGTCAATAACTTATATTTCATAGAGTCAAACACTAATCCAATGTAAATTTCCATTAAAAACAATTTTGAATTTTTTTTTTTTTTATTTATAATATGAATAAATGGAAATGGAACTACTTTGCCGTGTTATTTCTTTTGGGAAGATGAAAACAAAATAAAATGTTAAAGATTTTTAAATCAAAAAAACAATTTTTTTTTTTTTAAACGAAAACAGAAGAATATTATAAAAGCATAATCAGCTTATTATTTCTCTACTTTACGTATTTTAAGCTTTAAAATAGTTTTTGTTGCGTTCTTAAAATAAAAAAAAAAGGAAATTTTTCTTTTTTTGAAGATTATCCCATAATCTCTTTATTAAATAATTTTTTTGTTTTAGTTTATTTTTTTATTAAGATTATTAAATGCAATGAAACTATTATACCTAGTAAAAGTATATTTATATAGCCATAATTTATATGCTAACGGGGGGTTAGTTATTATCAACTATTAAAAAAAATCAGTGATTTAACTTATTTTTTTAATTAATTAAATAATTAATTTTGTAATGGTTAAAAACTGTCACACGGAATAGAAATCAGTAAAACAATTTTCCAACATATTCATGAGTTAATAAATAAAAGTGATTGGTTAAATCCTAAATGCCAACAAAATTTATGACAAGAAAATTTCTTCTTTCTTTTTTTTTTTGAAACCCACAATTTTTGACACTTAATGTAAATTAAAATCAAAAAAAAAAAAAAACGCAAACAAACAAAATAAATAAATAAAACCAGAGCGCAAAAATCTAATATTCATAAGTTTTCGAAGGATTTCCACATGGGATTTTTGGTTTGTTTTTGGTCAACATCCAGCTTAAACCCGGGTAGAAAGAATAACAAAATAAAAAAAAAACTTTTATACAACCAGACCAAAATATATCACATTCATACATTTCGTGATGGATAAATTTTGATTCTTCATGGTTCTACAGTGCTTTTGTCTTTTGGATACTTTTTTTTTTTTTTCTCTGTTTATTCAAATGTTAGTTAGTATTGTGTTTGGATATATTATTTTGCTTCTTTTATGCTCTACGCTTTTTTTTTTATTTATCTGTTTTATTGTTGTAATTTTAATGTTAATGTTGGTTAATGTATATTTTATATGCCATGCTAACATTGATAAGTGAAATAAATGAAATCAAATGAAATGTGCTTTAATGCATTAAACTTTTTACATCGTATCTAGAATAGGAGCAAAAAAAAAAAATTATATCTTTATTACTAGGAACATTGTTTTATTTTTTTTTTTTCCTTTATAAAAAAATTCAATTAATTTAATTTTCAATTTTCTACATTAAAATATGTTAAAACATATTTATGTTATGATAATGTTTCTTCTAATTTTGTTTTTTCTTTATTAGATTATTAACATGAATGTTAATTTTTCTTTTTTGTTAGTTGTTAGTTGTTGATAGAAAATTATTTTATTAATGGAGTTGCTAATGTTTTAAAGGCATAAAATATTATATTTATTCAATTATTTATTATTTGGTTAATATTTTTTATTTATTTTTTTCATATCTATTTAGATTAAACTAGATTAAGCTTTTAAAATCTTCTGATAAGAGCACAAACAAAACGTCTATGTGTGTTGGTCGGAAAAGTTACAGCGAATAATTTTACATAATTAAAAAGGTTTAAAATATATTTTATAATTGAAATGCCTTTAGTAGATTTTTTCACATTTTCTCCATATTCCTATTACTTAATTAGAAAATTTTCTACACAACACAAAAAAAAGACGATGGTTGTCTTGGTTCTACATATCTATGCATAATATTTATATAAGAGTAATTTACTTTTCATGCAATTTACGTATTTCTATTTTTGTTTTTATTTAACCAGAAAAGTAGATATGATAAAAGCTTAATATATATATATATATATATTAAAAGCTTCATTTATTTATTTAATTTTAATTTTTTGATATATAATTCAATGAGACAAGTCTTTTAAGTTTTAAAATAACATTAAGGGGTTCGTTAATACAGAAAGAAAAATAAAAATAAAAATAAAAAAAAATGCTTAAATACAAATTTATTAACGGGGTGAAACATAATAATGTTTTTCCTTTTTCCTTTTTCCTTTTTTTTTTTGTTGTTGTACGATTTTTATTGTAACTTAAACGTTTTCACATTTTTTTATTTTATTTAATTTGTGTAATTGAGTTAAAAACAATTAAATGCGAGAGGCAGCATCATTTTATTTGAATAAAAGAACAGAGAGATGGGAAAAATTACATTTTATAGTTACATCATCAAGATATTAATATTTTAATCGAACTTTTATATTTCACAATATTAAAACAATGAGATAGATTAAAGTAAATAAAATATTTTCGGATAACACACACTTACACAATAATATTATTTTGTTATCCATTATTTATGTTTATATTCCTATAGCATTTCACTGCAGGCATAAAGTTCCATTAATAATTCTAAACATAATTATTAATACATTAATATCAAACCCATATTTAATAATTAATAAAGAAAATTTTGTTTTTTTTCTTATATTTTATTTAACACCAACGCATTGAAATGATTGATTAATAGTGGCATCCAATTATTTTTTAATATCTCGACAAGGTATTTTCTCTTCGTTTTTTTTTTTAATCTCTTTCGGTGTTTTTCTTTTTAACACCCTGTACTGTAATATGAAAAATTACTATATGCAAAAATAAATAATATATAATTCATAATGAAATTTATGTATGCAATGTTTGTACGTCAATCCAGTCATACATTGTTAATTTTTATTTATCCTAGTGATATTTTTACTTAACTTTGAAAAAAAAATAATTTTTTTCTCCTTTTATTTAGTTATTTTTATTACTTTTAGCGCTTTTATTATAAATAATAACTTTTCACTGGTCCTGTATCTCTCTTTCGGTTTTATAGGTGTGTCTGTTATATATTTAATTTTTTATTATTATTTTTATTTTTATTTTTTTTTTTGTTTCATTATTTATATGGCTGTTTTGTATTGCTTTTAAAGATAACAAATAAAACAAAGTTTAAAAAACAAACAAACAAAAAAAAACAAAAAAAAAAAGCAAAAGTTTGCTTGTGAAAAGTTTCTTGTTGTGAAACAACAGAATATTATTCTTTCGCTTATAAATGATAACCTAAGACAACGTGTTATATTGTGGTTGTTTTTTTTTTTTTTTTTTTTTAATTAACTTAGAATTTTTGTTAAATTTGATAAGACTTTAAAAAAAAAAACGTATATTAGACGCACAACAATTAATTTTCTCACTGTTTTATATAAAATTTATAAATAATCTAATGAATAAATAAATATTCTTTCCCCTTTTTTCTATATAATTATAAAGAAATATTAATGTTGACAGCGTACAAAGCCATTGATAATATGATGAAAATTTAACTTAACTTAATTAAGTGTAAATTTATTATAAAATAAAATAGAAAATTCTTTCTAATTTATTCAAAGATATATTTTCTCTTATTTTTACTTAATTTATTAATTTGTTTTTTTTTTTTTTTTTCAGAAAACAAACACAAACAAATATTCATCCCTTATACACATCTATATATATATATTTACTTTTTATAATTATATAAAAAAATTTATAAGGAAAACATAATTGGATCACTTACAATTAAATGAATTTCAATGCTTAATAAAAAAAAAAAAAAAACAGAAATTGATGCTTATTAAATTTAATTTTTTTTTTTTTTCTATTTACAAATAATTTGTTTTTCATAATATTTATTAGGAAATAGCAAAATCTCTTAGCTTTAAGGTGTATTATCGACTGTCTCAATTAAAAAAAAAAAAATAGATAATAATTTGTAGAAAAACATATTTATTGGAACTTGGAAATCACTTTGAAGAATATTTTTATTTTTATTGAGTAACGGAGAAAACACGTAGCATGACTATTATCGATACACTACGTCAAATAGTTACGTTACTGTTCCGTTATTTGTTATTGTAACGATATTATTTTATATTAATTTTCGTTATAACTGTTATGTCTTAACAAAATCACGTAGAAATACACTTGAAATTTTGTTAATTCTGTATGCTATTAGATTTTAAAGATTAAATGAGTTTTTGTTACTAAAATATTTGTTTGTATAGCAGTTACAACCACAATATAATGTTTATGCATTAGTAATTTTAAATTAAATTATACAGAGGTAATTAATATTAAAAATGTTCGAATTTGAACGAAATACCGAAATAATAAAGAGGAAACGTTACGCTACAAATATATTTACCTTTAGGTATTAAAATGTTTGTATCGTTTCTCATAACGTTCCATTTTTTTGTTATTATTTAGTAACGTTACAATAACGTTGTTATTAACTGACTAGTACGGTTACTATTTAATAAAGTTACAATAACTTTGCTAGTTAGTAACGTTACAGTAAAGTATAGCAACCCTGGTTTAAACAGCTTATACGAATAAAACAAATTTATTTATTTGAATTAATTGAAACTGTATTAAAGTTTTATATTTTAATTTATTTTCATTGTTACATCGGATGGTACATTAATCGATAATTTATTCTTAAGGCTTGTCTATAAATAGTGATGACATTTCATTACAATATAAGCGTGTAATTGTTAATTTAGCAGTTTAAAAACGAATTCTTTTATGTTGCGAAATATCTGCGGGATATATTGTTAAGTGGATAAAACAAAGGTTTTTTTTTTTTAAATTTATCTATAAAACATGAATTGAATTTTTTAATTAAAACAAACTATAATGAATATTTTTAATTAATTAATTTATTATTATTCGAAAATACGGTTTTATAGTGACCAAAATAAATAAAAAGTTAAAAATTAAACTTAAAGCTCTTAAAGTCTACAGACTTGAAGATTCCCTTTTTTTATTTGTTTTTACCTATTACAAAATAATGAAATGTTTTAGATTAAATGATCAATTCAATGATCCTTTATAATTAGATTTACGTTGAACCTGATAATGATTCGTTTAAGTTAGATTATTGTTACCTATTTTTTTTGTAAGCCAAGGCTTATAAATATAAATTAACTACTTGACTATAAAATAGATTATGGTCACTATTAATTTTTTTTATTTTTCCGGTTTTTTTAATTATCTAGCATAATACCTTTGTGATTAATAAAATTCGTTGAAAAATATTTAATTATATAGAATAGTAGAGAGTGTAGCTATGTATATGCTACATACGTATAATAACGATATAAAATTTTGAATTAATTTTTAATTTCCTTATATATTTTCTATTTTAAGTATTATTTTCTTGTTTATTTGCTTTATTCTTCTTTCTTTTCTGTTTTTCTATATAAATTTTAATAATTCCCTTTGCATTAACATTAGCATTAATATTTAATTTTACATTCCCAATTCTAATATTATTTAATGATATTCTTACTGTTGAAAAATAAAATAAAATAGAATAAAATAATAATCTAACGTAAAAAGAATGGTAAAACAACGTTCAAAAATTATTTATATAATGAAATATTTTTTTTAAAGGCACAAAAATTTCATTTTCCGTAAATAAATAAACAAAAAAAAAAAAAAAAAAAAAAAATCAAATAAATTAAATTTAATGGCTATAACGATAATAAATAATAAAATATTTAAAAGTGATTTAAGTATTTTTAAGATATTATCAAGCATTTAACATTAATTGACGATTAAAGGAGAAGTAAAATTTTCCATCATCTTCTTTGCCATCTATTAATTCTATTATAAAAATAAATCTGATGCTTTGCGTAACAAAGAAATAAAAAGAAAAATTTTGGAAAAATCTATAAATTTAATTACGTTATTCCGTTGGAATGTATTTTCTATAATTCGTAGCAATGTTTATTTATATATTTTTTTTAATTGCAATAGCTTTTTATACCTGATTAGCTATTGTTCAGTATTTGTTAGTTGTTATTAAAAAACCTTGCACCCTTATTCTCTTATTAAAAATTAAAGAATCTTTTTTTAACGATTTATTTCTTCAATTTCTAGCCTTGGATTAACGATTAAAGTTTCTTTGGTACAGTACAAAAAGCTAAAGGTTGATAAAAAAAAAAGAACAATTTATCAAACATACGTATAAAGCAGAAAAGCTTTGATAAAATTATTATTATTAATGGGATGCCCGTATCATTACAAGAGTAAAACTATTTTGATTTTATCCTTCAATTAAACAGTAAATTTAATTAAACATAATTAAATTTTATAACCGTAAGTAATTGTTTTAATGAAAGCTAATCATTAATAAAAATTGAAAAAAAAAAAATTACAAATTTACCTTATGGCATACCGATACATAACATTTAATTATTCTAATGGTAATTTTGCACTAATTAGTGAAATGAATTATGAAGAAGGAATTTCACTTGATACGGCAGAAGAAATGTTACAAAATTCTAAGGATTAAAATGTCAAGCCAATATGTTAACGACAATGTATGCTGAATTAATGCAGCATAAAATGTAATTTATTGATGATGGATCTTCGTCATGTTTCTGGTTTTACTACTGACAAATTTATTGCTTTTTTTTGGTTTTTTATTTCCTTTAGCTAATTTTTGCTTGAATTGAATTAATTTTATTACGGCAGAGAAACCAATACTTGCATCTTTAGTTCATTAAAAATCTATATAATCGTTTTATGATTAAAGTTTTAAAGGTATTTTTGGATTTTTTAATTATCTTTACATTTTTTTTTTCTCTTTACAGCAGTGAGTAAATAAAAAAATTATTTCTTAACGTAAAATACGCAACTTTTCGATTTACTTCTGGTTGTTAAATTTTTAACGAAATCGTTGTTTGTATTTATTGTTTTTTGAACGAAATTATTACTTTTTTTGTTCATTGTTTTCAATTAATATGATATAAAAAGCTCATCTTAAATTAGTTCAAATAAAATTTTACTTAAGCTTTACAAAAGGATACACATTTATAGCGTTCACTTAAACATTAAAGAATGAATAAATATATATATATATATATATATATATATATATATATATATATATATATAAGGACTATAGAGAACTTGTATGCATATATAAAAAGCTTTATTTTCATCTATAATAATAATAAAAAACTAATCTCAAGTTTCGTCCTGCATTTGAATTTAATTTCACACTTCTTAATTTTTGTATTCAAATTATTTAATATGACTCCCAAAAAATCTTAAGCATGAACTATTTAAAGCTCTTACTAAAGCTCAATTAATATTTGTTAACTTTATCATACCGATTATGTTATGAAGATGGGTTTTAATAATATTTAATGTATAAAACGTAATGCATAACTCAAGATATCATTCTAGCAGAAAATTTATCATTTTGTTTTAAGTAAAAACAATTTTTTTTAGTAATATGTGAGTTTCGGGTAACACTCATGATAATTTGTTAATTTAAATGACTTTATAAGAAAATGTTTGGTATATTGTCTTAAATTATAATAACAAGAAAACATAATTTTCATTAGAAAAGAATTTCCATTTTTTACTTAATGTACGTGTGAAGTACTTTGGCAATTGTGTAAGGAATTTATTGTAATTTGTTAACAGAGTAAAAAAAAAAACAGAAAACTCATTTCATAAAGGATTAGTTGAATGATTTACTTCTTCGTTATTATTTTACGCTATATATTTGATTGACGATAAGATTATTTGTGGACAGTTCTCATCAATCATTTTCATATCATATAAATAGAAATTTCATTGCCAATTTGTTTGTTTTTAAAACAAAACTTTGGAAAATATTTTTTATTACACAGAGCAACCACTTATTCTCTTTCTATTTAAATTATAGTATAAGGAGGATACACAGCTTACAGAAAATATTTATTGGTTTAAGTTTAATCAAAACTTAATATAAAATGGTATTAAAGATAAGATAAGAATTGTTGATAATATAGCTGCTTAAAAGATTATTGTTTTAAAATACCATTCATACATAGATAATCATACCTTTTTTATGGTTTTAATAAAGTATTTATTAGATAAAATACAGATTATTAAAAAAAAAAAAAAACACACACATTTTTGCAACAATATTAAACTCAGAAGAATCAATATTATATTCGTATGTAGATTTAAGAATACTTCTTCACATACTAAACAAATCATACAAAAAAAAAAAAAAAAAAAAAAGATAAAAGTCCTTGGAATATATTTAAATATTTGTTAATTTTACATTTTTTTTTTTTTCATTTCCCTCGAAAACATTGTTCAATCGTTGACTGTTATTAGGGATGAAAATCTAGTCAAAAATTAAACGATGACTGGATAGAAATTCTTATTAAAAAAAAAAAAAAGAAAACCTTTTTTGTAACATTCATTCATAAAACATGTTGACCTTATAATATTATATTTATGGTAATTTTTTTCTTAAAATAGAACAACTGTCCCTAATTTTAATTTTTTAATTAATTAACAAAAAAAAAAAAAAAACGAAACGGGTGAGATGAAGAAGAAAAACAACAAAACTGCTAACAAATATGTGTTGAAATTTATATCAATATTTAGCACCATTGATTGAGCCTTCTTTCCCATTATTTACTTAATTTTTATACAGAAATTTCTTCATTAATTTAATTACATTTTTTTTCTTCTTTTTTTGAATAAGTGTTAAATAAATTTAAAAAAAAAATTTTTTTAAATAAATAACACTTTTGTATTGTCGAAACATATTTATTACAATTTTTCTTTCTTTTTTGCTTAAAAATTTCTTTGTATAAACAAAGAAATTTTCAACGAAATTTACTAAAAAACAGAATTTGAAAAATAAAAAAAACTTTCTTGGTTTGTTTATTTTTATTAAACATGAGGCAATAATTTTTTTTTTTCTTTTCTTTATTATTAGAGATGTTTAATTAGTGGTATGAAAAAAAAAAGAAAAAAAACTTTATCTTATAAGCAATTAGCATAATTTTATAATTAAAATAAGTTGAAAAATAATTATGTTTCTACTTATAATGGGAAAGGTAATTCTGAATCTTTAAAATGACAAAAAAAAAAAAAAAAAAAAAGGTAAAAATTTTAGTCACGATATTAAAATAGATAAAAAAAGTAAATTGTGTTGCATTTAAATAATCATTTTTAAAGCTTTAAAAATAGCTTAATTTTCTATGTGCTTTAATATGTCAGTAAATTTATACTTTAGTTTACTGACCCGTAACAAATTCAATTGATATTGCTATCACCTAAACACGATAACTAAGAAAATTATTATATATTATATATAATTCTGTAAAAGCAAGACACATCCTTAAGCCATATTTTACTTAATTGATTACTAGTGTAAAAAAATAAAAATAATAGTAGGAATCTACCTAAAAAATCATTGAACCAACATAAATTATATTTACAATATTGGCTCTCGTCAACAAGATTATAGCTAAGATTTATCTTAAAACATAATTTAATCTTTTGAAAATAATAAATTGTTTTATAGATTTCTAATGAATTTTCGAGTAGGTTCAACGATAAATAACGTATAAATTTTATTTTGTTTTTTGTAATATGATATTATTATTAATAATATTAATTTTTTTTTTATGTTAGTTTATTATTAATAACCTTTATGCTTTTTTTTTTTTATTTTTATTTGTAATTAATAATTTATTATATAAGAAAAAAAAAAAAAATTAATATTTACGAAGAAAACACAAAACGTTATTCGTTATTCTCTAATAATTTTTGATTAATTTTAATAAAAAAATTTTGTAAAATTTTTTTTATGTCTCTTTATAAAAAAAAAAAGAAGAAAAGATAAACCATATTGTGGTATAAACACTAAAATCAGAGAATACGAAGAAAAAAGTAAAGGAAAAAGGATAATCCTGTGGGAAAGTAACCAAACAATAATATATATTGAGCGATGATATTTTTTTTATATTTAGATATTTCCACTTTTCTACTTAATATTATCTAACAGAGATACCTTTTGCATAGTTTTTTTTTTTTTTTTTTCATCTATATATGTAATAAAATAATAAATAATCAAACAACGTCTGAGAACATACATAACAAGTATGGTAGACTGGAAAAAAAAATGCTTTTCTTGAATAAAATTTTACTTTATGATCGTAAAATCGTAAAGGAAATTGAAAAGTAATAAAAAAAAATATATAATTAAAAAAAAAAAAAAAAACAAATTTCTATTTTGATCAATTTCAATTCAATCAACGATTTATAAATAAATAAATTATACCTCTGTGCACAGTCATTATTTCTTTATTTAACTGTCGTACATGGAAACTTTTATCAGTAACGTTTTAATGTTGGAAATTATTTGTTAAAAATGTTATTTTGATTTGTCAAAACAGTTATGATAAAATAAAATTGATATTTATTTGGAAATAAATACAAAAAGAAAAAAAACAACAAGAAACCGATCCTTAAGTATATAAGAACCATGATTGCATATCTAAACCCAATTTAACCCGGTCAAATGTTGATAATAAATATAAATAAAAAATAAAAAATAAAATCGGTTTATATTCTGTTAAACATTTATTTTTCTTATTTTCTTATTCTTATTTACAAGCTTCTTATCCTGTGTGTCCTTTTCGTTTCATCATAAATTTCACGAAAAAGTGTAAAGATTTATTAAGGTGACGTAAGGCTAAATTTATGATACTAAATAAACATCGTTTGTTCCCAATTCCTACACAGTTTTACCACTTTTTTCTTCTGTTATTTTGTTTATTCATAAACTTAATAATAAAAATGATTGCGAATCATTTTAATCGATCAGATAATATATAAATATAAATGTTTTATCCTTTTTTTTTTGTTACATTACATAACATTTGTTGTATTTCGCTGGATATTAAACCAAAAATAAAATAATTTTTTTTTTTTTTTTTAATTACGTTTAACAGAAATATTTAGGAATTAAAAATATTTTTAAAAATTTGTTTTTATTAGTTAAAACATAGAGAAACATAAGAATTGTAGTTTGACCTGCTTGACAAATGCTTGCGAAATACAGAATATGCTGGAATAACACATCCATCAACTATGATTAATAATGAAGAGCCCATATTACAACAAATAAAAAGCAGAAAATAGAGATTGGTTGACTTAAAAGTCATCTTGAATGAAGCCCACTATTAAACAAGGCCGATGCCGGAACAATCAATAGCGGCAAACATACTAGAAAGAATGTAAACAGAAATATAATTAATAACAACAAACGGTGAATATTTCTCCTATAACCCAAAAGGAATGAGATGAGAAACTTTTAAATGAGATAGTAAAATCAAATATCTTAACGAAGCATTTAATAATCTTATTTATTTGAGTATTTTAATTAAAAATTTTGCTAAATTATGTCTAAATAATTTGCCAGACCTAGCAAATTTTCTTATCATACAGAAAGCATATAACAGAATAGTTTTATGTAAAAACGATTAATTTTCCAGATATAACTGAGACCATAGAAAATAATCATTCATATGTAATTATTCCATTAAACATGATTAAAAACTTATTGAAATTATTTTGTGGTCAAATTATAAAAGCATAAATAGCACCGAATTAATAAGGAAATTGGGTTTCTGTTTATTCTGTGTAAAAAAGTCATTCTTAATATCGAAAAAAAAAATATATATTTATATATATCAAATTCAATTAATTTGTTGTTTTTTTTAATTATTTTTTCTTTTTCTTCTAATAAATACAATAAATACAAGTGTTTCCCGTTTTAGAATAAATAAAGAAGCCAACAAAAAGTAAACGTTTAGTCAATAACAATAATAAATAAAGTTTTTGCTAAATGATTTTGTGGTATAAAATAGATTTATAAATAAATAAAAATGATTTCTTTCTTTAAACATAAACATATAAAAAGTATTAGCATTAAGCTAACTGTTAACAAACATTTAATTTAATTTTATTTTCCATTTAGCAAAAAAAAAATAAAAAATAATTCAAAATCAATTTATTTTATAGGAATAAAAGAAAGAAAGAAAAAAAGAAAAACCGTGTAAATAATAATAATAAATAACAAAGAATTATATTACCTTGTTTAAACATGGATTTTTTTTTTTTTCTTTTTCTTTTAAAATTAGAATTTCCTTATTCTTTGCTTAGTATTACAAATAATAAAATTTAATGTTCACACATGTGTTACGTTTCTTTGATATTTATAATGATTATAATAAGAAGATATAATAATAATAATAATAATAATCAAGAAATAAAAAAATTAAAATTCTGTCATCAATCGTTTCAAATTCCATTGAAATATTTATCACAAGTAATTAATAATTAATTTATTAAATGTAAATAACTTAATAATAAAATGAATTAAATATAAAACATTTCCAATTACATAAATTAAATAATTTAAAAAAAATAAAAACAAAACAAAACCATTTTTCTGTTGTTTGTTTCTTCATTTAAAATATTCATTGAATCTTAATTAAGAGAAATGAAATTTCTATTACTTTCTACTAATAAAATATTGTAACAAAACAAAAAAAAAAGGGTTTTTTTTTTTATTTTCTTTTATACTCAATTTCTTATTAAGTAATTAAATATTTTTTTTTTTTTTTTGTGAATAATAATAATAGACAGTGAGAGACATCAAAAAAAAAAAAAATTAAATAAGCGAAAATAGGTTACAACAAAACCACTTTAATTAAAGTTCGTTTCTTTATCATGCGCCTAATATTATATTTATTAATTTTTCGGAATAATTTTACTTTGTTGGTTAAAGAAGACAAAAAAAAAAAAAGAAGCAAAATTAAAAATTTATCTTTTGTTACAGTATGCACTGTCGAATTATGTATTATTTTACCTTTTGCTATTAGGAAATTGAAAAGGAAATTTGATCTGTAGTCACGACCGCAAAAATAATTTTTTTTTTCTTTCCTTTTTCATTTTTTGGTCACAATCGTCGATATTTGAATTATTTTTTTTGTTTGTAAAGGAATATTAAACTCACACCCACTACTGTTACTTTTATTTTTATACAAATAAAATCTTGAGAAACAAAGGTAACGTTTTAAGGACATTGTACCTTACCTTAACTACAAAAGGGAAAAGAACTTCTTCTTTTTTTTTTCTTTTTTTACTTGAGATAAATAGAAATTATAAATCTACGTTATCTGAAATGAGAATATACTATATGAAATTATCAGTAAACATTTAACAAGTCCTGACAAACGACATTAAATGAATAAAAAAAAAGAAAAAAAAACATTTTGATTTTTTGATCAGATTAAGTGCTTAGTGGTAGAAGAAAAAAAAAACTCATAGATCGAACAGGTGGTTAATGTTTTAATAAAATAAAATAATATAAATTACCTTAATACCATGTGCTAATAGAATAGGTATACACGTTGTTAATATAATTATCCATAATATTGCAATCGCTTTCAATGTATTTCTTTCATTACGTATCGCCATACTAGCGATTGGATATACAACCGCTAAAAATCGATCGAAGGACATAAATACTAATGTATAGATGCTAGCATATGCAGTTACCGCAATTAAATATTGTACAATTTGGCACCAAGTCTCACCAAATGGCCATGCTTCATATATATAATCGGTGGCAGTAAATGGTACACAAAATGTAACAAATAATAAATCAGCCAATGCTAAATTTATAATTAATAAATTTGTTGTTGAACGCATTTGTTGATTTGATATTACGACAATAACAACAAGGGCATTACCCAAGAATCCTGTTATACCGATAATACCAAAGAATACCGGAACCACTTTTGATACAATCGCTTCTAAATCACTCATCGAGGTATCATTTATAGTTATTATAGATTCATTTAATTTATTATTTAATTCCATATCGATATCCATGGTTAATTTTTTGTGTTTTCTCTTTTTGTTTTTATTTATTTATTTTTTTTTTTTTATTTTTAATAAATATTTGTTGGCTTTACTCTTATCTTTTATCTCTAAAGCTTTAGTTACTTTTTTCTAATTAACATAAAACGTACAAACATACACACACACACACACACACACACACACACACACACACAAAACAAAACAAAACAACAAAATAGAACAAAAACGTTAAATTTATTTATCAGTATTTAAACAAAGCACACAAAAATTAATTATTATTATTATTATTATTAGAAAAATCACTTGTGAATTATAACTTTTAAATAACAAATAAAAACATAAACTTTTCCGAGGCACAAACTGAATTATAATTAAAAAAAAAAAAAAAAAAAAATTAAATAATTATAAACAAAGAAAGCAAATAAATAAAGAAATAAAAATTAAACTGAAGAGGAATTTATAATGGGAAATAAAGAAAACATAAATCTCAATATTTATTTACACTTAAATTCAATTTTTGTTTATTTAAATTAATTTTTTTTCTTCTATTGGGATAACAGAAAATGTGTGTGTGTGTGTTTTTATTTTTTTATTAATTAATTAATTTATATTTTTATTTTTTATGTTCACTCAGTATAAGCAGTTAAACTAGCACAAAATAGCAAAAAAAAAAAATGAATTTTTTTTTGATTCTCTAATTTGATCATCAACACCGTTTGGCTGTTGCATTACGACTGAAAAACGTTGGAAGACTACACGATTTGCTTCTTATCACATATTATTTTATATTGTGTTTTGTAACTGGCCCACATGTCTGCCGCCTCATTCTTATTACATTTTGTTGCTATTTTTTTTTTTTTTTCTGTACTACCGGTACCAAATCTGGAATATCACGCAATTAACCAGAGACGTAGTGTTATTGTTTTATTTATAAACGTTTTTTGCTTTTGTTATTAATTTTATAATTTCGACATAATACAGTATTTTTGCGTGACGTGAATATTAATTAATATCAACTTTTGGCTTATTTCTGTTATGTTTTTTTTTTTATATTTTTGGTTGGTAGTTATTAAAATTTATTAAATGAAAATTACCGTTTTTTATGCATTAAATAAAAAAAAAAATTAAAAATTTATAGTCAGTGGAGGCGCCATAGATTTACATATAAAAGTGAAAGTTATTTATACGCTTATTTAGTTCATACTAGCATAAGTGAAGACAAAAACCATGTCAGAACATTCTTATATTTTGCAATAAAAATTTTGTTGCATTTTTGACATAATAAACTGTCAAAAATTGTATAATTGACAGATTGATTTTTTCATAACCTAAAATATTATTTACACAAAAATGGCTGGAAGTAGATTAGAGAAAATTGGAACTATATTTTCCAGGTAGTTTATTATTTAATCATTGTATCTTTGTTTTGAAAATAAAACTGTTAATTTTATTTGTAGAACTACTGGTCTGTTACGTTCAGGTGCTTTAAAATCGGAAGATAAACCAATATGGTATGATATATATGAAAGATTTCCTCCTGCCTTAGAGCCTCGTTTTGACCGACCAGCACCTACTAATGTGCCAATAAGAAATATATTTTATGAAGATGATATTGTTAGAGCGTACGTTAATTTAAACGAAAAAATATTATATACATATTATTTTAATAACGATTTATCTATTTTTAGTGAATTTAGCAAAAAGAATAAAAGAGATTTTACTATAAATCTATCTGATAATGCAAATAAGACGCCATCACAAATGTTTATTGAAATTCACAAAAACTTAAAAGTTCAAGGAGCCCTATCTGATGAAAAAATATTTGAAGTAGCAGAAGAGATGCTTCAAGAAAAATTAAATGACATGAAAATAATGAAGGAATCTGAAAGAACAAAATCACCGAGTCTAACAGCCAGTTTTTCAGAAGCTAAAAATGCAAAACCAATTAATATTCAGGATATATTTAAAGATGAATAGTGTCTTCTTAATTATTGTAACATAATTTTATTTAGTCATTTTAATTGTAAAATAAATAGTTTAATATCATTTGCATAAAAATACATTTTTCATTTCGTAATTTGTAAGGTTTTGATTTTCTTATTAAGAAAAAATGAAACCAGAATATCCGATGCATGAACCAAACATTAATCATTTACTCAGTTACTGTAATTGTCTAAACTTTAAAAAATGTATCAGCTGATGAATTGAATATCAACAAAAAGTTGATAATAAAATTTAAAAATGTATAGAAATATAAAAGTTATTAAAAGATTCTTTTCAAATAGTATAATAAAAGAAAAAGTGAATTATACAAATACAATAAATTTACCTAAAAGTAAATTTCCCCAACGTTTAAGTAATAATAAGCGGTGTGAAGTCGAAGAAAAGATTAATGAGGTTAAGTATTTCTTAAAATCAGTTATTTAACAAATTGAATTAAAACATATAATTTATAATTATTAAAATATGTGTAGCAATGTTTCTCAGGATTGTATAAGTGGCAAAGAAATAATTTAAAAACTACAGACTTTGTATTACACGATGGTCCTCCTTATTCGAATGGCGAGTTACACATGGGCCATGCTGTTAATAAAGTAATGTAAATCAATGCAAACTTAAATGTTAATTAATAATTCATGTACTTAATCTAGATATTAAAAGATATAACGTTACGGCATAATGTAATAAATAAAACCAGAGTTCATTATGTAGCCGGTTGGGATTGTCATGGGCTTCCAATTGAGTTGAAAGCAATGCAAAGCAATAAAAGCGCCCCACCTCTTGAGATAAGGAAAAATGGTAAATTACTCTTTGAATAGTAACTAACAAATAATTAAATGTTTTATTTAACAAAACTTACAGCACGAAAATTTGCTAATGAAACATTAGAGAAGCAAAAACATGAATTTTCTTCTTGGGGAATTATGGCTGAATGGAAAAATAATGAAAATATTTATAAAACTATCGATGTTAATTATGTGAAAAATCAATTGAAAATTTTTAATGATTTATATAAAAAACGTTTAATATACCGTGACATGAAGCCGGTTTATTGGTCTCCGTCATCAAAGTAAGTTTATAATAATCTTTCTAAATGGAACCATTGTTTTAAATTAAAATATTTTTTTATTATAGAACAGCATTGGCTGAAGCAGAACTAGAATATGATCATGATTTTCAAAGTCCGTCATTAACGTTAGCTATTGAAATGGTTAACGTTCCAGAAAAACTAAAGTCAACTGTTGAAACTAATAAATTGTATGCATTGATTTGGACAACAACACCGTGGACATTGCCAGCAAATCAAGCTATCTGTTATAGCAATAATTTGGAATATAGTTTAATAAAATTAGATAATCGTGATGACTACTTTATAATAGCCACAGCATTAGTCAATGAATTAACAGAGAATTGTGTTATCCTCATGAAATTTAATGGAGATTTATTAAATGAATCCACATATTATCATCCTATAAATAAATCAGAGATATGTCCGTTTTTGAATGGAAAACATGTACAAGCGACAAAAGGCACAGGCTTAGTACATACAGCTCCATCACATGGACCTGATGATTTTTTAATTGCTCTTGATAATCAAATTCCATTGGTATGAATTTTTTAATTTTTTTTATTATTTCAATAGAATTATAATATAATATATAATTATAATAGAAATGTCTAATTGAGGAAAATGGAGATTACAATAAAGAAGCTCCAAGTTATCTGCATAATAAAAATGTACTGACAGACGGTAATAATCTAGTGATTCAAAATTTAGATGAAAAACTTATTGTCAAACTTGATAAAATTCAGCATTCTTATCCGATTGATTGGCGTACGAAGGAACCGGTTATATTTCGTGCTAGCAATCAATGGTTTATTAATACAGAAATGATCAAGACCCAAGCCATTGATGAGGTAATAATGATTCTATTTAATGATAAATCGTTTTATTAAATTTTTATCTTTTACACCAGATTTCAAAAGTAACAGTTTATCCTAAAGGAACATCAGATATTAGTAAAAATGCCTTAATAACTTTGTTAGAGAAACGTCCGTATTGGTGTATATCACGCCAAAGAGCTTGGGGTGTACCGATTCCAGTTTTCTATAATAAAAAAACTGGACAACCAATTATAGATGAGTAAGTTATTGTTATTAATAAAAGATTATTTATTTGTAAGTATATTTTATCGTTTTTATTTCAGACGCATATTAGAACATTTATTTGGTCTATTTACTACAGATGAATCAATTGATTTATGGTGGAAACTCGATAATCAAGATTTAATACCAGAAATAGTTTTAAAGGAATTAAATATAAATATTGAGGACATTGAAAAGGGAAATGATATATTAGATATTTGGTTTGATTCAGGAATATCATGGTCAAATGTTTTAGAGAATAATAAAATTGCTGATTTATATTTAGAAGGAATTGATCAATTTACTGGTTGGTTTCAGTCATCATTAATGACTAGTGTTGGTTTACGTGGAATATCTCCATATAAGTAAGAAGTATTAATCAATCTTATTTCTATCATCAGTCTATTAATCCAAATTATAAATTAAACAATTTTCTTTAAGAGCTTTATTTGTTCATGGATTCACTGTTGATGAAAAAGGACATAAAATGTCAAAGTCAATTGGTAATATCATTTTACCAAAGAATATAATTGATAAATATGGTATCGATGCAATGAGGTAATATTTTTTTATAAATTAATAATAAATAATAATTAAGGTAATAAATTGTTTATTGTAAGGTGGTGGATTGCTTCGCATGGTACACAACACGCCTCAATTATTGTTAGCGATAATTTATTAAAGTCATCACAAGAGAATTTACAAAAAATTCGTTCAATATTACGTTATTTAATTGGTTCAATAAATAATGATAAGACTACAAATACAGGTATTGATTATACAAAATTATCGTATTTAGATAAATATTTTCTGAATCAATTAAACAAATATCATGATGAGGTAATTCTAAGATTTTATGATTAATGTTTCTAAATTAGTTAATTAATTTTTTTTTTTTCATTTATTTCTAGATTTTTCAATTATACAAACAATATGAATATAATCGTGTAACAACATTAATAAATAATTTCATAACAAATGATTTATCTGGTTTATATTTAAATATAATTAAAGATCGTTTATATTGTGATACAAATGAAAATTATAATAATTTACAAACAATATTAACAATAACATATAAATTATTATGTAAAACCTTATGGCCTATTGTTCCATATATAATTGAAGAAAATTGGAGTTATTATGGTAATGCATTTGTGTTATTTGTATAATCACTGTAATAACAATTAATTTTTTTATTGATAATAATTATATAGATGCAGAATCATTTTATAAACATGATAATGAAAGTGATTTTCAGTGTGTTAAAACCAATATTGCTAATAATAACAATGATGTTATAGAAACATGTTTGAATTTACGTAATGATTTAAATAAATTAATAAAAAATCGTAATTCATGGACATTAGATATTAGCATACAATGTAAAGATAACGATGATCTTCTTAAGTTGAAGGTAAATTAATTATAATTATCTGTAACTAATAAATGTTGAATTCAAGGTATTATTTATAAATGCATCTAATTAACTAATAAATTAATTAATAAAAAGTAAATAAACAAACCATAAGGTTAATTAGATTCAATTATTTATACTTACCTTTTGAATAATTATTTAAAAAAAAAAAAAAAAACCATTTTTATAACTAATTTTTATTTTTATAGCAATTACACAACGAATGTAATATAAAAATGGAAAATACGGAATTATGTGAATTATTACAAGTGTCATCAATAAATTTATTAAAGGAATTAAAAAATAAATTGGACAATGAATGGGAAATAGAAATTGATGAGGATAATCGAAAATTTTGTCCACGATGTCGTCGTTTTAAATTAAATCATAATGAAACAATATGTAAACGTTGTGATAAAATATTAATTGAAAAGTTTAAAAAATAAAAATTAAAAAAAAATTTAATCCTATTAAGTTTTTTTTTTTTTTTTTTTTTTTTTTATTAAAAATTAGTTTAAAATAAATTATTTATTGAGTATTTTAAAAGATTGTAATTATTATTCCGTTTGTTTATCACGTTAATTGTTGTAATTCAACAGAGAAATTCCATAATTGGGATGGTGCACCCTTTCGACACTCTGACACACCAACATTATAACCAATTAAATTTTCTAAACATTTTCCACTTAATACATGTTTAAGTGTCCCTCCTATTCGATACCATTGCTAGAATAAAATTAACGCATTATTAGTACAAATATTACTTGAATATGATGATAATCAGAAATGTTACAAACTTGTCTTAAAATTGGTTGACAATATTCAAGAATAATATTATTATTAATTTCATTAATACTAAGGCAAGCACCAGCTTCTGTACTTAGGCTAAAATTCTTTTTATGTAATGCCCATTTAGTACCTTTCCCCTCAAAACAGTCGGATAATGATACCTTCTGTCCTTGACTTACTGAGATTACTTCTAAACATAAAAATCCATGTTTTAATTCACCAAATGCTAAGTGTTCTTCATTAGGTAACCTAAATTCATAACATTCAAAAAATTAAAATTTATTTAATATCGTTAAATATTTCAATTAATTTACTTTAGTTCATTAAAAACATTCGCCAGATACCAAGAAAAGGTTCGACATTGTAAATTTTTTTGTAATTTTTCTATATTCCGTATAATTGTATCGTTGATTGGTAAATCAACCGCTGCCGGTCTTTGTGAGTAGAAGAAATGCTTAAATTCTCCTAACCATGATTCGGCAATTAGTTTTGTATTCTTTAAATACGTTAATGAATTTCCAAGCGGGAAATTATATGGATGTTTTTTACGAAAAACATGACCAATTCGACTACATGGTGCAATTTCAATTTGTCCACCACACAACCATGATTTTATTGATAAATCAATCGATTCACCACCCCAAATCTGGAATAAATGAGACAAATTATTTTAATACAAATTTAATTTATCTTAAATTGTAACGGAAATTACTTCCATATCATCATTAAAGCCAGCAATTTGGAAAAACCAATTTTTGGATATAATAAAAATGCCACCAGACACAATTGGACTTCTTTAAATTTCCAATAGCACACAAAAACAATAAGAGAATAATGGACAAAATAAATTATTAATAAACAAATTTATATAAAATAAATAATCTAACATTGAAAACGGATAATTTACGTGAATGGTAAGGTTTCATCTTTTCTTATTTCAATTTCCTCCTCATTGATTCCAATCCATTTAAAGTGCAAACTCCAATCAAAGCCACCTTTTAATTTTGTTGAACTGGGCCGATAATGAAAACTTTCAGAATCAATAACATCAATAATTGGACTAACTGCCAATCCAGAATGCATTGATAATCGTGCTAATAATGGTTCAAGCCAACCTAAATTTACTTCACAATGACTATCTAAGAACATTAGATAATCCCCTAACGCAAAATTAGCACCGATATTACGTGAACGTATTAATCCTATAAATCACACGATGAATTAATTATTAGAAAAAAAAAATTATCTGTTATTAAAAATTATTACCTTCACGCTGACTATTTCTGTATAATTTTATCTTATTTATTGATTCTAAGGATTTACCATCATTCTCTGTAATAATAAGAAAAAATGAAAGATAAATAACGATGGATTAAAGTATTTTTCAATTAATTTTCAGAAAGAGTTAAATGCTTGCATAAACAAGAAAATAATCTTGAACTGAGCTAAGAAAACGAGAGAGAAAACGAGAAAACTCACCATCATCACTAAAATCATCAATTAAAATTATTTCCATTAATAAATCACTTGGTGTGCGATTAATAACACTGAAACGATTTTTTTTTTTTATTTTTAATTATTATTAATTTAATTAATAAAGTATTATTATGGAATAGCTTCTTACCTTATTATCGTTCTTAATAATGCAGATCGTGCTTCATTATAAAAAACAATTATCACAGACGTTGTTTTATATGCATCAAAGGTATAAATTTTATTTTTACAACTAAAATTATGGAAAAACAAAAAAACTGTTTTTGTTAGCTTTTTTTTTTTGTATTAAAAAGTTATTCAGCGATGCACGTTTACTATTTGATTACAGTAACGTAATGCATAAATAATGAATTATTCAAATCAGCAGATCAGTAATAATTTTATGAATTGTCAATTAGAATGCGTCATTATCAAACACCGTGCTCTTTTGGTTTATAATTTATTATTCTGCATTTTCAATGTTTTTCACACATCGATATGTTTGTCATTTAATTAGTTGTTACTGGGATAACCATGTTAAAAATGCAAAAAAAAAAAAATCGCATAAATTAGTGAATAGTCGCTGCCGCCACCGACAATCGCTATCCAATAAATTTCAATCTTTATTTAAATGAATAAATTATTTGTTGATTGTAATTTGTGGGTGCTGTTTAGAAATATTTTATTTGAAATACAGTTGATTCTGGATCGTGCAGTTTATCAGGGTGTTTTTTTTTTTTTTTGTAAATTAAAATTAACATGTTAGTGGCTGTTTACATACGAGAAAAAACCGACGAATAAAAACCCAGTTAGGTGCGAAAAGAAAATAAAAATTTTCCCATGAATTATAACTTCTGAAGAAACTTGACTACATGCAACCGGACCGGAATCAATTACTAACAGTCTAGACGAATTTTTAATGGATGAACCATTTGCCCGAATGGACTAACGACGGTTTCTTTCCAGCCAAATTCCATATTCATATCTTCAAAACCATATTCTCAAATTTCAAAAATTCAATCGCATAAATTGATAAGGTAAAACTTAAGCTAAATAAAGTAAGCTAGAAACAATAGATTCTGGAGAATGTTGCATTAATTAAAAATTCATCTCAGTTGTGAGATGTTGATGCAGCTCTAGTGCGGGTAGCCAAGTTCTCGAGTAGTGATAATTATAACGACATTCTTTAAGTAATGTCCGGATCTATATTAAAAATATGGCATAATCTGTGAAGGTGTTGAAGCGAATTTAACTTATTTGTGATTTTCAGATTATTTACTACAGCAAGTCCCTGTAAATGCAGTTCTACAATCATGGCAACAATATTCCATAAACTGCCATCAAACTGATTTATAAAAATCACCCAGTCAATTATAAAACCAAATTGATCATTGATAATAAAATTTTTTTAAATAAATCATTAAAATCATAAAATAAAAATTTACCTTCGATGTCTTGTATCTGGTATTGTTCGATTACTTGGTAACATATCACTTATTTTTGCATCAAAATAATGCCGTTCAAACGGTTCTGATTTATATTCTAATAAACTTTTACCATTTCTAACATATATTATATCAGATAAATTTGCATAATTTTCTGTTAACCATGAATTTTCTACCTGAAAGAAATAAATTAAAAAATTATTTAACAAAATTGTTTTTTGAAAATAAACGAAAATTAAAATAAAAAATTAAATTGAATTAAAACATTATCCAACATTTTATTTATCCGGTTTAAATAAAAATAAAGCAACAGTAATTTGTAAAAATATTTAAATAAAGTTATTAGAGAGAAAATAATAAAATAAATAAACGTCTTAATTGATTTTTTGTTTATTATTATTGTATTTTATTTTATTTTTTTTTTTATGTATAAAACATAGACAATTGATGTACATAAATGTACATATTTACGTATATATATAATAGTGAAAATTGTTTTTATTATTTAATTATTTATTTACTTTTTTCTTTTTTTTTTTTTTTATTTCTTTACGAATTGAATTTAATTGAATTGAATTTATTTTCCATTAACCTTGAATTATATAGAAATAAATATAATAATAATAAAAACAAACAAATTTTATAATAATTAGCTATAACTAGTGCTGTCTGTCCTTAATCAATTTCTTATATATTTATTACTTATTAGTTAATTTATTCAATACATATTTGCATGTAACTATTTATTATTAATATCTACATTATCTAACTGAACAAGAATACAATAAAATAAAATAAAAAATTAATTAAATTACGCAGGTAGAAAAAGTTTGCAGTGAATTCTTTATAAAAAAAACTTTTAATTTGGGTTTTCTAGTTTTTTATTTAATAACCATTATTATGGGGCAGAGTGACGTATTTACACCGCTCAAATTAATTAATTTTATTACAGTATTTTTCTTGTTTTTAAAATAATTATATAAAATAATAGTTGGAATCACTTTCAATTGCATTAATTAAAAATCAAAGCGTGTCCAAGTCTAAGGTTTCTATAGAAAAAAAAATCTAACCGCAAGTCCTACACACATTACCTATTGCAACATTTATTAGAAAATTATTTTTTATGTTATTTCGTTTAGTTTAGCTGATAGTGTTATCAAAGATAATTTTTGATCATAATGGTGTTTCTGCACAGCTACAGAGCTTACAAATAGATGTTATGTCGTAAAACCAGAAAGTATTGATGCCCAATTATTGCTGCTAAACAATATTTTTTGCCTGTTTTAACTTTCATTCAACAAACGAGACTGAACTATATCGTCAAAATGTATCCTCAGTAACGTAATTGTCTGTCACTCAGGTTAACTCAAAATTCTGGTTATAATTTCATCTATTCTGTTAATCATCAGATGTACCATGCCATTGACATGAAAATTATCGACTTGTGTACAAAATAAATAAAGCAAAATTCAGTTTCATAATTAAAAGACTAAAAAAAAAGCGATAATAATTAATAATTAATATTTTGATTGATATTTTGACATTTCAATTGAAACAAAAAAAATTTATTCACACCCCGCAGCTATTCTTATATTTTTGTATAGATCTTTAAACTGTATAATACACTTCCAGTTGAAACGCACGAACAACAATAAATAATAAAATATTAATAAAAATATAATATTAGGACAAAGCGCAAAAATTATTTATTTATATGAAGTCATTTCTTAAATATGAATTATAATGCTGCTTGTTTTGTCTACAGTTTTTTATTAATTTCTACGTACAAAACAATTAATTATCTGGAAATCCAAATATTTTATAAGACGTGCACGTTTGACCGGATTAAATTTTGGTGTCACACATTCGAAAAATAAATTTTCTTTAATTCATTTAACAAAAATGGTCTTGCAAAATTAATGGATCCGGACTATTCGGCTTATTTTAACGCAGATTTACAGACAAGTTTGAAAAAAATGTTTTGGAATCATAATGGGAATTTGTAGTTAAAGTTATGACGATTAGGTATAGAAAAACTGCATGAACACAAATAATGGATTTTACTATCTTCTAAGCGTTAATTTTTGTAATTTTCCTGAGCGACATTTGTAGAAAAGAACTGTCGCGTGCCTTGCATTTTAGTTATAATTTGCTGTTACATATGCTGTTACTTATTCATATAAATGAAGTAATGATAGCAGATTTATCTGTATTACTATTGTTATTTTCAAATGAAATATAATAACAACAATTTTTTATAAGAAATATTATTTTACTTCTGCAATAAACGAAATTTGCACAAAGTATTGCAAATTTAATAACAAGCAACCGATTAGTAATTAATTTATAAAACTAATTAACCAGTTATATGACATTAAGATAGAATAATTTGTTTGTTTGTTTTTTACATTAATAATAATTAATTAAAACAAAAAAAAACAAAAAAAATTAACTACTTTACCATGTGTTAAATTAATTCAATAATTATTATTAATTAGTATTAGTATTTAGTTTTAGTAGTTTAACATAAATTAAGAACCTTAAGTAATAATAACTATAATTATAAAGGGGTAATTATAATTCAAATAGCAAAATATAAATTATTTAATAATTTAAATCAAATCAATAGGCAAATTAAAAAATAATATATATATACAAAGAAAGGAAGAAAGAGAGAAAGACATAATACAACAATTTTTTAAAACAATATAACTATTAAAAATAATAATAAATTAATCGTTTTTAATAATTTATTATTAATATGAAACATAAGTCTAACCGAGTAATAAAACATAAATGGCAAAGTTGAATGAATTATAAGTTCGTTGACTGTTAAAATATCGAAATAAAAATCAATTAAAGTTAAAATTAAATTGAAAGGAGTCGCAAAATACAGTAATATATATATATATATGATAGATTTCAATAAAAATTAATTAAAATGTTTAATTAATTTATGATTATGATGGTAAATAAGAGAATAAATTTTTTATTTATCTATCCACGGATATAGGCACGGAATGCAATTAAACGCAAAACTGTGCATTATATTAGTCTGACAATAAGCCATGATAATTATAAATAAATTATCATTAATTAATTATTATTCGAAATGTAAAAAAAGTTTTCAATCAAAAATTCCTTATTTAATTGGATTTTAATATTCTAAACGTGATAATAAATTTTGCATAAACTCCTACAAAATCGACAACTTTAGCACATACATAAGTGACTTAGTCTTATAAATAATTTCATTAAAAATAATTGGGTTTGATTAATTAAGCCATTATCATGTATACAATAATATTCTGGTAAGAAAACCCTTTCATTTGGCTTTAATTAATCAAAGAATAAGGAACTAAATCATAAATTTAAAAAATATTTTTTTTTTATAACCTTATACAGAATAACACAATTTATTGATTAATTTAATAATTGATTAATAATAGAAGCAATAAAAAGTATTAATATTTAATAAATCTATATAGAAGAGAAAAAGAAATGAATGAAAAAAAAAAAAAAAAAACAAGAAGTCAAATCAATAATGAATAAAAATGATTTTATAAAAGAGGCAAATGAACTTAAAATTATAAACAATTATGTTAAACTAAGAAGGTTCTTAGATTTTATAGTTTAAATAAATTATTATAAACAATAAATATGTTTCTCATTGTTTACTTAACATAATATTTTCCACAACTATAACCCACAATTTTAATTTAATTTTTAAATAGAAAAATGATGAACGTTTGAACGGAGGCAATAAATTGAGGGAATCTTTCATCAAATCATTCCACAAAGGCCATCAACTTTTTACAAGAATTAAATAGTTCAATCTAAATAATTATAATAAATCAATAAAATAATTTCGAAATCAAATGATGATTAGTGAAAATAGGATTAAAAAAAAAAAAAAAAAAAATCTCGTTAATATCAATCAACGGAATTACCACCTACACAATCATCAAGTTTATTTCTATTTATTTTACATTTTCTAAATAATTTTAATGCTCACCTGAATGTTATGCGGATTTTTTATTTTTTTTTTAATGATTACACAAATTTTATTTTGGATTAAAGGTTAAAGTAATTAATGGAATTTTTATTTTTTTTTGTTATTCTGTTATTTTGTGTAGTAGCATTAAGAGCATACATTTTTATTTTATCAGATCTTATGATTTAATCTTAATGATTCAGTAATAAAAATTGAATATCCAACACTATAAATAGCTTGAATTGATTTTCATAAATTCATTAAACTAAACATAATTAGATCTTTAATGTTATTTATAGAAATTTTTAATTACAAAAAAGCAGCAAAAAAAAATTTAATTTAAATATTTACCAAAACAGCAAAATTACGTTTAACCATTTAATAAAAATAAACAAAAATAAAATAATAATTAAAACAATAACTTACTTTTCTTCTTACTTTTGTTGGATAAATATTTGATAAAACAATGCCCATCCATATGATGAAAAATAAACCAAATAATAATATAACGAAAAATGTTAAACATTTTTTCCGCCGTAAAAATAATAAAATTCGAATTATTTTTAACATATTTTTTTTTTTTTTTTTGTTTAAGTTTTAGATTAAGATTTTTTTAAATTATTTTAATTTAATATTAAAAATTATTAATTAATTAATTTTAAAGACAATAGAATTAATTTTATATTTATTAATTCCATCATTAGTTTTGTTTTTTTTTTTTTAATTAATTTTTAAAAATTAATAGCAAGAGTTGATTTATTATTAAACCTCACACATAATTACGTTGTTAACGATTTTATCGAATTATCCACTTTATTTTATTTTATCCATACGTTACGTAACAACGCACGTTCTGTCTATTAGTGCCACTTATTGTTAATACCACCCAAACACACTTCTTATCAAACACTACGCATTAATTATTTTTCTTTTTAATTAACAAAACTATCCACATAGAGAGAAAATTAATAAAAAATTTAATAAATTTAATTAGTAATATTTTATTTTTAAATAAAGAATAATAAAAAAAAAAACAAATAATTAAACAATACAGAGCGCGCAATGTTTAATTTATGTTTTCACCATAATAATATTGATATAAAACAATTAAACTAAAAAAAAAAATTGCAAAATTTTTAATAATTTATTAATTAAAATATTAAATAAATAGAAAACAGGGTGTATCATATTAGAATTTATTAATTAATAAAAAAAAAAAAGGCGATAAAATAATTTTTGGTCGCAAAATTAAAATAAATCTTATCGTAAGGGAAATACCAAATGCGTTTCAACGTTATTAATTAATTTGTGTTGAATACAATTAAATCAATTAAAACCTTTAAATGTAATCATTAATTAAATCAATAAACAATGAAAGTGTTAAACGGAATAACATTATCTTTGCAATAAATAATTTTGCATAAAAATAACCGAATTTATAAACATTTATTGATTATACATAATTGAAGTCTTACAACGGAGTCTTACAATTTAAAAAAGAGTACAAAAAAAAATAATAATAATAAATAAAATAAACTTTAAAAGTCAAACAATTTAATATAATAAATAAGCAAATATTGATAAATTAAACTGAGAAAGAAGACCTCGATTTATAAACATAAATTAAATAAATAAATATTTTGTAAACGGATTTTATTTATGTTTTTCTTGTATTATTAGATTAAAATAAAGTGAATCATTTAAATAATATTAATCGTTATCTGGATTAACCAAAAAAATAAAAAATAAATTAATTTTATTTTCACTGTAACGTTTATTAACCCTTGTAAACGCTGAAAACGCTATTCCACCAAATAATTATTCAAGTAAATTGGCAACATTTTAAATTACAAATAAAATATATAAAAAAAACAACGTGAAAATATGATAAACACTAACGTAATCTTATCACAATAATTAATTAAAAAAAAAAAAAAAAATTGTTTTTATCAATCACGGAACTACACAGTACTCTCACCGTATAAACGCAACTGAAAAAACTTCTTTTTTTTTCTTTCTTTTATTTTATTCAACACAAAATCCAATATTATTTTGTACACACACATGCATACATATTTAAAGCACACTAATCAACCATTCACAACTTTATAGAGCTACATATATGAACTTGTTCAATATCTTTTTAGCATTGTCTATTGTATTTGATTTCATATAATTATTATTATCATTATTATATAAAGATTAGATAATTCTCCTTAAAATTAATAAAAAAAAAAAATGTTCATTCTTTCTTCTCGTGGTTTTTTTTGTTAAAAAAAAAATAAATTAAAACAAACGGATACAGACAAATGGATTTTACAAATATTTGTTTTGGTTTTTTTTTTTCATACCAATAATAACAACCAGCAATGCATAATTTGTGTATTTACTATTTTCTAAAGCTTTATTATTCATAAAATTTATATTATTCAATTAATTCTAATGTTTATCAAGAAAAAAAAAAAAAGCATTAAATTTAACTTAAAGTAAGCCGGTATTAAGTCATTAATAAAATAAATCCATTCATGCAGTGCAATTGAAAGTACTTAGAAAACAGCAAATTTATGTAGAAATATAAAAAAAAAAAATAAACGCACATAAATAGTGAAAATAATTTTTGGCAAAGAAAAAGAAAAATGTTTCAGAAATTGAATGGTTTACTTAATGTATGGATGTTGTCATGTATGGATGTTTATGATGTGCTAGTAACAGTTTGATGTATGATGAACACGCGAATTTAAAGATTTTTTTTTTTTATTTTATTTTATTAATTTTTATAACAGTACATTGCCCAGGTATTTTGTTGTTGTTGTTTTTTTTTTTTTTTTTTTTTTACATATAATAGAAACTAACTAACGCTTTCTTGTTAATTTCATCATATTTTTATTTTTTATCTCTAATAAATTTGCAATTAAATTAATGTTTTTACATCTATTTCAAATAGTTAAGCGAAATTACGTTTATTTAAAGGCATCAAACAATAATCAATGTTTTATCTATCACACCACAACGTTTAAAATATCAATTAATTTCCAATACAATAATGAATTAAATAAATAAAAATATTACATAAAAGTGTTAGGATTATAAAGAAAACTGCAATGATTTTCGCATGTAAACGATGCAATGCGATAATTTATTACAAGTGTCATGTTTTTGTTTACAAATTTCACAAAAAAAAAAATGTATTGCTTAGTCGCAATGTAGTTCAATTATTAAGAAAATATCGCCTTAAACCGCCTTAATTAATTAGATTAAACACGCAGAAGAATGTTGTATGAAATATTTGTTTCATAATAATCAATTTCTTATCATTCAATTATTCAAATGAGGAAATTAAAAAATTGATGAAATTAAAGTCGGTTCTGAGAAACTAGGATAATAATACGAATCTTTAATCTACATCTAGACGAATTGGATTAAGCTAGAATCGCTCAATTTGGCACACAAATATCTAATCAACATTAACAAAAATTTTAGAATTATGTGTGGAATATTATTGTCTAACATCATCAAAAACTCTGGAACTATACAAACGAAATTTATTATGATAGAGATTGATACTGAGAAAACCTGAAGTATTCGTTGAACTAAATAAAAATGCTACTTCCTAACACTATGCTCTACGATACATAATTAATTTTAATTACTTTCATGAAAAGGAATTGTTATTTATCTATTTTAATTTATATCCTATGCAAAGTACAATAAATCTAACTACAATCTCTTCAGAAACTAAAAGCAAAATTCAGAAAACAATAATTTTTAATACAAAGAATTTTCAGTACGCTACGCTGATTTTGAAATTTTAATCTCAATACAGTGTTTAATATTTACAATAATTACATTCCAAGTACTGAGTCTTTATTCAAGCTTTATTTTTAATTAACTGACAATTCTATTAAGAGAGTTTCATTGTTAATAAAACATTTATAAGGTTTTCCTTTCAAGCAATTTTACAATTAAAAGAAGAAAAAAAGTTTGATAATTTTATTTTATTATCTATAGTGACGTTTTCATATATATATTTTTATTATTAATTACCACGTATTATAAATTATAAAAATATGTAAACACAAGTTAATATAGAGTAATAGGTAATTATTTGTTTTTTAATTAATTCTTTCTATATCGTTAATATCAGGCCAATATTAATTGTTTTTTTTTTTTTTAGAAATTGTGTTGAATTAATTTTTTTTTTTTTTTACCAAAATCTTAAATACAAAAACTAATTTAAAATAATTTATTAAAAATTGCGTTATATTTCCGGTGGATTAAATATTTTTGGTATATTTTTTTTTTTATTTATTAGAAAAACTGTTAAATTAAATTAAATTAAAATTAATTGGTTTTACTTAAGCTAATAAGCGTCATGTCATAACAGATTCAATTCGGATTTACAAACCAGATTAAAAAAAAAAATAAAATTCTTTTTTACGTCGTTTTAGAAGTTTTTATAAGTGGATTTGAAATTATTTTGAATTTTCATTACACAAAATACGGTGATTATAAAAATATTTGTTAATGTACTTATAAAGTCTTATCATTAACATGTTATAATTAATGATAATTATATTTTAAATGCATTATCAATAATTATATAACATATTTGTTTTTCAACTGATTAGTTTATTAAATATCAGTGTCATTACTGTAAAACAGTAATTTTCCGATTAAGTAAAAGTTTAATAAAACTTATGACGTAGCGACAGATAGACGCAATATTTTTTTAAAAATACTATAGAGAAAAGAATGATAATTATCAATTTTTGTATTATTAATAATTTATAAGTAAGCTCTGTAGAGTCAGTGCAATTGTAGTTTAGGTGTGACTGACTATACACTAAAAACTTGATAAATAAAATTTTAAATTAAAATTATCTTTCATATGTTTTTATAATATAAAATTCTCCATTAATGTCATTTATTTTCTAATTAATAATTTTTCTTTTTTTAAATTTTTTTAAATAAGAAATTCTATATTTTTATAAAAAAAAAACAATATTTTTTGCAAATACTAATTAAATCAAATAAATTAAAGTGAAGGAAATAAATCTTAGTAAGTGAACGATAAAATTAAAATAATGGCAGACGAGGAAGGTAATGAATTAGAGGAGCAGGAACAGGAAGAAAGTCAAGATTCATTAATATGTGATTGTGTATCGGAAATAATTAATCAAGAGGGATCTATAACATTAACTGTTGATGGTTTTGGTATTGTTCGTCATCCAATTACACAGAAACAAGAAGTGGTTAAACGTTATACTTGGGCAAATAAAAATAATATGCGGGTCCAGGTAATAAATGAAATCACATAAAGTAAAATCATTAATCATTGGTTTTTATGAAAGGTAATTACTTATGGAGCAACAATAACGTCTATTAAAGTTCCGAACAAAAAAGGTGTTGCTGAAGATGTTGTATTGGGGTACGATGATATTGACGGTAACGAAAAATAAAATAAAACTAAAGAATCAATTATACGTAAAATCGAATTTTTTTATTCAGGATACCTAACGCAAAGTAATCCATATTTTGGTTGTACTGTTGGTCGTGTTTGCAATCGAATAGCAAAAGCACGATTTTGTCTTGATAAGCAATTATACAAACTAGCAAAAAATTGGAATAATAAGCATCATTTACATGGAGGAGTCTATGGCTTCAATAAATATAATTGGGTGCCATATATAAATGGAACACAGGTTAGTCTATCTATTCCAATGCATTGGTCATATAAATTTTATTGAATTTTATTTTTGAAAAATCAAAGGTTACGCTGACTCATACATCACCGGATCTTGATGAAGGTTATCCAGGAACACTTATGATACGCGCAACTTTTAATTTAACACATGATAATAGTTTTCACGTTAAATACTTTGCGACAACTTCGAAACCAACCCCAATAAATATAACAAATCATTCATATTTTAATTTGGCGGGACATGTAAGTGATTTTCTTGATTAACATTAAAACGGAAACTCAAACTAAAACTTTTTGTATTTTGATTCAGGGTGCTGGACATTATGAAATGTATAAACATATATTAACATTAAATGCTGATAAATATACAGAAACCGATGTGGAATCGATTCCAACTGGTATCTAGACTTACATCTTTATTTTAATTTAATATAATAACAATATAATTGTTCCATTAAATTAGGTTTGTTACAATGTGTTGGCGGAACTATATTTGATTTACGTATACCGCACGAGCTAGGGCCTGCCATTTCAAGAGTAACTCGTAGAGGATTTGATGATAATTTTGTGGTAACAAAGGGAACGGAACAAGATATGGCATTTGTTGCCAGGTAATGTTTACACAAAAATATTTTTTATAAAATTTCGAATTCAAGTTTATTATTATTTATATTAAATTAGAGTTTTACATCCATCCTCCGGACGTGTATTAGAAGTTTATAGTGATCAACCAGGTGTTCAATTTTATACAGGAAACTTTCTACCAGATCCTTATGAAGATGTAATAATAATATTATTTTACCAATTTTATTCAATTTTTAACTCAACATAAAACTCTTCTAGATTCATCCAGACGAAGTTTTTACACAGGAATTTTTTGAATTACCTGATACTGGCAAGGTTGACTCAGTGACATATGCAAAATGTTTTAATCAATGTGGAGACATATGTAACAAAGGCTTATTTGACAGTGTCCCTTCAGAGTCGATATTAAAAACGAGTGAATTGACTGGAGAACAAATTGCAGAAGAAGGCAAAGGAGAAGAGTGCGAAGCATTGGAAACCACCGAAGATGGAGAAGAGGTCATTATCAATTTTTAAATAACTAACTATCAAAATTCCAATTATTTTTCTTCTTTTTTTAAAGCCTAAATGTATCTGCACAACATCTTCGTGTGAGTGCTCAACAACAACAGCATCGTGTGAATGTTCTGATATGGAGGAACCTATCGTTGGTAAAGGTGGTGCCAATTATTTAAAACATGGTGCCTTTTGTTTAGAAACTCAACAGTTTCCCGATTCTGTTAATCAAGTAAAAATAAATTTGTTTTTACCTACTCTGATAAGCAAAATAATGTCTTCTTCTTCTTTTTTTTAATATTAAAATTTCTTTTAGAAACAATTTCCATCAATTATACTACGTCCTGGTGAATCGTATAAACATGAGATTATTTATAGATTTGGTATTCACGTTGGATTGCATCCAATTGAATTAAAACTAGAGCCAGATATTTGTGAAGAAGGTGAAGGAGAAGGCGAAGAATTAAAATGAATAATAAATTAATCAATTTATAGTATGGTATTTGTAAAATCTTTTATAAAAACCATAGAATTTTTTTTTTTTTTTTAATATATTTATAATTTTTATTCTTAAACATCCTACAAACAACAACAACAAAAAAACAAATTTTTTTTATAAAATTTAAATTTTGAATAATTTGTCTTTTGTATAAAAAAAAAAAAAAAAAAAAAATAATAAAAATTAAAAATTATATTATTATTAATAGTTTGAAAACTATGAAATACAAAAACTAATTTCTATTACAAATATTTTATTATTTCTTTAAATTATTATTTATTACGCTAAGAAAGTGTAATATGCAAATAAACAAAAAAGAACTTAAAACTATAATCTTATAAATGGGAAACAATAAATGTATTTATTTATTTAATTTTTAACAATCATCCTGCTCGTCATTATTTGAAACAGCGGTGTCTTCCGCTTTAATCCAATTGTCAACATCTTTTTTCGGTGGTAAACGAAATCGCCATTCATCACGTATATACTCATATACGTTTGGTCCAAGCTTAAGTAATTCTGTTGATATTTGTTTTTCATCTGGTTTCCATTCACGTTCTGGTGCACCGAAGATTTCCATACGCAATAATGCAACCATTGATGGATTTAAATAACGTTTGATCCCATTAAATAATTGTGTTTTATTCATATTTAATGATTTTTCACCAATACGTGGTGAACTCTCTTTACTTTGATTAATGCTTATTAAATTTTCGTTTGCTACCTTTTCACGTAATAACTGTTTTAAATCTTCCATTTGCTTACTATGCTCATCGACAATTTTCCTTAAGTATGCTTCATTTATATTCTCATTTATGATTTCTGATGTGGATGAATTTGGTGTATCATCACGTTCAATATTTATTTTTGTACGATCGATTGTTTCAATTTTTACAACTGCTTCCGGATCATTTAAAGTATCATTTAAATTTATATCATTATTTTCCAATGTAATATAAGACTTTTGTGATTCCTGATCATATATAATTGTATCCTTATTACGTTTATTATAGCTTTTATTGACATATTTGAGCCCTCCGGTTGTGGTTATAAAATTACCATTTAACAGTATTGGTTGTTTTTTATTATGTGAAGTACTTGTTGCTGATGTGGTGGTTACAGATGCAGATGGAGATAAAGATTTAGGTATCGATGAAACAGGCGTCAAATTTAAATTATTTATTGCTGTTTTTCTTGCAACAAGTTTTATTATCTTTGGTTTTGACACTACTTCTAAACCAATATCAGAACCTGCATCAGAGGAAATACTAATCATATCCTTTGAGTTTTTTGGGCTGTCAAATTTAGTGACTTGATTCAGTGGACGTTTTCGATTTAAAATAACCGGAAATCTTGTTGGAGCAGGTGGTTCACTTTGTTTTGTAACTACTTCCTCAATAGGTTCTTGTACTTCTAAATCGCATATTTCACCTGATTTAAGACGCATTAGTGTAGGTACTGCTGTCTTAATTAAACGTTCTTTCTTATAATTCATGAAGCACGGGTCTCTAAAGTGAATCTCACAGACAACTTTATTCTTCAATTTATCCGATGGTAGCTTCAAAAAATGCATATTATTCGACATTTCTGCCCATTTTGTGCATCTTTCCATATCACGAACAGGAAAATGAAAAAAATGAGTGCCCTGTTTAGCAGTAAATGTACTATTTTCACAACCGCGAAAAGTGCATCGGCAGCCTCCCATTTTTATTTATATTAATACTATTTTAAGGTTAAAACAAAATTCTTTAATAAATATATTTGAATTACTTTTATTCTTATTCAAATATAGTATTGTATTTTATTATACTAATATTCACTCATTTAATTTTAGAAAGTTACATATAATCAATAAAAAAAATAATAACTTTGATGTTTGGCGTACAAACTATGATGTTTTGATTAAATTGTATATAAACTTTTATGGCAAATGGCGCTTCTATAGTTATTCGTTTTTCGCTCAAAAATTGTTTAACCTTAAAATGGTTTCTTATACCACTAATCTACTATAATATCTACAAGAAAGATTGCAAGCATAAAAATATAAGAGCGCGTATTTTAGACTAAATTAAAGTAGAATATTATGATAAAACTGAAAGTAAATAAAATCCGTTTTCTATCTAATAACTAATCAATAAAAAATTATTAAGCAAAATACTTTAATGTTTATTTTAAATTAGTTTATATTTAACATTATTATTATGAATAATTAATAATTTATATAGTATATGTTGTTAGTAGGTTGGCAGCTCTGTTATTTTAAGCAAAATGGATTTTGTGGTTGATTGACGTAATGTTTTCTTTATTTTCATCTTTTTGTTCTTTAAAACTAAAAAAATTACAATCAAAACATTTACGAAACATTAAATAAGAAAAGAAATTAATTATAAAATATAGAAAATAGTTATATAAATAATTAATTTTAATATTTTTACTTTGTTTTTAGAACAAATAGTAGTAAAACATAGAACAAAAATATACATTTAAAAAATATAATCATTTACAATGATTTTATTTTTTATTGTGATCTGTTTATAGTTGCAGGTGATTAGAATTGTTAATAAAATCTTTTATGTAGGATTTGATATGATAAGAAGTAAAAAAAAATGGTGAAGTGCATTTTATATATTAGTTTTGTACTTTGTACATTATCTAGTGAATTTTGTTTAATTATTTAATTATTTTTTTCTTTCGGATGGCTGCAATTTTTTTCTTCTTTTTTTTTTTTTATTTATTTTTTTTATTATTTTGACATTTCTTAATCTTTTATCTTTTTTTCTCTTTAACAAATGTTTAAGCTTTCTCGCTCGTTTATATTTATTTATTTATTTTTTTTTCCTTTAATTTATTTTTATATGCGAGAAAGTTTACGCCAAATAGATTGTTTGTGTTATTCTTTTAATTTTTTATTTGTAATTAAATTGTTAAAATAAGAAACGAAAAATATAAAGAAAATTAATCATTCCTATTAATTAAACAATAAATTTTCTGCCATTTTTAAAGATTTTCACAATAATCAAATATTATTTTAATTTTTTGATGGATTTCTATTTATTTATTTAAAAAAAAAAAAAAAAATTATTTATACTAATTTGTAATTTATTATTTTACAGCTGGCCTATATATTTATAAAACATATATAAATAACATTAAACATAAATTATATAATATAAATATATAAGAATATAATAAAGAAAAGTCAATTCTTTGTTATTTTATAAATAGTATAGTGGGTACTTTAAACAAAAAGAAGAAAAATATTTTAGAAAACTTTCATCTCACAATTAAAAAATTTACTTGCAAAAAGGGAAAATATTCATAGAAAAAAAAAAAAAGTTTATAATATAAAAATGAAATATTTGTGATTGCCTTTAAAATTAAATAATTATCAATGAAAATAATGTGTTAATGAATAGTTAAATAATAATAACAAAATAAATATAAAATATTAAAATTAAAAAAATAAGTCGATAACAATTACAAATAATTAGATTTTATCTATTTATTGCAATTGTATTTTAAATAAAATGTCTGATTCGATTGTTGATACAGAAGACAAATGGATATGTGAATATTGTACTTATGAAAATTATCAATCGTCATTAAAATGTACCATGTGTAAAGGACAAAAGCCACTGTTAAACGAAGATATATTTCGGTATGTTACTTAAGGTTAAAGTTTCTTCTATTTTTTTCATAATATTTTACTAATAAATATTTTTGTTTATATAGTTTAAGCCCATCACAACATACAAATCATATTGATAATCAGGAACCATTAGTTGAATCATCAAATTTAAGTTTAACAAATATAAATTTGACAAAAACACCATCTAGAGAGTTTATTGGTACAACATCACCAATTATTGAAAATATTGATATAGATGATAATGATGAAATAGAAAAAATAAATAAAAAGAATACTAAATGGATATGTTCTAGTTGTGCATATGTAAATATAACAAAAACAAATACGTGTATAAAATGTTCAACGAAAAAAATTGAAACATTTATTAATAATGAAAATAAGATAAATTTACATGAAGATATAAAAAAATTAAATATAAATGATAATCCAGATAATAATGATATTATAACAAATAGTAATAGTAACAATCGTTTAAAAAATAATAGTCCATTAGGTTCAACAACAAATTTATCTGGATCACGTACAAATTTAGGTGCTGGTGCTAAAATAAGTCCTGTAGATTCAATTAAAAATTATAATATTGTGAAATGGTCTTGTCCAGTAAGTATTAAACGGTTTTAAATATATTTATATACTTAAACTAATAAAAATATTTATTTTTTGTAGTCATGTACATATGAAAATTGGCCAAAAAGTTTAAAATGTTCAATGTGTGCTCATAGCAAAGAAGGAAATAATATTATAACGAATACTACAATTGGTAATTTATCAGAAAGAATAACAACAAATCAAATTTTATCATCACCAGAACGTGATATTGATGATAATTGTGCTAGTAATTTTTTAATAACATCAAATAAACGGAATAATGCCCATAGATATCAATTAGGAAATTCAGATTCAACTAATTGTGATTTACAATTGCATCAAGAAAGACGTTTAAGACAATTACGACGACAGGCTGATTGGCAATGGTTAAATGCTTGTTTAGGTTTGATTTAAGATTTATTAATGATTTTGAACAGACAAAAACTTTATACTCTTATTAATTAATTTTAGGAGTTGTTGAAAATAATATAGGCGCTGTTGAAGCATACTTATCATGTGGAGGTAATCCCGGTCGAACATTAACTAGTAGTGAAGTATCTATATTAAATCGTAGTTCAGCATTTGACGTGGGAATTACTTTAATACATTTAGCTATAAGGTAATACATTTTTATAAAATATTATTTGTAGTCTTTAAAAAAAGATTATGAAAATTGATTTATAGGAGATATTTTATCCGACTAAAAACTTGATACATGAATGCAATCATTTATTAGCTTAAGTAATTTTTTTGGCAAATTTAACCGTTTTGTTAAATGGTTTCGAAGGTGTTTTTTTTTGTTTGGATTATTGCCAAAGTTTACCAAAAACAATATAATATCAATGTCACTCGTTGTATATTGATCTATAAAATTTAAATATTCGATAAGTGGCATTGATTTTGTATTTAATGAATTTATAAAATTGTTAACAATTTAATTATATTCTAATTGGAAAATGAAAAATTTTTTGTTATTACTTATTAGATTTCATCGTGAAGAAATGCTTCCAATGTTATTAGCTCGAATATCTGGTAGTGGGCCAGGCATAAAGCGTGTACCATCATATGTTGCGCCAGATTTAGCAGCTGATATACGACGACATTTCGCAACTAGTTTAAGAATGCGTAAATTACCATTTTCATGTAATTTTGTGAATGAGCATGCAACATTTGCACTACCAGCTGAAATAGAAGAACTGCCACTAACAATACAAGAACAATTATATGACGAGCTACTAGATAGAGATGCACAAAAACAATTAGAAAGTCCACCACCAGCACTAAATTGGTCACTTGAAATAACAGCTAGATTAGGATCACGTTTAATGGTACTGTGGAATCGAAGTGCTGGCGATTGCTTATTAGATTCTGCTATGCAGGCAACGTGGGGTGTTTTCGATCGAGACAACACATTAAGACGCGCATTATCAGATAGTTTACATCAATGTGGACACATGTAAGCGCTTTCTACTATTTTTTGATTTAATAAATATTTGATGAGACTTTTTTATTTTAGATTTTATCCACGTTGGAAAGAGTATGAAATGATTCAGGCAGCTTTATTACATTTTACATTAGAAGAAACCCAATGGGAAGAAGACTGGGGTACATTATTATCATTAGCTAGCCAGCCAGGTTCATCATTAGAACAATTACATATATTTGCTTTGGCACATATATTGCGTAGGCCAATTATTGTTTATGGTGTTAAATACGTAAAAAGTTTTCGCGGCGAAGATATTGGATACGCAAGATTTGAGGGTCTCTATTTACCACTGTTATGGGAACAAAGCTTTTGTATACGTTCACCAATTGCACTCGGTTACACCCGTGGTCATTTTAGTGCTTTAGTACCAACGGAATCATATTCACGGATTGACTCATCCGCACGTGACGAATCAGAAGATGTAACATTTCTACCATTAATGGACTGTGAACATAAATTATTACCGATACACTTTTTGTCACAATCTGAAGTAATCAAAAAACATTTTTTAATCTAAATTTTTCATAAATACTAAGAAATTATTAAATATTTCTAGATGGGGCATGAAGAAGTAATAATGCGTCAATGGTTAGACGTTTGCATAACTGAAGGTGGTTTAATGGTTGCCCAACAAAAATTACATAAACGTCCATTATTAGTAGCACAAATGTTAGAAGAGTGGTTAAATCATTATCGTAGAATAGCGTGAGTAAAATTATATCTTCCAAAAAAAAAAATCAAATTACAATATATTGACTAGAATTAATAATGCATGATTAAATAATTAAAAATTAATAAAATATATACTAATCGGGACAATAGTTTTAGATACACATTATAGAAAGAGCAAAATATATTTTTGAATCACATCTTTTTCTAAAACAATTCAATTTTTGATTTTATTTCAGATTTACAAATTAAATAAATTATCGTTTTTATCCTTTTTTTTTCTTTTAATTAAATAATTCAATTTGTGTATAAGGTGGATCAAAATTATTGTTCATTATTCCTAGTATATATATTTTAATTTTTAAACTAAATCATATTTATGTAATTTTATTAACATGATTAATATAAAACAAAAAAAGAAATAAAACAGGATGACTGATTATTATGTTGATTAAAAATTTAAGCAATTTTAATTGATTTATTATTATACCTATTTGTAAACCTTTAATAAATATTGCTTTAAGTTTAATATGATGTTTGTTGCTTTATCCATTGGATAATCAACATACATGCATAACAATTGTTAATTCATTTATCTAGATCACTTATTAATTAGCGAATTAATTTTATCTTTATGATAATTTTTCGGTAATAAATAAATTTTAATCAATTATTATAATAACTAGAAATCCTGTATATTTAAATATTAATAAAAAAAATAATAATTAAAAACTATCGGTTTTATTAGTCAAATAATAACAGCCCCATTCTCGAGGCGGCCAGCTTTAACCGGATATTGTAGTGATGGTGATACAGATGAAGAATAGCACTAATAATTAATTGAATAATAATTAAATAAGAAAAATTGTTTATTTTTTTTAATTTTAATTTTGAGTTTTTAATTTAAAATGAAATTTAATTTATTATAAAGTAAAAGATAGAAAGAAAGAAAGATTTGTTGATCGTTTAATTATGTTTTTGCTTTTAAAATGATATAAATAATAATTATAATAATAATAATAATAATATTGAAAAATGGTTATTAGTTCCGTACTTTTAAATAGTTGTTAAAGTAAATAAGGTTTATCAGTTTAATAAAAAAAATAAATTTATTAATTAATTATTTTTATTTTTTAATTATATATGTCTTGTTATTTATTTTACCCTTTTTTTTTTTTATTTATTTTTACACCTTTTCACCTTTTTTTTTTTTGTTTTTTTACCTTTTATTTTTTGTTGTAGAAAGAAGAATTCTATTAATTAATTAATTAATAAAATTAATTAATACAAAAAACATAAAGAAAAAAAAAAAAATTATTTGGAATTACATATGTTGTGTAAATATGAATTTAATTTATTTAAGAAAAAATAAAATGAAAGTGTGAAATGTAAGAACCACAAAAGAAAAAAATTAATTTAATTTTTTTTTAATAAAAATAATTTGTTTTTTTTTTTTTTTTTTTTATCTTATTAAAATTAATAAAGGAATGAAGAGAGAACCCAAACATAAATGGATATAAAACCAAAATTAAAACATTTATTCGTAATAATTACTATAAAGGAAATAATTTTTTATTTTTTGGTTCTTTTAAATTAATGAATTAATTAATTAATTAATTAATTAGTAAATGTAGTGTGAAATAATGAAATAAAAATAATTAAATACACTTAATAAATAATAATAATAATTAAACAATTAATTAAAAAAAAAAAAATCTATGCATAATAATGTTGGTGGGTTTGTTTATAAATTATATAAAATTATAAAATACAGAATTAAATAATAATAATAAAACATTTTAACTAAATCAAATTATTTATTAATTATTATTATAGCTATATTTAAAAAATTAAATAATCTAATAAAGAAAATTTTGTCTATTAAAATTAAAAAACAAAAAATGAATAGAGAATGAATAAAAATTATATGAAAAAAAAAACAAAGGGAAATTCTTTTTTCTATTTTTTTTTTTTCTTTTTTTAAATTAAAAAAAAAAAAATCAGGGTATTTGTGTAGATGATTAATAATTGTTTAATTACTTAATGTTGCTAAAATCAGTGTTAATACTTTAAAATGAATTAAATGTTGTAAACATGGTTAGATTTCTTTAAAAGAAAACACACAAACAAATTGCTTAGAACAACTCACGTTAATCAAAATGAATGAATGAATCAATGAATGTGTATTGTCTATATACAGCAGTTACAGTTAGTATTTAATTGATATTCTTTTTAGCAGCTTTTATTATTATTAGTTCCTTTGATTTTATTATTTAATATTAACTTAATTTTAAATACCCTGAAATATAATATATATATAAAAAGAAAAGAATTTTCATTGTTTTACCTTTTCTTTTTTTTTTTTTTAGTAATATTTAAAATGAAATTAAGTATAAAAATTATGTGATAATCAAATTAAAATATACAAATTAAATATGAAAAATAAAATATTATTTATTGTTAAATATTTTAAATGAAGAAAAAATAAAAATAATTAAGACAAATTTAAATGAAAAAAAAAAAAAAAAACAAACAGAAAACAGAATTTTATTTGTAAGATATAAAAGGGAAGAAAAACATAATTTATGTTTGTGTTAAATAAAAAAAAACAATTGCCAAAAATTTTTAAACTGTAAAAAACAAAAAACAAAACTTAAGAATCATAATTTTGTTTTTTATTAATATTTAAAAAGAGAAAAAAAAAAAAAAAACATTTTACATAAAAACTACAAACGAAATATGTTTATTGAAAAATTTAGAAAGGAAGAATTTTTACAAAAAAATAGAAGAAAAAAATTTATTTTGCTTTCAATTATTAAAAAAAAAAATTAAAAAAGAGAATAAAAAAAAAAATTTATTGTTGTTTATTGTGAATGAAATTCTATTAAAATTTAATATAAATAATTATAATAAATCCAATTAAAATGATCGTTTATTGTGTCTGCATCAATATTTATTATAATTGCATTAAATAATTTAAAAAAGAAATAAATAGAAAATACAAAAGTTTTATTAAAAAAATAAAAATATTTTTTCTTTATATTTTTTCATTCATTTATAAACGTTTTTCGGTTTTTAAATATAATTAATGCTGAAAGTTTTAATGTTTTTATTAAATACTGCCATCTGTTAGCTAAATTTCTGTATGTTTTAAATAAATTAATTAAAGATTTTAAATAATAATTATTGTTATTATTATGTGTATTATAATTAATTTTATGCATTTTTGTTTTCTTATAATAATATTTATTAAGAAAATAAAAAATGAATTTAAGTTCAATGTAATATTATAAAGATTCTAGCAGTGGAGCAGCATGTGACCATTAAAAAGACCAAAAAGAGAGTGAGAAAAAATAATAAAGCAATGCTTAAACGCTGTGTGCTGCAAAAAAAAAAAACTTAAGCTACTTATTTTTATAACATCGGTAAAAGCTAAAAAAGAAAAAAAAAAAACTAACTAAAAATATAAATAAAAAACCAACGACATACGGCTTTTCGGCTACAAACAGCGAAGTTTTTTTTTATATTCTTTTTTGTAAATCATATATAAATTAAGAGAAGAGAGAATAAAACACAGCCAAAAATAATAATAAAAAAAAAAATTTTTTTTTTCTTTTTTACTTGTCGAAAAGAAAACTTGGTGTGGAACTGTGCTGTAGTGTGTAGTCGTGAAAATAAAAAAATTAAATTTTTTTTTGTGGTTACTTTTTATTGCATTTATCGAAAAAATTTAATTAATTTATTTTTTTTTACCGTTTTTCAATAGTTTTTATGATAAATTTTAAGTAAAAAAAAAAAAATAATAAAAATATTTTTTATGTTTTAAATATTAAACGAAAATAATGTGCATACGGTGATAATTAAAAGGGAAAAGAAAATTTATAAAAAGTTTATTTGGATTTATAAGTGAAAGTAGAAAAAAAAAATTAAATTCTAGGAGACAAAGTAGAATAATTAAAGTGAAATTATTAAAGTTCCTTGAATTTAGGCGAATATTTATTTTTTTTTTGTGTATTTTGTTACACAAAATAGGAAATTTTTAGTCAAAGAGAGAAGAAAAAATGGGTGAGTTCTCGAAATTAATACAAATGCCGGCCGAATAGAACAAAAAAAAAAAAATTTTTAATTAAAAAAGAAAAAAAAAGTTACATTAAGGAAATATTATGGATTATTATTGGATACAAGATCTTTAGAAAACTTTTAAAGCATCTAAATTATGGATAATGAAAAAAAAAAGAGTGAAGTCTGATTTATTTGTATTTTATATATATAGAATGCCAAAAATAAAAATAAAAAAAAATGTTTTGCGAAAAAAAAAAAATGTTTTTTTGGTGAGAATAAAAAAAAAATGTCCAACGCCCCTTTCTTTAAGGTCCAAGGACAACAAAAACTGACGAAAATTCCTCACTAACACTACAAACAATGCCGATTATTATTTTTTTTTATTTTAACACCATGTCAATTTTCTATTTGTTTTCGAGTGTTTTACTCTCGCACACTATTGCAGTGTATGGTGTAGAATTTTTTTTTTTTTTTTTTAATTCACTAAAATGGCTTTTCTTGGCGTTTTTTTTTTTTTTTTATCTCTCAAAATTCATTTAATTTTATTAAAAGAAATGTAATTTTTCTTTTTTTTTTTGCATAATTTACATTAATAATAATAATAAAAAAAAAGTTGTATTTCCTTGTTAATTTTCTTGTAAAATTAAAATCAATTTTATGTCGGATGTCCTAAATCAATTAATCTTATGTCGAGCTCAAGAATATTCTTTTACGTTTTATAAGGAAAAAAATATAAATAAATATTTATTATTATTATTATCTAAACATTTCAGATGAAATAATAATTATTATAAAAGAAGAATAAATAGCCCACATTGTTTTATTTATTTATTTTTTTCTTTTCTCTAGTTATATATTATATAATATATATATTTATACATATATATTGTATGTTGGGCGTTTCTTATTCATTCATTCAATTTAATGATACGGCGTTTTGTTAATTTTTTGTTTATTAAAATTGAGCAAATAATTTTTTTTTAATTTTTATTATTATGTTAAAAATAGCAAAAAAAAAAAAAAAAAAATTCTATTGCTTTAATAAGAATTTCTTAAGAACAAAAATAAAAAATTATTCTATTTATGAATAATGAAAACAAGAATAAATGTTTAAATAACTGATTAATATAATCCAGATCGGTTTGGTTCTCAGAAGGAATTTAATTAAAAAAGTGTTTCAGGGTGTAAAAAATGCTTGTCAATTTAACGTTTATGCATTTTGCAGTGTTGTTGAAATGATGGATCCTTGTACAGTTTTTTTTTTTTTTATTATTAATTGAATAAACCCTCATTTTTATCGGCTTTTCTTTATTAATTATAAAACATAACACGTTTTTATTAAAAATAATAATTAATTGAAATACCAACATATAAATGAATATGTGTATTCACATATGTTTGCTGTTTAAATAAAGCTTTTGTTAATGTCGCATTTAAAAAAAAAATTCTTTTTTAATTTTGTATTCTTAACGTTAACGTTAAAATGTAATAAAAGCAAAAGAAAAATACAAAATGACTTAAAAACATAATTAAAATGACTTATTATTTAAGAAGTTAATAACTGTAAATGTTGAAAAGTTATGACAGAACAAAAAACAAAAAAAAAATTTGTCTTCAGTCAATGTCAGAACTGTCAAAATAAAGCATAAAGCTCTCTTTCTACTTCTTCTTCTTCTTCTTCTTCTTCTTTTGTTGCTTGCTAAACTTTACACAAATAAAATTAATTTTTTTTTTAAGCATTAAAGGAGATTTATTTAAAAAAAAATTTTTAAACTTTACTTTACAAGTTTTTACGTCAGAATCAAATTATATTAAAAAATGTATTTAATTAATTTCTCAATCAGAGTTCAATAAAGTTAATTTTGATAATTTTTGCTTTTATTTTGCTTTTTTTTAATAAAAGAATAATTTTCATTACAGAAATTACGTTTTGAGAAATACAGAAATTTAACCTAATCATCTACTCTTGTTTATATGCAAATTTACAATTAATACACAACCTCTTTGCCAAATTATTTATTTATATTATGACATAAAATTTTTATTTAAGAATTAATTTCACAAAACTAACCAACCTAGTTACAATAATATTTTTTTCGTATGAGTCACTGTTATTATTCACTGTGTTTTGCATCCTTTTTAAGTCGAACACAAATCTATCTCCATTCCTATAAATTACTCAATTAGTTAGTTATTTTAATTTTAATTTTTATTTTATTGTAAATTACAAAAAAAAAGATTAAATAATTATGTGGGATCGGTCATCATTATAATGAAATCATTTAATTTTAATAATGAATAAAAACATTTTTTCTTCTGTAATAAATAATAATAAATAAATTACCTTTAGATAATAATTAGCGAATTAATTGTGTATAGTTTAAATTAAATAAAAGCGCAAGTGAGTTAATGTTAATCAAGTAATTAAATTTTTCTTATCGATTAAAATTAATTTATGAATTATGATTAACAGATTTAGTTAAACATAAATCCAATAAGCATAGGAAAATTAATACTGGAAGGTTACATGCACTGTTAGAAACATGTAATTAATGAAACATTGCATTCATCTGTTAAATTTAATGTAATTAAATAACGAATATAATAATAATAAAAAAAAAATTAATTATTTAATCAATGTAATAAAATGGAAGAATAATTTTCATATAAAATGATTAAATAATTAAAATATATTATAATTTTGTACATGGGATTTAGATGTGTTTTTATTCATCTGTACCAATTTTATTTTTAACAAAACCATCGGAAAGATGACATCATTTTACAAGTTTATGCGACAATGGTGTGGTCTTGGATTTTTATTTTTTTATTTTATTATGACGTAACATTATTATGTGTTTATATATAAATAAATAATTAATTATAATATATATATAAATATAAATATTTGTATATAGTAAAATCATCTCTTACAATGACAATGAACTCTCTTTTTAATACAGCGAAAAAACCTTATTTTCTTGTTTTGAACAGTAAAAAATTGTGCAATTTTGAGTTTTTTTTTTTTTTTTAAATATTTTATTTAAGTAATAAATTATTTTTGAAATTTCATTTTTTTCCAATAAGATTGTGATCATTTTAATTAATTTTATACACCCGTTTGCACGGAACTGGCTTTTTTTTATTTACCTTTACATTTACAATAAAAAAAAATTTCTTGATAAGATTATTACATAAAAATGGAACTTCACTGTCATTGATTAGATTTTATGTTTAAGATAATAACGCAATTGACAAGTGAATAATATGTATATTAAAAAATATTATATTTATAAAATGTTTCCTCTAAACTTTGTTAGTTTAATTTATTTCATTCTGTTTGTTTGGTTTTGGTAATAGTTAGGCTAGTCTGTCATCAGAAATGCTGTAATCACCTGAGGTGTTTTTATTATTATTATTATTATTATTATTATTATTTTATTCACGTTTCAGTATTATTATTGCTGTTGTATGTTTTATTGACAATATAAGTAAACAGATGTTTTGTCATCTCATCAATAAATTAAATTAAAAAAAAAAAAAAAAAAAAGAAACAAGAAAAAAAAATGTAGATGAAGCAAATTGATTGGGTAAACTTTATTCATTTCGTTACGAAATACATTTTTTTTTTTTTTTCTTTTCTGTTATAATTTATCTTGAATTTATATTATTTAATTTATTATAATAATATATATATATAATTGTGTTAAATAATTTATATATGATATATGTAAGTGAAATAAAAATAAAAAAAAAAAAATAATGAAAAAAACTTCAAGTTCAAGTGCTAATTGGATTCTTTAAATAAATAAAAATGTAATAATTTTATTATTATTATTATTATTATTACTAAAGAAAAATAAAATTATTCTTATATTACATTACTTACGTAAATTGTGTTGTAAAAAAAGGTGTTTTGTTTACATTGTTCACATATTTATTTATTTTTTTTTTATTGTTATTAAAGTTATGTAAAATGAAACCTGCTCTAGTTAAAACTGTCACCTATGCACAAATAAATGAATTATCATTGGTAATTGTCCTTAAAGAAGTTCTTTTTTTTTGCTTCTTTTTGTGTGGAAAAAGATTTATTTTGTTACGTAATTTCAGTATGTAAATTATTATAATTTTTTTTTTTTTTTTGCATAGAAGGTTATTCAAAACAGAATATTAGCAATAACATCTTATAGTTACATCAAGAATAATTGCTAATTTTTTTAAATAAATAAATAAAAATAAATAAATACATTTTGTATGCGTATTTGTGCTGTTGAAATTTAATTATCTATTCTTTAAAACATTCATAAAAATCTCGTATTAATTTTATATTTTATTTATTTTCAATTCTATAAGAAAATGTTATTAAAGAAAGAAAGTTAATTAAATTTTATTTATATTATTTTATCTGACCTCTCATAAATTATTTATTAATTTTTTTTTTTTTATTCTTGTCTGACCGAATAATCTTTGATAAAATTTCAAATTTAAATTTATATAAACACAAATTTAATAATTTATTCAGTTTACTTTTCTATTTTTTTTTTTTCTTGTTTAATCATTTAGCATTACGTTAATTTGATTTGAAGTTAGTTGTTAAAAATAAATAAATAATTTATTTGCCGTAATTTATTCATTGATCTTGCTAATTTAGGTATGATAGCTTTATTTTATTTTATTTTCATGACACGTATTCAATCGTTTATTAATTAATATTATTTGTGTTGTTTGATTAAAATGATTTATAAAAAAAAATAATAAAAAATATTCTTTTCTGTTATTTATATCTAATTTGATTAGTTTTGTTGATTAAAATTGTTGAAAATTGGATTAAATAAGTTTTATATATTTGGTGAACATGTGTATTGATTTTTTTTTTAATCTTTAATCCCATATATACCGTGTGTAGTTTAGAAATTATTTTAAGGTTTTGTAATTTTGTACCTTTTGTAGTTTTACTTTTTTTTTTGTTTTTCTTTCTTTTTTCTCGTGAACTGTAATTTTTGATATATAATAAGCAGAGATAATTATTAATGAATCATTAAAAATATATAATTTACGATATTTTAATCAATATAGAAAATAAAAAAAAAGAATATTTTATAATTTATTTATAACTTGTTGTTAGATGAATAAATAAAAATCGATAACATGTTGCAACAGATGTAGAAAGATAATTGGCTCTATTATCTGCATTTATAGTTATATTCTGAATGTTAGTTATTTGAAGTAATGTAAAGTAATTTAATTTTATTTCCACTAATCATTATTATTAATTATTATATGAGTGATGTAAAAATGTTTTTTAACTGAGAATTAGGTGGTTTTTGTTTTTCTAATTGGAACTAAACTGTAGATCTTATAATAATACATCGTTCAGTTTAATCGTAAGTAAAACTAATAAGAATTAAAGTTTTGCGTTTTTTTGATTAAATAAAAGTAAAGTAAAGTAAAGTAAAGTAGAAAAAAAAAACACAAACACGATGATGATGATGATGTCATATAAACAGCGAACATATAATGTTGTTTATGTGTTTTTTTTTTTTGTTTCCTCTACATTGGTGAAAATATCTTGATTTTTATATTATCAAGAATTAACACACAAACGAAAGTATTATGGGTGTTTCAGCAGTACAAGGTTAAATTTATTTTTTGTGTAATAAAAAAAAAAAAAAAAATTCTACTTTGTTTTAATTTTTGCATTTTTTTTTTTTTTCGTTTGTTTGTTTTTAATTACTATGTGGCTAACCATAGTACGGTTTTTTTTTTTTTATTATTTTAATGGAAATTTAATTTAAATATTAATAATTTTATTTATTTATTTATAAATGATATTTGTTATTTCTTATAAGAGTTAATTATTGTGTTTGTGTTTAAGCAATTCTTCTTCTCTTCCAATACATTGTTTCAATTTTTCTTTATCTTTAATTATATTAAATAATTTGTATATTAAAGTAGAATAAATTGAAAAATTATGTATTTAAACATTTTTTTTTATCACATAACTACATTATGATTCATCATCAATTAATTTAATTGACCTCTGGTTTAGTGGATCATTTATAAAAAAAAAAAAAATTCTATGAATGTTTAAATAATTTTTTTTTTTATTGTTTAATAAACTTTTTTGTTTTGTTTAATTGGATAGGGCTGTTCATAAATAATGAAAAGGAATTTTTATACATTTATGAGCAAATTAAAAAATCTTTGTTTTTTTTTAAGAACACCCCTGTGTTTTAATATAAATAAAATGATTAAATGATTAAAATAATTTAACGTTTAACATTAAATAAGAACTAGTTTTTAAACACATCTACATAACTAACGATAAATATATAAACAAAAATATTAATAATAAAATTTGATCAAAATCAATAATAGAATATGATTAAATTATTTAATTATCATTAATTAAATATGTGACCTAGTAAAAATGTAAAAAAACAAAAATTATTTTTATTATTATTTTAGTTTATTTTATATATATTTATGCAACATTTAATGTAATTTCCTTATCGCGTCACCAAACTGTAAAATAATAATAAAAAAAACTTTTAATTATACAAATGTATTTTGAACTCTGTCTTAACTCATGTAAAAGTTCATGTTAAACCTAGATGCATAAAGCTTTTATAGCTTAATTACTTTAAAGTTATCATTGTTTTGTTGTTCAGCACGTATAAAGTTGAATGAACTAAATTTATTTATCGGTTTGATAATTTTTTTCTTCTCTTTTTATGTTTAGTTAAATCGAAAGTAATAGTTTTTGTGTAGCTAAAAGCAATATCCGTGTCTCACTTTGGTTACATTACGGTTACGGTGATAAAAGATTTTTTTTTATTCCAGCGAAAGTAGTAGTTAGATGTTAATATTTGAGACACTTTTAATCGATTTACTTTGTTGGTATTAATAATTCACTTTTAGTTTTTTTTTTTTATATAAAAATTGTTCTTACAACAACCACCGTGTTTTAACATTTTTTTTTATGAAGCATATAACTTGGGGGCTTTTTTTTGTTGGTGTTTACATATGTTAATGAATATGTTGTATGTTGAGTCACAACTATTTAAGTATGACAATGAACTAGCTTTAGTTGGCTTTTATTATACTGGCTAGATTGTGTATAAATTTTTAATTTCACAGACAAACGATCTATTGAACAATTTTTGGTTTTGCTTTTTGTTGTTGTTGGAGGTTTGGTGTTTTTTATGTTTGTTTGTTTAATAAAGTTCAGAGCAGCAATATTATTTTCTCTTTTGCAAAGAATGTACAAAAAATTTAATTCAATTTATATATATTTTCATCACTTAATTGACCATAAACGTTTAAATATAAAACAATTATTGTAAAATCGGTGGTTTAAGGCGGTAATTTCTGTTTTCCTTGGTTTAACTTTCTAGTTATACATTTTTTTTTTTTGTGTTTAATTTTCTTATAAGAATAACATTGGGTTTTCGATTAATTATGCTAGAGAATTAATGCTTACTGTTAAGTTTTTTTTATTGTATATAATAACCATTAATAGTACGGTCCGTTAAACTTTCAAAGGTAAAACTTCAATCACATACATTTGTTGATTGGATTGTGTAATGCAAATACATTTTTCAGTTTTTTTTTTTTTTTCGTAAATTCTTTCTTTTTTTTGTGGTTTTTGGTTCTATTATGTATACAAAAAAAATTAATTTTTTTTTTCAGTGTGCTATTTTTTCGTTTACATTGTAAAAGTTTTTTTTTTTTTAATGTTTTATGAATAAAAACCAGAACAATGTCTACATCCATAGTAAAAATAAAAATAATACAATAAAAGATTAAAATGCAAATTAATGTTCAAAAAAAAAAAAACTAAAAATTTATTATACAAAATAAAAAAACGATTTGACACACATTTTTCATATCATCTATCATTTTGTATTTTTTTTTTTTTGTTTTTAAATACATTTTTACGTTATAATTAATTTTTATCAAAAACTAAAATTAATTACAAGGTTTTCGTTGTTGCTTGAAGTATTAAAAAACAAAAATACACAAAAAACTATTTCAGGTGATAATTAAAAATAATAATTTTAAGTGTAAAAAAATAAAAAAATTAAAAAAAAAATGTACAGTGCCGTAGATGATTAATATTTAATTTAATTTATAACTGGATTTCGTGGAAAATTGATCAAAACTAATTAATAATCGTCGAATAATCCTATGATTTTTTTTTGTTGTATTTTTCTAGCTACATTTGTTTAGGTTTTATCAGAGATATTACGTACCGATTACAAGCATATCTAAATATAAATTTATTTTCTTATGTTTATGTATAGCAAATGTTATAAATTCATGTTAATAATGTTTTTTTTTTTTATTAAAGGAACAAACACACATTGCATTTGTGTTTTTATTTGAAGGTGTTAATTGATTGTAAATGATTTTAAAGGTTCGTCTTATATACAAAAACGTAAGGTAATAGCACCTCGTAATGATTTTTAAATTGTAATGAAAACAATTGTTGATTATGGTTATAAATGTTTACTGTAATGTTGAGTTTTTGAGTGATCAAATTCGATGTAAGGATGACATACGAAACGTCACTTTAATTATTGTTGTATGGAATCACATACAAATACGCAGTTTAATACAAATAATAATTAATTAATTATTATAATTGTACATTAACAAAGTTTAACACGCAATTAGCAAGTAATTTCATTTATCAACTCTTAGGTGACATTTCTTAAGTCATTCTTACGTCCATTGTGATCATGCCATTTTTACATAAAATTTAAAAAAAATGTGTACATACTAATTTTTTTGTTTTATATAATTAAGTCAACGTAATTACAGGTTTGTAAAGTAAAGATAAAAATAATTCCTATAAGCTACAACATTAAAATTTAATTATATTCTTCCTCATGATAGTATTAATTATTAAAAGTAATTAACTAATTTTATTTAATATTACATTTACATTTATTTTGCAAAGAAATGATAAAATGTATCTTTCTGTGTCTTCGTTTAATTATTTTTAAAAGCTTACGAATGAAAAGAAGAAGAAAACCATTGATAAATATTTTTGTTGAATCAATATCTGCTGTTGTTATGCTTCTTCGTTTATTATTAAATTTAATAAAAAAAATTACATTAAAATGAAATTGAAATTCTTATCTAATAAAAAAAAAAATATTATTATTTTTCTTTAATTAAATCATTTAATAATTTAATTTAATTTTTTGTTTGTTTTTTGCTACGTATTCTGTTATTTTTATGTTTGTTTTCTAGAAGAATCAAGAGATGAAATGGAAATAAAAAGAAAATGGTATAATATTAATACCACAATTATCATATATAAGTTTTTATAATGATGTTTGCCATAATTATTCTTTAGCACATCAGAACATAATTATATAGGTTTATAAAATTAATTTAATAATAATTGTTTACATGAATGTTATATAAGTGATTTCGTTTTTTTTTTTTATTTAACACTTATAAAATTGTTGCATCGATGCTAATTACTAATTTAATTGTCTTCTAGAGTTGTTTATGCTGTTAATCATAGTTTTACTCGTTGTAATTAATCATTACACCAAACTGTTATTATGTTTATTTAGATCTTAAATTGTATTTATGGAATTGTTTTGCGTTATCATCTAAATAAGTTTTCATTACATTTTGAATTGAATTGTACAGCAAATATGTATTTATATAAACTTTCGCATTGCCAAGAAAAGCCTTTTTTTTTTTGTTTATTATTTTAGTTTTTTTTTTTTTTTTGTTTTATTGTTTTTTAATTATTCAAAATAGTTTTAAAAACAAATTAATATATAAAACATGAAACATGAATATAAAATTTATAATAAATTAATAATTTTGCTTGTAAAAATAAAAAAAATAAAAAAAAAACAAATATTCAACGAGTACAAATATGTACAGAAATGTGGATGTATTAAGATTGGAATATTATGTTTATTATTATTATTATTATTATTATTTGTTATTAATAAACGAAACGTGTCATTTTATTTAAATATAAATATTGTAATAATAATAAATATTAATTTATGTTGAGCTATTTAACTGCTGTTTGTTTATTTTTAATTTTTAATATGCATTTTATGATGAAATGTGTTTTGTTTTAACAATTTTCTTTTTCTTTTTTTTTATTTGTTGTTGCGTTTATTTGTCTATTATCTATAGTAATAATTACCTCAAAAATTAAAATTAAAATTAAATTAACCATGACAGTAAATAGTTTATTTGTATTACAATTTTTTTGTCCGCAATTTTATAGTTTAATTGTGTTGAAAACCTCAATAACTAATAATAAAAATTTATAAACATATAACCAAATGAATATGAGACTTTTATTTGAATTGACCGACATTAGTTAGCGTTACGTCATTTTTAATTATTATTTATATTATTATTCATATTATTATTATTAAGGATTTCATTTTTCAATTTTACCGTGATTAGATTTTCTTTTAAGCTATCTAAAAAAAAAAAAAAAAGAAGAAACATTTTAAATTGAAATGTCTTATTTAACATTGTATTATCTTTACTCTGCTGTATGTAGTCATCATGAAAATATGTTATTTAATTAAAAATAATCATTTAAATAAAAAAAAAAAAAAACTGTTTAAATATATGTATGCTGCTGGTGTGTACTTAATAAAGTAATTTTAATTTCATAATGAAATATAGACAAATAACTTACAACTTGTTAGTTGTTTTCGCATATACATATATCGTGTACCAAGAGATTCAAGTGTTTTCTCTTTTTTTAATTTTTTTGTTTTTTTATAAATTATGCTGTGTAGTTGTTGTTTGTTATTCACGTCATTACTATAAATGTAATTTAGTTATGAAAGAATAACTAAAAAATGGAAATTATTTTAATTTCCTTATGAGCGCGAGTTAGTCAGTCAATCCGTCCGTCCTGTGTATTGTTAAATTTTCTTTAAAATATTTGTATAGAAAATTAAAAGCAAATAGTTGCCTGAGGTGTTGATTGTATTCGTTAATGTTGATTTTTTGTTATATTCATTATTATTATTATTATTATTATTGTCGTGATTACGTCATAGCTATTTTTATTCCACAAATATATAATTAAAAATAAAAAAAAAAACGTAGATGAGTTTTGTTGATGTATTATATGAGAGATAAAGAATAAAAGAGAGAAATGAAAATTAGTTTTGTTAATTATTTTCGTTCATATTCATATTTGTCTTTTCTTATTTAATTTAAATTTTATTTATTTATTTTTTTTTTTTTGTAAGAAGGTGATGCATAATTTGTCGCCTTATATTTCGTGACAATAATTTCGATTATTTTTTATTATAAATTTAAAAATAAATTTTTATATAAGTATTAAGGTTTTTAACGGTTTATTCATATTACTTTGTATTTTTTGTAAAAGAAAGTGTTTTTCTTAATTTCTTATTTTAATTATCGTGAGATTTATTATTTTATAAATTAATCATAATTTACATTAAATAAAAAAAAAAAAAAAACAGTAATTTTGAATTAATTTGTAAAAAGAAAGAATTAAATTAAATAAGAATGTAAAATAGAAATATTATACGCGGCTAATCGAATAAAATTACCGTTTCATGTGATTATTCGTTAACATTTGATTAATTTATTAATAGCTGTTGTGCGGTTTTTTTTTTTTCTACAATTTTTCAGTAAAGGTGATTTGGTTTTTTTTTTTGTTATTAAACGTTGCGTTTTGAATAACAGGTTTCATTGTAAACGAATTTAATTTAAGAAATTAAGTCATTTATAATAATTTCAGCTTTCTAGTTATTAATACTGTGCCTAACAGTTTTGTTTGTATTAAATTTCATAAAGAATTCTCTTCTATTTATTACATAAAAAACAAAAAAAAAAAAAGCAGCAAAGTCATCCTGTTTTTAAGTAAATGATCTTAAAAAATAAAAAATATGTTTCTTGTAACATATAAACGTCAAGTAATATTATAAACAATTATTAAAAACGAAGAAGAAAAGAAAAAACTTAAAATAAAAATGTCATCAAATAAATAATAATTAATTTTTATGTCACTATGGTTGAACATTTTTTCTTTTACCTTTATTTTGTATTTTGTGACGCTATTGAAATAAAAAAAAAGAATTATTTTTTTCTTCTTATTTCTTATATCAAATGCTGAGTGTTCGGAATAGATAAAAAACGTTTTTTTTTTTTTTTTTTTATAAATATTTGCTTTTAAAAATCATGTTTATATCAAATTTAAATTTTATCTAACCCAAGCAAAGAATTTTTGTTCATATTGTTGAAGACTTTTTGGATTGTTTTGTGGATAGAGATTGTATAGTAGAAACGTATAAAATTTATGATATGTATTTAGGTGGGCCATTTTTCATCCTCCACCTCCTCTCTATTCGTGTTTTAATTCAAATAAAAGATTTTATTTTTTTTTGCTAATAAACATTCATTAGTTTTCCATGTATTCAATTTTATTATTAGAAATGTTTTCTTTTTTTTTTTTTTTGCAATCGTGTATAGTTTAATTAAAAATAAAATAAAAAGAAAAAATTTTTTGAGTAGACTTTTTGATGGACAACATCTTTCATTTCTTTTTTCTTTTTTTTTTTGTTTGTTTGCTTTAAGTAGTATTAAACGCGAATTTTTTTTTTTGACATAAAATGTAAAATAAAAATAATAATTATTATTGTATTATAAAAAAAAATGAAGGGAAAAAAAGAAAGAAAACATGAAAATGTAGAAAGGAAGTCACGATTCTGTTTAATTTTGCTTGATGGGACATTTTTACTTATTAATTTCGTTTTATTGTTTCGTTTCTTGTTTTGTTTTAATTATTTAGGAAGTAAAACTTTATTTTAATGACAATCGATTACCTTTCTTTTGTATTATAACTGATGGATTTTTATTTGATTATATTAATTATAGTTTTAGATTTTAAGAACAAAAATTATAAATAAAAGTTTCTTGCACTTTGAATGTAGAAAAAGTTACAATAATAACCAGAATAACAGCAATTTAGATAGGAAACCAAATAATTTCATTGAAATATTTTAAATTGAAAATACTTTCTCAAAATCATTGCCATAATAATGAAAAGAAAAAAAAACTTTCTGATGAATTATCATAGTACAATCACCTAAAAAATATTCAATTCAATACAGATGTAACCTTTTCCTGTTCTGTTTCTTGAATGAACTTTAAAGTATATTTTCCTATTTTAACCTTTGTATTTTGTAAAGCGCGATACTGTTTGCTATTAAGATTATACTTTTGTGATTATTGGTTAATATTCTTCTATTAATTAATTGTTATTGTATAGACAATTCTTTATTAAAAATGTTATTTATTTAAAACAAGGTTAAAAAGAATGTTGAAAGAGAGTATCCGCAATTGTTATCATCAGATTCTACTAATTTTAACTAAAGCCAGGCCTTTTGTCTTGCACCGCTGTGTACCAGTATCCCAGTAACTTTTTTCATTGTATTTTATTTTAATTTGATTCCTCAAAAGCAATTGACACTAAAAACACTTCGCAGAAATTAATTTAAATGTTTTTAAAGCGTTATTGACTTTTTTTTGCGTAAATTTGAAGTCAGAATAATATTTCGCATTATTTTACTATAAAACGTGACAAGAAATGAGTTCCCCGAGTTAAAAAGCCCTGACATAAAATTATTACTTGTGAATTTATCGGCGTATTTGAACAAATATTCTGCATTTTTACATTCGTCTAGTTTATTGTATAAAGAAATGTTTTATTTATAAGTAAAAAGTTTTTGCATTGACAATGATCTGTTGTATTGCATTCTATAAATTAATTCCCTTCATTCTTTAATTGTGGTTTACAAAAGTTTAACGTTCTTATTATTTTCTTTTAATAATAATAAATATTTGCAATAAATATGTTTTACTATGATTATAAATTCCAGTCTCATACAATGTTTAATTCATTAATCAAGAAGCAATACTAGGTCGAAGTATTGACCAAACATTTGTATTTAAAATACAGAAAATCTTTATGTTGGAAGTCATATAAATAACTGCAAATTTGTGTTATCTCATGCATAACAATAATTTTTCATCTCTGAATTCATACCTGAACTGTAAAAAAAAAAAAAAAAAAAAAAAAATACCCAATCCCTACTGCATAAGAGTTATCAATGTTTTCATCGATTTTAATGCAAATTTTCTGTTCCTTTTTTTCTGTTTTATTATTTATCCAACTGAACATTTTATTTATTTCTTTTTTTTTTTTTTTTTAAACACACTGTAACGTCTGATTACTTGTTTTTTTTTTTAATTTATTAAATATTTACTTTGCTTTTTCTTTTTTTTAATTTTTTTCTTTAAATTGATAAGAATTTTGATTAAAATTTTGTGTTTATTTAATTTTTTTTTTTTTTTTTTTTATTATTGAATGATAACGAAGTTTTTTTTCATACATTACAATAAATAAGTATATTATATATTTCAATAAAGTTAACTAACTAAAATTAATTAACTTAATAATATTTAAAATGAAATTTACACTTAAAAAAAAAAATTAAAATTAAATTAAAAAATATTCACACACAAGAGGCACAACACCACAATTAAAATATTTTATTAATTAATTTTTATTTATAGAAAAATGAAAAAAAAAAAAGAAACTTATTTATATAATTAAAAATCAATATATGTTTGTTCGTATATTTACAAATGTTACAGTTGTTAAATAAATTAAATTTTTCATTTAAAAATGTAAATTAAAAAAAAAAAAAATGTATTCGTTGTTACAGTAGAGGACTGTTAAAGTGAAACGTTGTGCAAAACTAAAGAGTTAAACATTTTTTAGAGATATATTCGAATTAATAGATAATTACTAAAATTGTTGCAAATTTTTCTGGATTTAAATTTTAACATAATTTTCAGGAATTTTTTACAATGAAAATTTAAAGAAAATTGAAACAATTTATTAATTAGATTATCGCTTATATAATTAATTTTTTTCGCGGTTTTTTTAATTTTAATTATTAGTTTAATGTGGATATTCTTAAACGGTTACACTGGAAATGGTTTTTTCTGATTGTTGAAAAAGTAATGGTAATTATCCGGAAATTTTCAATAACAGTTTTTTAATACCTTTCAAATGATACCAATTTCAATTCTTAACCTCTTATAGATCGTTTTTAAAGTTAAAGTCTACAGTTCCCAAAACTGCACAATGGATATTTATTGTCATTATCTGGTGTGTTGTTTAACACACCCATTCAAAACGTTAAAATATAAATATTTATAATAAAAAAATAAAAACGATATAATTTGTGAATTTATTATTTCAAGAGTAGTTAAAATAATGTAGAAATAATAATTAAAAACAAAAAAAAAAAAAAAATTAATTAAAAATTATGAAATATAGAAGTGAAAAGGAAACAACACCAACAACACCCGCAACCACACATAATAAAAATAAATAAAAATTAACCGATGATTGAAATGAGTTTATTAACAAAAAAAAAAAAAAAATGTTTTGTTTATTTTTTCTTTAATTTTTATTACTTTTGCTAAATAATAATATTAATTAAAATTATTTAAAGTAAAAAATTTTTTTTTTTTATTATTTAAAAAACAAAGAATGTGCGTTATCACTACAAATAGTTTCTTTGATAAGATTTTCTTGGCGGTTGTTTTAACTTTTTTTTTTTATCATTTCTATTATTTTTTGAAGTTTTTATTTCATTTATAATTTGTAAATAAATATTTAATTTCATTTAAAATACAAAATTATTTTTGGTTTATGTCTAACGATGTTAAATTCTAAAAATACTCCCAAAATAGGAACGAGTTGTTTGCTAGCAAAAAATAGGTCACTATAGACATTTGCTTTCTATGCTCCTATATAATATGCTATTAATAATTATATATATATATTCCTCATATATGCACATGTAAACAAAATATATCGGTTAATGTAATAAATTAACAGGTCGTGTAATTAATTGATAACAAATATAGAAAAATTATTTAATTCAGTTACTATTCTAAGATGTATAAATAAGTAAATAAACGTATTTATCCCCTGGATTAAATGTAATGAAAATTTAATAATAATAATAATAATAATGCATGCAACAGAAGAAATCTGATTACTTCTTTAATGAAGCGGATTTGTTTAATTTCCTTTTTACAGCAAAAAAAACATTTATTTATTACGTTAACGGAAATATATTAAGAGAATTTCACGGTTGTTAAAAATATAACAAAAATCATTTTTTTTTTTTTATATATTTCCTTTATTATTACTTTATAAATCGTAGCGATAGTTAATTGATTATGCTTTGCCTTATTTTTTATGATTCTTTTTTTTTTTTGGTTGTTGTTGATATAAACTACTTAACATATCATTTTTAATCAATCATCAATGAACATAATAAAATGAATAATCGTTGATTACACATTTTTGGATTAATTTTTATTTTATTTTCTTTATCAATTTTTTTTTTAGCCGGTTTTTGTGTTTTTTTTTTTTTATTACACATATTTCAACATTTAAGTAGTTTCTTGTTTTAATTAACAAACAGTAAATACATGAGTTTGGTTTTCTTTTTTTTTTTTTTTCGTTATTATTAAAAAATTATACAATTTATCGCAAATTATAATTAAGCATAAAATATTATCAAAAAAAAATAATAATAATAAATAAATAAATAAATAAATAAAAAAAAACTTTTAATAATACAACAAATTACGTAATTTTCTAATATTTATATAATAAATAAAAAAAAAAAATTATTTTGACCTTTTTGTGCAAGAGAAATAGAAGAAGAATTTTCTTTTTTATTTGTTTCATTTTAAAATGCACAAAACAGAAAAAATTTGTTTATATAAATTTAATTGAATTTTATAATCAATTATTTACGTGTGTTATATTATTTATTAAGTTTATTTTAATTTTGTGAGAAAATGTTTATAAAAAAAAATTTTTTTTTAATTTTTTTTTTAAACCACAATCACCCTTGATAACGATGATTAACAATTGGTTAAATGTATTTATAGGGTGTTGCTAGGTAGTTTATGTTAAATTTATCTGACTTATTTTACTGAAATGATTTTTTTTTTCTGCATTTAATTTATAAAATGGTAATTAATGATATAGAAATTTAATGAAATAATAGCAAAAATTTTCTTTAACTGTTTGTTAAGGTAGCGTTTAGTAGATATTATAAGTTAGATTATAATTATTATTGATTACTTGTTAATTATTATTAAATAAAATTATTTTTAATTGAAATGTCGATCGAAATCAATTTATTAGTCGTAATTGTGCAAATATTAAAACAATAATAGCGAAAACTTTAACCAATAATTATGCAAAATATTATTTTTTAAATTTTTATTGGTTAATTAATTATCAGTATGTTGAGGATCCGTAAATGAATTGATGTGCGAACCAAAGGTTAGGCATCTATCATGAAAATGATACATTTCTAGACGGTTGTTGAGTTACTTCTGGTTCTAACAAGGGGTTTAAATGTTTTAACAAAATTTTTTTTAACAAATACCCTGTATGTACACAAAAAATAAATTTAAATAATATAAAAATTGTTTAGTTTAGAGGATGTAGTTAATTGATTTCAAGCATTTTTTTTTTTATTTTTCATTCTCATAAAACTTTTGTTTTTATTTTCATTTATTTAAATTATTAAATTTTTCGACAATTTTTTTAATTTTTTTTTTTTTCTTTCAAAAAATTGATATCACATAGCTTTATATAAGTATATTTAAATAATAATAATAATTTAATAATAATAAAAAGAAAAAAAATTGAAAAATTTAAAAATATGCAAAATCCGTTTTGCATTAATTTCGATTTGTTTTGATTATAATAAAATATAACGAAAACATGATAAGCGTAATATGTTTTTTGATTTATAATCATAAATTTTTTAATTATAGTTTTTTTTTTTTGTTTTATAAAACTGTAAAACTATAGAAATATTTTTATTTTTTTTTTTTTGTGTTCTTTCTCATAATATATTTGCAAACCTAACATAGTTTACCTTTACCTTGTGCTAATATTGTTAAAAAAAAAAGTGATACAATAAAAGAGGAATAAATTTCTATTGTGTTTATTATTTATAAGGAATAATAATTATAATAATTAATAATAAATCAATTCTAATTATCATGTTATCTTATAATATAAATATTTGCAAAAAAACAAAAGATAATGTTTATGATATAAGCGCTAAAATAAATTATAGTTAGTATATTAATAGTATTGTAGTTTTTTATTTTTTATTTTTAATGTTTTTTTTAATGTAAACTATGTTTGTTAAAAGATAATTAAAGAACAAGAAATGATTTTTGTTTTTATTATTTATTATTATTATTAATTATTATTGATAAAATAACATAACGAGTATTTGTTTGTTTATTTATTTACTTGCAATACTATTAATTAAATACATAAGAATATAAATAAATAGAAATATAGTTAGTATATGTTAATTTTATACATCTGTAATTTCTGATATATAACCAGAACAATGGTTGGGTATTTAGGATAAAAAACGTGATGATTTTTCATTTAAAGCTATGACCCAGTGTGTGATTAGTTTTTTTTTTTTTAATTATTCTATAAACATAAGAGATGTTTAATTAATACTAATTACCTGATTTGTTTTCAAGTATTATATTTCTTATGGGCATTTACTCGTGAGCATTTCCACTATCTATACACATGCAGAGTGTTGACTCAATATATACTAGTTCTTGTATAAATATTTCTTTTGTACGCGTACTACAAACGTATATATAAAACCGAAAATCGATTTATTTTCTAGACATATAGGCGTCTTGTTTTATTAACAAAATTATTTTATTTTATAACATAAATAAATATTTTGTTACAATCTTCATCAACCATTTAAATGTATTCAAGAGAAAATAAAATGTTTTTTTTTCATTAACTTTTTTCGTTACGTTTTATGTTCATTAACTTTTTCTTTTCTTTCTTTTTTTTTTGTTCCAGAATGTAATGTAACTTTTTTTCTTCGTTTTTAATTTAATTTTTTTATTTTGATTACGTAATTAATTGGATAAATACATAATTTATTTAACGATTTTTTTCTTTTTTTTAGGAAAATCAAAAATATTTTGTGCAAAATGTCAAAAGAAATGTTCTGGAGAAGTATTACGTGTAACTGATAAATATTTTCATAAAACTTGTTTTCAATGTACATCCTGTGCTAAATCATTAGCAACTGGTGGATTCTTTTCAAAAGATGGTGCCTACTATTGTACAGTAGATTATCAAAAATTATTTGGTACAAAATGTGCTGCATGTAATCTATATGTTGAAGGAGAGGTAATTATATAAAAAAAAAATAATTATTTAATATTTTAATAATTTAATTAAATTTTTAATTATTTTATAGGTTGTGTCAACTATGGGTAAAACATACCATCAAAAATGTTTTACTTGTAATCGATGTAAACAATCGTTTCAATCTGGTAGCAAGGTAAACAAGTTTTATAAAACCCATGATATGACCAAATTTACTTTAATTTTGAATTAAATAAAAAATTATTATTATTTTTTTTTTGTATTGCATTTTTTATTTTAAAATTTATAATCAATTTGCACAATATGAATTATATTTACAATTATTATGCAAGTATAAAGGTATTTACTTGTTTGATTTTATTTGCTTAATATTTATCGCGGCATTTATAAAACAAAAATAATTTATTATTTTAATTGATATTTTATAAAATTACCTTTTTTTGTTAATAGTATTAAATTTTACAACGATTATTTACAATTATTTTTTCATATTAATAAACCTGATAGTCAAAAATGGCTATTTTAAATTCTAATATTTATATTGTTCTGTCAATTATTATGCCTTTTACTGATTATGTTCACAAAACAAAAAAAAAATGATTATTAAATTTTAATTATGTTAGTCACATTTAAAGAATTACTTTGTTAATTAATTTACAAAAAAAAAGAGTATAGAATATTAATAATAATAATAAATATGTAATTGATTAATTTTATAAAAGGTAACCAATACTGGAAAAGAAGTTTTATGTGAGAAATGTGTAAGCATTCCATTAAAATCGGTAACATCACCACAGTTACAATCATCACCATCGAATCGTCATCAATCACCGATTAAAGAGATAACATCAAGTCCAACAAAAGCAACTGCAACTGCAGCACAACCGCATCATCATCAAGAAGTTATAAAAAAAACGAAATCTGGATCTGGTGAATATGATCCAAACGAATGTGCTGGATGTGGCGATCAATTAAAAGAAGGACAAGCACTTATTGCACTCGATAGACAATGGCATATTTGGTGTTTCAGGTTTATATTAATCATTATCTTTTATTCTATTGAATTATATTAACTAATATGAATTGATTTTAGATGCAAAACATGTAGTAATGTTCTTAATGGTGAATACATGGGAAAAGATGGTATTCCATATTGTGAAAAATGTTACCAAAAATCATTTGGTGTAAAATGTGCATACTGTAATCGATATATTAGTGGCAAGGTAATAATATAATGTCTAATCAATATCAAGAAACATTTAATAATCTGTTAATTCTGATCAATTGAAGGTTTTACAAGCTGGTGACAATCATCATTTTCATCCAACTTGTGCACGTTGTACAAAATGTGGTGATCCATTTGGTGATGGTGAAGAAATGTTTTTGCAAGGCAGTGCTATTTGGCATCCACGTTGCGGACCAGGCCCATCAAATGATGTTGCTGCTGGTGCTACCATATTAAATGGTACAACATCGAACGGACATTTAACAGACACGGAATGTGATCGCATGAGTACAAGCGCAATGAGCGAGATACAGGTAAATTGATACATCCCCCATTCAAATTTTGGATAATACTTACACACTTTTCAATTAACACAATGCAACTATTAAATCATTTTTATTAAAAACAAAAAAAAAATTTGTCATTTTTTAATTTTTATTAATATTTGCTACAGCTATTAATAATTTGTTTAATTAATAATTTGTTTGTTTTATTGTGTATTATTTTCCTAATTTTTTTTTTAAATCTTTATTTTTTTATATTTTTTTTATTGTGTTTCATTTATTTATTTGGCTGCATGCTTTATGCACATTTATGTGTGTTTTTCAGTTTTCTTTACGTTCACGTACCCCAAGTTTGAGTGGTTCAGTTTACAGTCCTTATTCAAGTAGAAAGGTTAGTTAGATTATTTTTTCTTATTATTTCATTTATTCATTATTTATAATTTTGTTTATTTTTTATGGCTTACAATAATACAATATTTGCAAATGGAATATAAATAGTTTATTTGTCTTGAATAATTATTAGAATAACCAGATATATTAATAATCTTTTTCTGTAATAACTCCAGTATCATCGTACAACTAGTCCTGGCCTCGTACTTCGTGAGTATGGACGTCATGGATATGGCTATGAAGATATTTCACGTATCTATACATATAGCTACTTAACAGATGAACCACATTATTTAAAGAAAACTATTGATCCATATGATAAACCACCAGTTTCACCACATTTCCATCGTCCATCGGCTATTGGCAGTGGTGGTAGTAATAGTCGACCGTCATCTCGACCACATTCAAGAAATAAAAGCGCGATGAAAGTTTTGGTAGATAGCATTCGCACAGAAACACCTCGACCAAAAAGTCCAGCAATGAATAATGAGGAACCAATTGAGATGTCGCATTATCCTGGGGCTAAAAAGCCGCCGCCAGGTGAAAAACCAAAGATTGAAAGAGATGACTTTCCAGCACCACCATATCCGTATACGGATCCTGAACGTCGTAGAAGATATTCTGACTCTTATAAAGGTGTTGCAATATCGGATGATGAAGAACAGCAGCAACAACTAAATCATCAATCTTTACAGCAAGGTGTTGATGTTACAGATCAAGCTGACATGCAATACGAGTAAATAAATTTAAAAAAAAAATCTTTTTTCTATAAAATAATTTTTTATTTATTTTTAACTTGAAGGCCACTGAAAAAGGAAGAAGAAGAATTGTCTAAATTAAATTCAGGAATGGGTTCTGTTATTTTAAAAGATTTGAAAGAGACTGCCAAGTACAGAAAATGGAAACAACAACATTTAGATCCAAGAAATGCTTCTAGAACACCAAATGCTGCTAAAGAACCAACGTATCGTTTAAGGTAAGAGATTTTGTAGTTATTTATCGATGAATATTAATTTAATTATTTTTGTTAAGGTATGAATCACCAATTGGTGCTTCGCCATCAAGACATCTAGACCATCAAAAACCATTTTACGAAGAAGAAACATTCGAAAGATCGACTAGTTATAGAGGTTCCATAGGCAGGGCTATTGGTAATGCACCGAGTTATAATGGTAATAGTTTTTTTTTTTACCCTGAAACTATTACTTTTTTTTTTTTATAATTTAAACATTTTTTTTTAATTTTATTTTATTAAACAATAATACAAATCATAATTTAGCAATACACTCGTATCGATCACCACCAAAGCCAGGTTATGGTTTTAAAACGTCAACATTGCCATCATCGATAAGAAATGGTTACAGTTCTGTAAGTTAATTTGATAAAAATCAAGGGAAAAAAAAACAGACAGAAAAACAATATAACACCTAGAAAATAGATTTAATATTTGAATGTGCATTAAAAAAATGAAGAAAAATTGCATAACACGTAATGTGACTGTTCTTGTTCTGTCCTTATCATTTAATTGTTATCTGATATTATTAATTATTATAACAATGGCTAGTGGAATCGATACTAATATTCTCTTTTTTTATCTATGCAGATTTATTCAAAATTATCCTGAAAGGTTATGTTTGAATGTATGAATATATAAATTTTAAAAGAAACTTTTCTTGAGTATTGTACTATAATGTTAGCTTTATGTAAAAACATTTAAAGTCATACTACTTTAACAGATACATACATGTTTGTCAAATTTATGTTAATCGAAAGTTTTTTTTTTTTTCGGTTTAACGTCGAAGGATAATTTTGCTTTATTACTCTTGGTAATAAACAAAGTTCAACCTTGATCTTTAAAAATAATATTATAAACATTATGATGGGTACTCTAAAGAATTTATATATAATCAAATAAAATGCCTTTCATTATAATTTTGGAATAAACTTTGAAATGCTTTTACCAAACAACAAAAAAAAAAAAATTTTACATTTACTAACTCATAAAATATATTTTTCTTTTTACCATGCTGCCTCATGTGTGTGTTTTAATATTTAACCATCATTCTCATAATTTTGCAATGGAAACTAATATTAAATATTAAAAATTAAATAATTAAACAAAAAAAAGTGGTGAGTTCATTGAGACAAGTACCTAAACCTGGGTACGGCTTGGCACCTCGTTCACAAACTTTCAGCTCTGCTACAACAACTGGTTCCGCTCATGGTGCTCCTGTAAGCTTTTTTTTATAGTTTAGAAATCAAAATTTTTTTTCAAAATTATTATTATTTTTCATTTATTCAGTTTTGGTTTTGTTTTTATCATTTAGATTCACAATAGTATTTTATGTTTATATTTTATAAATTAACTATTTTGGCTATTAAAAATCATAAAAAAAATTTATTTTTATCATTTGAACCTATTAAATTATTAGGTACTCAGATTTAAAAAAAAGAGAATTAGATATGAAGGTGATTTGGAAGCTATTTGTGATTCAATATGCTCCAAATTGCAACAAACTACTTTCAAATCTATTCTTAAAATAATTTGGAGTCTGGGTTTTTTTTTATTTATTTTTACTTTAAACATTAAAACATTTGGAAACATATTTAAATTATAATAAGTTTGCAAATCCTTGTTCCTTTACAAAATGATACTATACCCTCCCTTTACCCAATCTGTACTGCACCTTCTATATAATATAGTTCGTCAAGTTTTATTTAATCTTGTGTATTTATGTATTCTGTATATAAAGTATAATTTTCTGTTTGGATTTTTTAATTGTTTTTCTTGATTTTTTTTTCTATATTTTTTATGAAAATTATATTAACTGAAATTCAATAATTGACTAAATGATTTGTTTAGGATTTCTCATTCGGTGGACTCGGAGATAAAACCCATAGTACAGAATTCAGTTGTGGAAAATCTGATGGTAAAGTGTCTAATATCGTAATTAAAAACTTTATTTATAGAATGCTTAATTTATTAATACTATTTTATTGGTAAATGAATTGTTTTAATCTTTTATTATTTTTGTTTACAGTATCCGTAGATTCTATTACAGAAGGAGATCGTCGTGCATTGGTAATTTAATTTAATTTAATTTCCTTTACAAAATTAGATATTAATGTTTGTGTTTTATAGATGGCCGAGTTACCAATATCGAGTACATATTCTGGTGCATTATCTTATCATTATCCTCAGCCCGGATTACATATTCGTCGTAGTTTACCAAACATGGCGCATTCAATGTTAGTTCATGAACCAGCAAAAATTTATCCATACCATTTATTATTGATAACAAATTATCGATTGCCCGCCGATGTTGATCGATGTAATTTAGAGGTAAATAATCGTCTTTGATTATTTTTTTCTTTATTTTAATAATTATTTTTAATTTTTTTTTAGCGTCATTTATCTGATGTTGAATTTGAGGCAATTTTACAATGTACTAGAGCTGAATTTTATCGCTTACCACAATGGCGTAGAAATGATATTAAAAGAAGAGCACGCCTATTTTAATTTCGTGGTAATAATTACCGGCAGCATAAATACATTTAAATATATATGCACTATTTATTGATACCCTTCCTTGTTTAGTTTCCTTATTATAATTAATTGTTATTAATCGTTAATAACAATTATTATTATTATTTTAATTATTTTTTTTTTTTTAACAATTTAAAATTTTAACAATCAAGTTCAAATGAAGACAACCATTGTTTATAATTTATTCAGAAAAGTGGTTATAATAATTAGAATTAGGAATGATAATATTTGGCTAAAGGCTTTCCTATTATAATGTAAAAGAAAAAAAAAAAAGAGAAAAGAAATATTGGTAAATGAAAAATATTTAAGGGTGATTTAATTTAATAATTTTAAGGGTTTTCATTATCAAAAAAGAATTATTTTTTATAATTCTGTTAACGATCAAGAAAAACGCAATAAATACGTTTCGTATTTAAATGATTTGCTAATGAAAAGGTACTTCCCACATCACACAAGTGTATTTCATTCGTACTACTGTCACATAGTGTAGTGGTCTTTGAAATGCAATAATCCAACTGAAGAAAATAAAAAATTAACTCACCCTATTAAGAATATATTAAATTTATATACTAAAAGCTTTTAAGCAATATATAAAGAATATATATTAGACTTGTATGTGCATTAATTGTTGAAATTTGAAAAGAACAAAAAAAAAAAAGAAAAAAGCTTCATTATAAAAATTAATTAATGATTTTTTTTTTACATAAGATTAAATGATTTCAAATGAAATTAATTTTGTTCATTTAATCAATTTATATTATAAATAAATAAATTAAGGTGTGGTTTGTTATTTTTAAACAATAATAATAATATATTTATTCAATTTTATATTGGTGAGTGCCTATTTATTAAACCAATTGTTTTCAATAGAAAATATTGATTACATATTTTATTTTATTTTTTATCATAATTTTATTTATTCTTTAATATAATTAACTTTATTTTTAGATTGTTTTTGTTGAAATAATTCTTGTTTAACTCATGTGCAGATATATATATATATATATTTTTCAATCAAATGGGATTTCTTTATTTATTTTTATAATAAATAAAATCACAAATGTATGTTAATACATGCTGTAATTATTCTTTTTTTTTCAAAAGATATTTTATATAATATTTAAATAATGTAAAAGAGCTTCTCTCAATATTCAAAATACGTATCAAAAATCGTTTATAAATTATTAACACTGCCATCGAAAAAAACATAAAAAAATTAAAAATACGAAATGGACATTTTAGATGTATAAAATCATTTAATGTAATCGACATTAATTAATATTCAAATTACTCGACCTATTGAAATGACTACAAATGAGTTAAACAGGAGTTTTTAAAATTAATTAACAAACAAAAAAATAAAGTAATTAAAGATAAAAAAAAAAAAAAAAATGTTCAATATAATTTTATATGAAATCATTAATCTTATTATATTTTTTTTTTATTTCTTTTTCTTTTCATTTCTTTTTTTTTATTATTATTAATGTTTAATACATTTTTAACATATAAAAAGCAATAAAATGCGAAATTAAAAATTAAAATAATAATAATAATAAAAAAAACATAACGCCAGTGAGCTCTTTAAAACTTTTTAATAAATTATATTTAAAAATAATAAATAAAAATGAAAGCTAATGTACTAGTTAAGTGAATAATTAAACAAAAAATAAGAAAAATATGAAGAAGAAGAAACTTTCTAATTTTATTAAACATGTAATGCTTATAATTCATTTCATAATTAAATATATAATAAAAGGTACAACTTAAATTGTATAACACATACTATATATACATATATATATATAAATTAAATTAGTTTTTAAAGAGATAAAAAAAAATTATAAGCATTTGATATAAAACATTAAACAAAAATAAAAAATTTATTTTTTAAATTAACAAGAATAAAAAAAAAGAGAGAAAAGAAAATTTAGAAAAAAAAAAACAATAAAATTATAGAAAATTAATTAAATAAAGAAGGAGGATTTTTTTTTTGTTTAATTTAAAAAAATAATTTGAATATTATATTTATAGGGGGTGACATATGATTATTATATTATAATTTATTAATTAATAACAAAGTTCAGTTTTTTATGAATATCTAATCTATATTTATGATATTTTCTTGTTAGTCACAAACAAAAAAAATGTTGTCTCTAATCCGAATCGTACTAATGCGGATCATTAATTTATAACAAGCTTTGTTGTATTATATTAATAATCATAAAACGTTATCAGTTTCTGTTATTATGATTAAAACTAAGCAGAGATTCTTATATGAAATGATATATTTTCGTTATTTATGTTGCAATATAATTATTTAATGATTTTATGTAGTCTTAAAATCAAAAGGAACAACAAAAGTATTTAAGTAAATATAATCATTATGAAATGCAATAAAAAATGTTTTATTTTTTTCATTATAATTATGATAAGAAAATTCTATGATGATATTTTGCAAATAAGTAACATTGAAAATACTTTTTGGTTTTGTTTTGTTTTGTCTATTATAGATAAGGCATGTGAAATCTTTATTAATTAATATACAAACAACAATAGTATGATGTAATAATTGAAAAATGTTATTTATGTAAAAACAAGAAGAAACAACAAAAAAAAAAAAAGTCAATAAACGTGTAGAAAATATATTTAATGTTAATATTGCGTGTTTTCAAACATAAAATCATGTTAACTAAATCTTGGTTAGGGTATTTATGGTATTTGAAGGACTTTTTTGTTACTTATTGTAAGATTGTATAATGGGATAATAAAGTCACGATACACACCGGTATAAATATACAAATATACAGAAAACAATTAATGATCTATATTTTAATATATAATAACGAAATAAAATTGTAATTTATTTGTTATAAAAATAATTCAGAGAAAGAGAGAGAGCGCAACCCTATAAAAGATAATTTATTCAAATTTTGTTTTTAAATTTAAAATTTTTTTTTTTGTTTAACTAATTAATGTAATTAAGCATATTCTATACAAATAAATAAATAATTTTTAAAAATTCAGTTAAACCAATATATGATACCGTTAAAATTTACGATTTAGCATAGTTTTATATAAATAAATCATATTACATCACCGATATTTAATCAATTGTTGAAATATTAAATAAAAATAAAATTGAAAATTGTCACAAGTCACAAACAAATTAATGAATTAGAAATTTTAATAAACTAAAAATGTGTTCAATAATAGGAAAAATTTATAATTAAAAATCCGTTTGGTTTTTTTTCTTTTTTAATAACGTAATCCCATCAGAGCTACTCGTATCGTCTCTTATAAGAATCTACTTTGATACGTTACTAGTTGTGTTAAAAAGAATCGGATAAATCGCGTTTTTAATTAAAAACAATTCTTTCAATTAATTCAAGTACATATCCTTTAAAAATTTAAATTAATAAAAATAAAAATCCATTTGGCAATTTCTAATAATTAATTAATTAATTAAAAAAAAAAAATGTATAAAATTTTCCTTCTTTCCTTCCTTTATTTAATTTTTGTTTTTTAATTTTTCTAAAATAATTTATTTATTTATTACATTAAAAAAAGAATTTTTTTTTTTTCATTAAAATCTTAAGTAAATTTAATTTTAGGTATAAATTAAAAAGTTAAAATAAATAAAAAAAAAATTGTTTTCTGTTTTGCTGAAATATAATTTTAAGTTTAAAATTGCAAGGTGTATTAAGTAAAGAGTTAATCCTTTAAACAAATGTATGCTTTGTGTCACGACTTACCAACACAATCTTATTTCTAAAATTTTTTTTTTCGTTGCATGATTCAGCAAATATTTTTATTATTTAAATGAAAGTAAAATAAATAAATGCCGGCAAAAAGACGAAAAAAATTATTGCCAATTACATAACGTTAAATTGCCGGTAGTGCATTTTTATTTTTATTTCTATTATTTACAAAATATATTATAGGTTTGATCTATAAATAAGTTAATAAAAATTAAAGTAAACTAATACAAATGTAATTTAGCGTAGAATTTGGGCGAGTGGAGACATTTTTTTTTTTGTTTCTTGACAAATTAAAACAATAAAATCGTATCGTATCTTGATCGATGGAAAATCAATTCATGATTTTTAATGTCATTTATATTTATAGATGCGATAAATCAATAAACTTGATTTATTATTTTTTTTTTTTTTTCATTTTTATTATATTTTCTTTTCGTAATAGTGTAGTTAAAAATCTTAACATAAATAGAAATAATAATCTAGGCTAAAGGGCATACAAATAAGCCAAGACACAATCCAGAATAAATTCTTTTTTTCATATTGCAATTTTTTACTTAAATTTATAATGAAAAGCATAAATAAAAATAAGAATAAATAAATTAATAATTAGGAAATAAATAGATAAAAGAGAAAAATAAATAAATATATATTTTGATGAAAAAATTATGAAAAAATAAAAAAAAAAAAATATGTTCTTTAAAGTTCAAGAATTATTGCAAAGGAACAAAAATAAATTTAATAAAAAAAAAAAAAAAACTTTTTAAGAAACATTTATGAGAAATTTATATAAAATTAGATAATTGATGTAATAATGGCTTAAGCTACATAAAAAAAAAAAAAAATAATAAGTGAAAAACAAATAAACGCGAATTTTAATTTATTTTTAACCCAAAATAATGCAAATTTTTTTTCTGTAATTTTAATTTAATTGTTTTCTTCTTTTAATAGAATTAAAATACAAAATCATTGTATTTGTGCTATCTGATAAAAAAAAAAAAAAATTAATAATAAAAATTATATACATACATCATAAGCTGATTTATTATTTTTTTGTTTTTTTATTGTTTTAATTTAATTTTTGCTCAATAATTCAACCAGTGTCCACATTATCTTTTGGTTTTTTTTGGTTTTTTTTTTTATTAACAACAATCGTTTATAATAAAAAATGAATTTCATATCAGTGGAGAAATCAATAGCAGTCACAAAAAATAATAATAAATTTTTTTTCTACATTTTTATAGGAAATGTCATATTGACAAGCAAGTTTTTAAAGAAAATTATGTAATCAGTTGAATGTGGAAAATGGGAGTAGAGCCAATTTTTTTTATTAATAAACTTTAATTATATTTAAAGTCATGCAGTTTTTTTCTTTTTTGTTGTTGCTGCTGTTGTTTACTTTAGCTATCATTGCTGCTAGTCATTCTAGTAAAAAACAGATGATATAACGAAGGAATAGGTAAGCACAGTAATGAATTGGTGACAAAACACATTCAAATAACTTACATAAAATAATGTAATTAATGATCGTGTATAAAAGAAAGTATTTTTTACATATTACATTTATGATTGAAAAACCATTGCATGCAACTTATATGTACGTTTAATAAATGTATAAACAGAGCTTTTGCACTGGTAGCATATTATCAGGTTGCGTTATAGTCAGTCTCTGCTTAATGCGGTGTTGCCTTTTTAACCATGTGCTATTATTACACACATTATTTAAATAAATATTTATGTTTTTGTCATTGATCTGTTAATTACGATAATATTTTTTTCCAGTTTTAAAAATTAAGATTAATCATTACAAGTCGAAATTTTTTTTTACAAATTTAAAAAAAAAATGAATTTCTCAATATGAAAAATACTATCAATGTATGTATTCAACGAACATTAGGATCGGGCAATATTCGGTAACCATATTGAAAAATAAAAAAATATTGTAGAAAAAAAATCATTTGGTAATTTTTAGAGTAGATGAAAGCATGTTGTGTCGTGGTGTTGCGTTAATAAAAAGAAACATGTTCTAAATTATATTTCATTTGTTGGTTAAAATTAAATTTATTATCAAAAGAAGAAAATTGTTAATAAAAAAAATTATAAATAAAAATTCTCTTCTTTTCTTCAATTTGTTAAAAATAAATAAATTTTATTTAATGTCGTAATCATCGCTGTACAATTTATTTGACATTAAATTCATAAAAACAAAAAAATAAAATATTTTGTGTTACCCAAAAAAAAAAAAAAAAAGGGAAAGAAAAATTATTTTCTCCCTTGCTGAATAGTATTTTTATTTAATTTTCTTTTTTTAGAAAATAAAACTTGTGTGTGTTTTATAAATTATTAAAATTAAAATTTTGTAAAATAAAAAAAAAAATAAAGATTAATCATGAATATTGACGAATATGAACAACTTCCAACAACTAGTGTTATCACCAACATGACTGCTGGAGCATTTGCTGGGATATTAGAACATTGCGTAATGTATCCACTAGATTCAGTGAAGGTAAATAAAAATTATTAAACTGTATTACCCTGTAAAGGTTTCTTTTTCATATTTATATAATTATATTATTATATTTTCAGTAAAAAATATGTATGTAATATTTTCTACAAAATTTTTATTTAAATGACAGTAGTCATTCAATAATATTAGAATATTTTAATGTTAAACATTTTTTTAAGCTAAGGTAATTTATAAAAAGCGAAACTTATTTAAATAAATCATATTTAATTAAACTTTAATATTGGCTAAAAGTGACATATGAAATTCACCATAAACATAGGAAAATTAATAATAAAAAAATGATACTCAAATCATGACGTAAAGGAAGAAATTAATTAAAATATTAATATAAATTAATAATCTAGTTAAAGAATAATTGTGCAAAATTTATTGTTAAACGTAATAAATGTCATCTTTGGATTTGTATATCATGCGTTTCAACATAAATGAGATACTTAATTCGTCTATTTTACTTGGAATTGAAATTTAATATAAAAAAAACAATTTATGTAAATTATATAAATTTAAGTTGAAAATAATTTAATAAGTGTATGTGTGTTTATTATTATTATTATTATTTATTTTTTAACATAAGTTGACTTTATTTAGTTTAATTTATATAAAGTAAAACTATTACTATGTATTTATATAAATATAATTTACAAACTACTAGTATAGAATAAAAAAAAAATTTCTCCTGCATAAAAAAATGACGTAAAACAAAGTTCCTTACAGTATAAATATAATAAAGTTGATTATTATCAGCTGATGTGTTTGATAAAAATGAAAAATAATTTAATTACAGAATATAATTTAAAGATAAAGTAAAATCGTCAACAAATAAATTAATTTAATAATGAAAATTAAAAATGAAAAATATATTTTTTAAAGTGGCTAATTGGCAAATACAGTATGACAGTTCTTTTGCTCTCAATACATTAACCAACGTGAAGATAACTACAATTTGAAATAATTTTTTTTTTCGTTTTTTTTAAATATATGTATATTTTTTTTTTTAATTCTAATTATTATTAATTATTGTGAATAATTAATAAGCTTTTTTAATTTGTAAATTAATGAAAAATATTGTAATGTATATATATATACTTTAAAAGTAAATCAGTAATAACCTCTTGTTACATATAAATTTATATATTTTTGGGATTGATTATGTTTTTTTATTTAAAACAAACATGACAAATAAATTATAATTTAAAAGTTTTATTAATTAATACTAATAAATAATTAAAAGTAAATATTACCTAACACGTGATGATAATTAAATGTTTGATGTTGTTCTTGTTGTTGCTGGTTTATCATGATCTTTTAGTTAATTAATTTTCCATAAAATAATAGAGCATTAAAGATAAAAAACAGCGAAAAGCTCATAAATACATTTAATTCAATAATTTTTGTTTTTTTATTTTATTTTCGCTGTTTCATTTAAAGAAATATTCTTATCTATAATTGTATATAAATTGTAGCACAACTATATTAAAAAAAAAAAAAAAGAATATGTAAACAAGTATTTCCCACATGCGTTTCGAGACGTTATGCTAAAAAAAAACAAATCAAATGACTAAAGTTTTTAATAGTGATAATAGATTAATTTAATTATTTGTTTATATAGATGTTTTCTTTTTTGGTCAATAGTTTTTTTTTCTTTATTTTTTTTTGTATCTATTAACATTTGCGCAAAAAAAAAAAAAAATAAAATTTTATACTTTCAAGTTTAAACTTTCTCTACAAAAAAAACTATAAATAACATTTTTACTGACTAAATTTCAATCACAAATTTTTTTCTTTATATGATTCCTGTACCTTTACACAAATTTTAGTTTAGTTTTTTTTTTTTTTTTTGTGTATTTAATTAAAAATAATTTATATATGTATATATCCGAATCAACATAATACCGCAATTTGATATTTCTTTATTCAATGTAATATGTTGATAACATTTGTTTAATAAAAAAAAAAAAAAAATTGTGAATTTATGTACATAAAATAAATTATCTCATTTCCAATATTTTTATGAACTTAAATAAAATTAATAAATTTTTAATAAATTTACGATATTTATCTTTTGTGACAATTTTTTATTTAAGGATTTTTGTATAAATGTTTTTTGTTTCATTAAATAATTATTTAGAAAAATTAATTATTTTAAATTTTAGATTATATTGACAATAAAAAAAAAAAACTAAAATTATGAATATATCACATGGAAATATGGACAAAAATAAAAAAAAAAATTACCACAATAATAGATTAATTATAGAAGGAAAATAATAATAAACAAGGAAATGTAATATGTTTGTTGACTATCGGACAGATAAATTAAATGAAAATTAATTTCAAATAAACAATCAATAATGTTTGTAGTGGAATTTGTGTTTATTTTTAATTAATATGACTATATAGAATGGGATTTATGCAAGGAGCTTTTATTATAAAATTCACAAATTAGTTACTATCTAATGAAAAATCATATATTACGATATATGATTAAAATTTAATATAAATTCACGTGTATAGTACATGTGTCGTAATAGAAAAAAAAAAAAAAAAAAACCAACTAACAAATCAACAATCAAAATGAATGTAATATATCAGATGCATTATTTATTTAATTTAGTTATTTATTTAATTAATGTAAAAAAAAAAAAAAAAAAAAACTATATTTGCCACTTAAATACGAATTTAATTAATTTATAATTATGAAATGGAAAATCGTTTTATTTTTTTTTATTTGTATTATTAAATAACAATGAGTTATTTATATTGTTAAATTAAGATAATTTAAAATGTTTTTATTTGAAAGATTATTGGCCTTAAATTTGTTGCATTAGGAAAAAAGCTTCTTCTTTTTTTTTTTTTTTTTTTTTTTTTTGCTATGATGTTTCTTAAAAACAAGTTTTGATTTTTTTTTTTTTTTTCTAAGTGTACTTGTCATGTTTATTGATTTGTAAATAAACTAAATTTTTAATACAATTATTTACATTATAAGATTAAAAATGAAATTTAAATTTTATTTAGCAGGTTAAAAAGAATTGCTAAACATTAGCATTTATTATTTTTTTTTTCTTTTTTTTTTTTTTTTCTTTCTTTCTAAAGATAAACTGGAAATTTGACAATTTTTTTTTTTTTTTTTTAAACATTTTATTTATAACTATAATAAAAATTTAATTATTTGCTTATATGTTGTTAACCACAAAACACACTTATACCTTTATTAATTAATGGTAATTTTATGAATTATATAAAGAAACTTTTAGCATAATGAGTGTTGTTTAACTAAGTTATATACATATATAGAAAAAGGAAGAATTTTTTTCCGATGTGTAATGATGAGTAAAAGGAAAGAAAAAAAAATTAAAAACAAAACTAAATTAATTGATTTTTAGTATAAAATTTGCTGTATATTTATTTGTGACCTTGAAGTGTTTTTTTTTTATTGTTATAAATTCTACATACAAAGCTGTATAAGAATAATAATTTATTAAAATCATTTGTGTATGCTCGTCTATTATTTAGCCTTCTTACTGACCGGCACAACACAGTATATACTAATAATTATAATAATAATAATAACAATATATAGGGTGATGCAAAATTTATTTCATTTTATAATAAACTCCGTATTGATTATAATTTAAAATTCTAAAGAAATTCTAATAAAATTTAATATGAATAAATAATAAGTAATTTATGAAAATTTTATTTTAAATCAATATATGTGAAAGTATTTTATATTTTTAATAAAAAATCATAATAAATAATAATCTATCTATAACGTATCTTTTCTAAATTTATATATTGATATCATACAAATTAATTTAATGTCAATCAAAATTATATATTTATAAATAACACAATGTCACTCCATAGTGAATTACTAAAATAATATTAACTTTGGCTATTTTAATAGAATTTTTATTGGTTTTAATAAATAAATAAATAAATTTTATAAGAATAAATAAACTTAATCAACCTTTTATCATATTCTAATATGTATATGTATATATATATGTAGAAATGAAATAATTCAAAGGAACGGAAGGATATAAATTAAAATTTTATTGTTCAGTAATAAAAGCAAAATCATTATTTGTTGAATGTTTTATTATTGCTAATTTGCTAAATGTAAATCGTCGTAATAATTAATTATTAATTAACAATTAAGATTTTCATTAATAATCACGTATTTGATGATAAATGTAGTTCTTATTTTATTATCATTACTATGTGTATAGATCAAGTAATTTATGTAACTGATTATTTGGTTTCTTTATTATTCCGATTATTGATTGCAATCACCAATGTATTAATTTATTATTTATTAATAATGAATGATTTTTTTTTTATATATATTTGTAGACTAGGATGCAAAGTTTATCACATACTGCCGCTAATGGACGCGGTTCCGTTATGTCAACACTAATTGATATGATGAAAACAGAGGGAACATTTAGGTATAATTAAGCTTCTTTTTTTTAGATACTTGTAACGCGTAAACAACAGATTATTTGATTATAATTTTATTTTTAGACCGATAAGGGGAATGAGTGCCGTTGTATTAGGTGCTGGACCTGCACATGCATTTTATTTTGCTACTTATGAGTATACAAAAGAAGCTATGTCAAATTTTTCGCAAATGAATCAATTAAATTATGGTAATTAATTAATATTAATTTATATTTTATATAATAAATTTGGCTAATATTGTTTTTTTTTTGTTGGTTTTATTAATAGTTATTGCTGCTACATCAGCTACATTAGTTCATGATGCCATATCAAATCCGACAGAAGTAATTAAACAAAGATTACAAATGTATAATTCAAAATATAAAACAGTAATGCAATGTACAAAAGCGGTTTATCGTTTAGAAGGTATGAAAGCATTTTATCGATCGTACACAACACAATTACTGATGAATTTACCTTACCAAACAATCCATTTTACAACATATGAATTTATTCAAAGTTTTGTAAGTAGAAAAAATTTTCTTTCTTTTTAATTATTTAATTATTAAATAAATTTTCTTTTTTTTTATTAGTTAAATAGTGATCATAAATATAATCCACCAGTTCATGTTATCGCTGGTGGAGCTGCTGGGGCGGCAGCTGCAGCATTTACAACACCATTAGATGTAGTAAAAACTTTATTAAATACTCAAGAGACAGGTATTGGTTCAACGCGAGGAATGTTTGAAGCTATTAGACAGGTATTTATATTTTGTTCTATTCTATTCTCCTTTTTTTTTTGTTTTTTTGTAGTGAAACACAGAACCTGACAAAATAAAAAAAGAAAAAATCTATTTTTATTTGTTATTTTTCGTTCGTTCACTTTTCCTTTTATTTTTTCATTATATAACTTTATATACAAATTGCTTTTTGGTTTAGTTAATAATACGTTTTTGTGTGTTAGTTATTTTGTATTATTAATTTTGAGTTCAAGCAAATGTTAACCGATTGTATTCTTAAAGAATTTTTGTAATTAAATTCCACCACCACCCACACACATTTTTGACATTAATAATTATTTATTTGTTCTGTTCATTATTATTTGTTTATTGTTTATTGTTTCTTCTTGAAATATTTATTTGAATAATTAGACAAAAGTAACAAACAAATTATTTACCTTATTTAGATACACACAGTGGCTGGGCCACTAGGTTTCTTTAAAGGATTAGTACCACGAGTTTTATATTCAATGCCAGCAACAGCAATTTGTTGGTCGACATATGAATTTTTCAAATATATGCTATCACGAACATTAAAAGTAAAAGATACGTCAATGACTACATTGACATCACAATTACCCTCAGCAATAATAAGTAATAATTTACCTATCGATAAAACAAGAATGGATGAATCTTCGACAACCCCAAAAATAGCTTTACGATATGTATTACCAGCAACTAGTGTTAGTGCAGCTGCTGATTCATCAACAACAGGTACATTAACAACAGATATACCATCATCATTGCGTGATACGACCCCAATAAAATCAAGAGAATTACCCGCAATGTCTGGTGCTGGAATGTATGCGGCATTAAATTTAAATACAATGCACTCAGACACAAATGTACATTTTGATAGAAGGCGTAGTGTATAGAAAATAACTCATAAAAAATATTATTAAAAATAAATAAAATAAAAATATATATGTTATATAAAAAAAAAAGAAGAAATAATGAAAAGAAATTATTATAAATTATCGTAGAATTATTTAAAAAAAAAAAAAAAAAACAAAAAATGAATATCTTGTTATTATTTTTCCGTTGTTTCGTTTTTAAGTCTCGGTAGAGTAAAAAGAAAAAAAAAATTAATTAAAAAATTAAAATTGCAGGTAAGGGATTTTTTTGTTTTTTTTTTTCATTTTTTTTTTTGTTCTTTGTTATTTGATTTTGTTGTTTTACCTCTATATATGCTGTATTATTATTTACTTTTCGTTTAATATTAAATATTTTTATCAACGCTTATATTAAACCAGCAAAGTCATCGAATAGTTTTATTTTTAAATAATATTGATTGTTTTATTAAATAATAATTAATTAGTTTATTGAAGAAAATAACAATAAAAAAAAGAATTCACACAACGTGTGTGTAACGTTGCATTAATATTGCGAATTTTTAAATAAAAGAGAGAAAAGAAATATGAAATAAAACGTTAGACGTCGGACGCTACTGAATAGAGAATTGAGGACAAAATTTCTTCTGTTTTTATGTAATTATTTCTTTTTTTTTTATATAAATTAGCTGCTATTAACTATGTTTTAATTTTTTTTTTTAATGCAATTTACAAAATATATCCAACCTTTTGTTTTTAATTTTCTCTTATCAACAGTAAAATTACAACAAATTCATTATCAGTTATGATATGATTATAATTTATTCTTATCAAATTCATAAATTTATTTTTTTATTATTTTTTATTTTGTTGTTTTTTAATAAACATTTCTTCACGAAACTATATTATGTGGATTAAATAGTTGGTGGTAAACCTTTTTTACGTAACTATTTAATAATTTATGTGATGATTAATGTAATGTAAATAGTGGTGACCCCCCTAATATACTTTTTTTTTTTTATTTAACAAAATTTTTAATTAAACAAAAAAAATACAACAACAATTATTCAATTTATTTATTTATTAAATTTTTTATTTTATTTATTGATTTTAAATCGTAATAAGTTTTTCATACAAATTATTGTTATTAAAATTATAATTTTGTTTTTATTATTTTAATTAAGATTGAGTTAATTTTACTGTACAAAAAAAATTAAAATAATTAAATATGAAAACATAAACAGATAATAAAAATGTTCAAAAATTTATCTATTTAGGAAAAAAAAAAAACTACTTTAAAAAAGGATAAACGCGCGAAAGTAAATTGTATAAAAAATTTAATATAAAACTAGCTTAAATCATGTGTTTTTTTTTTCAATTAAACATAAAAAATGAATTAATTAATTAATTATTATTAACTCTCTAACGTAAACATAAATAATGAATTACAAAAAAAAAAAAAAAAAAAAAACTTTATTGACAATACTTAGGTGTTAAGGAAAATAATTTGTATAAAATCATCTCTGTAGAAAGAAAAAGTACTTTTTTTTGTTGTTGTTTTTTTCTTCTTTTCTTTCTAATGAAATTTAATTAACAAAATAAAATAATTAAAATTAAATAAAACAGCAATTAAAATTTGTAAATAGAATGAGAATGAGAAAAATAAAAATTACAGAAAAATGTCTTGAAATAAATTGAATTTATTATCTACAAAAATCGGTGTTAATTATTATTTTTAATATTTTATTAATTAATTAATTAATTTTTCGTTTTCATTATATAATTATTAATCCATTTTTAATCAAGTATAGAGATTAATCGAATATAATAAACTGATTTTGTAATATTTTTGGTTTTTTTTTATTGTTTGTTAATTAATTAAGAATTTATAGAAACATTATTTATTAAATCATATAAAAAATTAAAATTCAAATTCACAATTAATATTCTTTAGTAAAATATCACAAGACAGACAAGACAAAACATGATGAATAAAATTATAATAATAATAATTATTATTATAATCTTATTTGTTTTATTAAATATATATATATATATATATATGCGGTTAAGCTTCTTTTGAATATAAATATAAAATTACATCCTTTCTGAATAAAATTTAAATAAAACAAATTTTTTTTTTGTTTGCTATACATAAAACGTTAAACGTATTTTTGCTGTAAAACTTTTTCTTTGAAAATAAAAAAAAAAATATAAATGTGTCACCATCAAGTGATTTATTGTAACATTGTACACACAATTATTGATAAGAAATTCGTATAAAATACATTGTTCAATATTATTAAACGTATATATGTTTAATTAAATAAATAAGAAAAGAATAAATAATGTATGGCATCAAAAACTAGTTTAAATAAATATATATATTGGTTATAAATTATAGAGCACACCAGTATATAACGAATAAATAAAATGTAATTAATTAATAAACAATAGCGTTAGTCTGGCACATTGTAATTATTTAAAAAAATTTAATTATACAAATGTACAGTACAAATTAATTAAAAGTTAAATAAAAGTTGTTCTTAGTTTTAATATTAACGAAGAAACAAATAAACAAAGTTTTTGCCAGTCTTTAGACCATAATCGAAAAATTCATCATCATATAAAGTCATAAGTTTAATTATTTTATAGTCACATGATGAAAATTATTTTCTTTTCATTTTATTTTTATTTTTATTAAATATGGGATTTTCTAAAATTCGTGAATTTGAATAACTATTGTTCTTAGAAGTCACCTATAATAAAGTTTTTTTTTTTTCCTTTTCCCATTTATTCACAAATAATATAATAAACATACCTTGAATCAAAATAAATGCGCATTTTGTATTAATATCACAACACACAATACAAAACAATATTTAGCATTTTATCATTTTATATAAAATAAAAATGTTTTTAAAATAAAAACCACAAAAAAAAAAAAGAAAAACTAGCTAAAAATAAACAAGACAAGAATTATTTTTATTATTTTTTTCGTAATTCTATATGAATTTCAAAATAAATTTAATTAAAATTTAATGTCAATTAAAGGAGATGTAAATGAAATGTAATGTAAAAAAAAAAAATCACAGTTGTAAAAATCAACTAAAAAAAATTTTTTTAATTATTATATTATTATGTAATTTAATTATTAACAAAAAAAAAATTAAGTAATCTAAAGAAAAACGAATTAATTAAAACACTGGACATAGAGAAGATTCAAAAATATTATTTTTTTTTTATTAATATATAATTGAATTAAAAGTTTTTAATGTTTGTTGAGAGAGTCGATATATTATAAAAACTTAATAACCGAAAATTATCTATTTAACCACAGATTAGTTAGAATAAATTTGATAAATAGTAGAGACAGATGATTATTAAATAATACACTTTGGGTGTGTTTGGATTTCATTGTTAATATATTAATTACTTATGATTTATTATTATTGTTATTGTCAGTAATTACATTAAATTAGTTTATATGCACAACGAAACTAATTCTTTTTTTTTTTTGTTCAAACCAAAGTGTTTAATTAATTAAATAAAAATAAAATCCACTGTCTACTATAGTTGCTAAAAAATAATATTTTTCATTGCTTAAAATAGAATTCTTTTTTTTTGTTGTTGTTTTATTTTGTTTTATACATATAAAAAGAGTAAAATATGCATAATATCGACAGGTCTTACAAAAAACATGAATTAATAATAAAAGAAAAGTAAAATGAAAGCTCTTGTCCTGTGTGACAAAGTTTTGTACAAATTAATTGTAAATTAATAAAAAAGTTAAAAAAGACTGACCTCTTGTTATTATGACGTTAAATAATAATAAATAAAAAATAAAATAATTATTATAGTACGATACAATATAATGTTAATACCGTCTATTCGCAGAATAATAATAAATGCGAGATAAGCACACACAAAAAAAAAATCCATTATGACTTGGTATTGAGCTTGATGAGATATAATTTATTTAAAATTCTAAAAAATAAAAAAAAAAAAACACAAACATGAAGGTCAATCCATGCAGCATCAATTTCATTTAATTAATTAATTAATATTATATTTGCACATTTTTATTATGTTTTTTTTTAAAAGTATTTAAAGTAAAATGCAAAATAAAATAAAAAAAAATCCTAATTCATTTCACCCTTTAAATGGGGGTACATGTAAATAGTTTAATTTAATTTTAAATTTTGTAGATAAATAAAAACATTAAATTTTAGTTAGTAGAGAGAAAATAATTAAATAAAATAAAAAATGCATACAATACATAAAATTATAAATTATATAATATCCACTGTAATTAAAGTACTTGTAATAAATTTGAAGAAAAAGAAAAAAATAAAAGATGTATTAAAAAACAATTATTGAAAACAGAAATAAACTTACGTTAAGGATACATAATTACAATATATTAAAATTAATTAAATTTTGCATGTAGTAAGATTTTATTAAAACAATATTATCATGATAATTTATTCATTAATTGAATGGTTTGTTTTCTAACGGTAAGCATATATTATATAAGCACATTATTTTGCATTTACTATTATTATTAGTTTTATTAAAACGATTTAATTAGTTTCATAATTAAATTTGAAAATTATTTGAATTAATTAAATCGTACGATATGTGGATTCTATTTCATTTATATTCTATTATATATACGAGTCTAACTTCAATCGTAATATTTTTTTTTTTTTGGTATCTTTATGTTGGTATTATATTTTCGAATTTTTGACATTTTGTTTTTATTATTATTATAGTACGCAACAAATAGATATTTTTTTTTGTATAATAAATCTTGTTAATAAATTATTTAAATTAAATTAAATTTTTAAATGTATATAATTTAATTATAAATGATGGAAAATGTTTATTTACCGGACGATCCACGTCTAATTGAGAATATTGTGTGTGAAGTTAAATCACAAGGTTTGTTCGATCAGTTTCGTAGAGAATGTATGGCTGATGTTGATACAAAACCAGCTTATCAAAATCTTCGTCAACGAGTTGATACGTCTGTTGCTGGTTTTCTAAATCAACAAGATTGGCGACCAGATTTAAATAGAAATCAATTACGAGAAAAGTTACGAAAACATATTACAGAGTAAGTAAACATAGGCACAAAATGCAATAATAAGAAGATAACAAATCAAATGCTTATTTGCAGGTCAGGGTTTTTAGAAACAGGCGTTGATCGAATTGTCGACCAAGTAGTAAATCCTAAAATATCTACAGTGTTTTTACCAAAAATTGAAGATGTTGTTTATAAGTATTTAGGTATTGAGAAACCAGAAAAAAGTATATCAAATGATATTAAATTGTTCGATACAAATGGTTTACTTGAAATAAAAACGGATCTGATGCCAACTGATTTAGAGGCTGTCAGTCCAGATTCTGATAAAAAATCAATTAGTCAATTAAGTGATGTGTTTAATGAAGCTAATGATTCAAATGATGGAATAAATGATTCAACTGAGAAAATAGAAGAGTTTGAATCACCAGCATTTGAGCCACTGGAAGGTCGACCACCTAGTTCAATTAAAAAAGATGAAAGTAATGATTCTCGATTATCTGGAATCAGTGGACTAACTTCTCAGGATTCTATTGGAGGTAGTGATAACGAGGACACAACTAATATGAAATCCTCAATTGAAAAATTGGAAGAATCAGTTGTGATTGAAAATATTAAACCAAATTCGCAATTATCACAAGTATCTAGTAACAGTCATTTGTCTATTGAAACCGGCTCCGATCGTGGTAAAACATCTGGCGTTGATATTTCTGAAGAGGCGCAAATGCCTGAATTTAATGATGATAATTATAGTACAAACACCAAAACAGAACAGTTAACATTTGATAATATTAAGAAGGATGAAATTCAATTTGAAGGAACCGAACGTAAAAGTTTAATCAAAGCTGATGAATATGATGATATTATGTATGGGAATGAGGATATAAAAGAAGAAACCACTGTTAATACTGAAATAGATATCAACGATATGGAAATAAAAGAAGAGTCAGGATTAGAGGCGGTTATAGAAACTGATCAGTTGAAAATAGTTGGTGAAAGAATAGTAGAAACTGTAGAAACTAATAATGGATGGTTAAATGAATCAAATACAAGCCTTAATAATTATGCAATTATGCAAGAAAATTCATCAATAAATGACGACGATAGTTCTAACTCTTCTAATGGTTTAGTTATATATGGCTATAGTGAATCCGTATCACAATCTTCTGACTTAAATATGAAAGATGATGTTAATATGAATGATAAAGTGAATAAACTAGATGATGTTCATATGAAAGATGAAGTGAATAATCAAGATATTGTTCACGTGAAAAATGAAGTGAATAATCAAGATGATGTTCATGTGAAAGATGAAGTGAATAATCAAGATGATGTTACTGTGAAAAATGATGTTAATATGAAAACAGAAAACAATTCAGAAATAATAATTAAACAGGAAGACAACGATTTAAAAGCACAGGATATTAAAGTAGATGAAAACGATATTAAATTAAGTCAAGATGTTAAACAAGAATGTATTGAAATTGTTGAAGAAAGCAATGAAAATAAATTAGATACACAAATAACTAGCGAAATTCCAGTAAAGCACGAAGAAATTAAAATTGAGAATGAGAAAAATGTACAAAATATGGAAATTGCTACAAATAATGATTTGGAGCCAAATAAAGTTGATACAAATGAAAACACTAAAAACGAGATGAAGGCAATAGCTTTGATTCCGGAATTAATAAAGAAATTAGAGGAAAAAACTGGAGATGATAAGAAAGTGAAGTTGAAAGATGAAAAAAGCAGTAAGGATGGATATCACAAATCAAGTTCATCCTCACATTCATCAAAGCATTATTCACGATCCGGTAGTAGTTCATCTAAGTCACAATCACATTCATCGAAAACAAGTAGAAGCAGTAGCAGCAGTAGTAGGCATACAAGTAAAGAAAAACATCATAGTGAAAAGTCACGTTCATTCTCAAGCAAGTCTTCGTCATCATCTCGCGATAGTTCATCGAAATTCGTTGAAAAATATACTGAAAATTATCATTTAAATAAAAGCAGTAGCAGTCATATTAAAAGATCTGACTCATCATCAAAGGATATTGATAAATATGACAAACGTTCACATTCCAGTTGTAGTAGCAGCACTAGGGATAAGGAGAAATATAAAGATCGAGATCGTGAACGTGACCGTAACCGTGATCGTGACCACAAATCAACATCAGGTAGTCAAAAAAAAACATCATCTTTGTCACCAAGTACCAAAGAAAAGAAAAAGGAAAAATTGGTTGATGATCATTTTTCTTCACGCGACAAAACTTGTGAGAAAAGACGTTCTACAGATCGTGATTCAAATGATGGTACTGGCAATATGGGTAATAACAATAATACGAACAATACACAACGAGGCAATAATTTAAGTAGCAATAGTAGTACTAGTAGTCGAATTAGTTGCGATGTTGAAAATAATAATTCAACAACGTCTCCATCTAATTCTTCACCAACATCATGTGATGTGCTAACTGCTCCTTCATCAGTTGTAAGTGCTGATTCTGTTATTATTCTCTCTTCTGATACAGCTAGCTCATCAAATACAAGCTCTTGTATTATATTTCCATCAACATCGAATGATAATTTATCAGACATAGTAATACCACAAATACAGCCACCAATAATAGTTGATCAAATGCTAACTCCAAATGATAATGCCAATATGGATTTGTTAATTAATCATTCAAAACAATTGATAAGTAAAAACAATGATAACGATAATAAAATGGATAATGCAATTAATAATAATAATAATAATAATTCAAGTTTAATTAATAATAATTTAACAATAAAAAAGAAACCAAAATTCGCCTCAAATTTCTATGAGGCCAGAAAATTAATGAAAGTCCGTAAAAAGATGGAACGTGAGGAGAAAAAGAATATAGAGAAAATGATTGTAAATGCTAAAAAGGATAATCCAAATAATTATGAAATAAATAAGCATGGTCCAGAGATTGAATTCTCATGTGACCAAGGCATGAAACCATTTATATCAAATTATCAAAATAAAAATTGTAATAATAATTTACCAATAAGTATGAATAATTATGAGGATAATGAAAGGGATTTATTATATTTCCCGGAACCTATAAATAATGCAAATGAAATAAATTATCCAGAAAGTTATAGTTTTATAGGGAAACTTCCAGAATTGGTAACTAGCGTAAAGACACATTACAATAATACAAGTCATTATCTATTTAAAGTTGATAATGATTTTGAGAGTGCATTCAGTCAATTATTAAATGATTATAAAAAAATTGATGAACACAATAACATAATTCAAGTTAAGAAACGAAGCAACGAGCGTGATGTTAATGTATCTGTGGATAATACTGAGGATACAGATACGAATGATACGGTTTATGATATACGTTTTGATGATTTAGATGATAATGATGTGAATGATATTGTCGATGATGATATTAATTGTGATTTAGATGATGATAATCTTATGTTAAATGATTTCATCGATGATATTCCACAAAAACGTAAACACGATGATGGTTTCACCATAAGTAATAATAATAATAATAATAATGAGACAACATTAAATGTTATTAAAAAAATGAAAATGATTGGTTAGTTGATTTCGCATAATAATTTAATTTAACAAAATTAAAAATAGAAAATTATTTTTTATGAAAGAAAATTGTTTTGTTTTAAGGTGATGAAGATATTAATAAAAGTTCACCTACACCATCTGATCAAAGTACCAGCTCCAAAGAGAATACATTTATTGGAAAAGCAAGACGTGTTGGTTTACCAAAAATAAGAAGTAATTCGTTTAATAAATTAAATTTATTTAATGTTTTTTTTTCTATTGTACAATGATTTCGTTTATTTAGAATCAGTATCAACACCCGTGTCATTAACGAGTCATAATGCTGGTGTTAGGGTTGCATTAGGTTTGCCAGTAGTAGTTGTTGATACAAAAAAAACACCAAAACCATCAATATCGACAGTGACAGCAACGGTACCAACAACAAAGCGTGAATTAAGTTTTGAAAATTTAAGATCAACATCAACAACAAATCAACGTTATTCAAGTGATGATTTGTATAAGCCGCGACCATTTGTTAGTAAATCGCGTACAAGACGCAATCGTGGCCAAGATGAAACAACAACAACAACAGTACTAGAAGCATCTTCACCAACAACCACAACGGCAACAGCACCATCGTCAACAAAGCTAGGTGATTCTTAGTTATGACATACATTTTTGCCACCTTTTTGTTGCTGCATAATACTGGAAAACTGATTGAATTAACAGCAAGAAGAGTTCTTTTGGCCTTGCCTTAAATTAGTCCTAATAAATAGTAAAAATTATGTTTTTTTTTTCTAAATATATATATTTATATAGTGGGGTAAACAAAATAATAATAATTATTATTATTCTTATAAATAATTTTGTAATCTAAAAAAGTTTATATAAGTAATGAAAGGAAAACAGAAATAAAGATTCAAAATATAATGAAATAGATAAAAAAAAGTTATAAATGTTTTTAATTTTTTGGTTAAAACCGAATACGAGCTGTTGAATGGTTTTTATGATTTGTAAATACACTAGTAAAAACCCCGATTAGTGTACACGCCGTAGAAAATTAGATTTTTTGTTTGAGAGAAAATTTCTGTTTTTTATGATTATTAATTAAATGTGGAGGTGTATTGATTTTTTTTTTGTTTTACATGAATAACGGTAGTTTCTTGGATTGTAAGTTAATTAAAAAAAAAATTGAATCATTAATTTGTTTGTTCACTGGTAAACTCCAAAAAAAAAAACGAAAAACTTTTTGTTGTTTTACGTTAAATGACTGATTAATCCTGTTTCATGGCTTTCAAACAACACTGAAAATTTAATTAAAGATTTAAAAAAAAAATAAATAAAATCAATTTATTCATTTTTCTGTATTTTTATTAAATATAATAATAATTATATAATTAAATATTTATTTAATAATATTTACAACATTTATCCTTACAAACAGAAATTTATATATATATATATATATATATATATATATATATATATATATATATATATATAAAAAAAAGAATAAAATTATTCTACTAATGTAAATCAAGTCAAACATTTATTTTTTCTTTTAATTACATACGAAAAGTATTACGATTAAACTTTATTTACCAAAAAAAATAAAAAAAAAATTAGTTAGTTTCTTATAAAAAAAAAAATTATTAATTAATTTTTCTCAAAATCTCTTTATGTTAATATTTTATTTTAACAGTGGCAAAATTTTTATCGGAGGTTTTCTTTTTTTTCTTTTGCTTGCTTTTCTTTAATATTGTGTTTATTTATTTTATTTACTTCATATTTTCATCGTCGCTTACTAATTAATTTATATTTTATAAATAAATAATGATAATTATAATAAAAAAAAATATAACAAAATACATTTAAATAATATTAATAGCTATAACAAAAATTTTTTTTTTTAATATCCATTTCCAATAAGTTTAGTAATTGAATTACTATGTGTTTTGTGCATCATTTTAGTGCATCATTATCCATTTATTTTGTGCATTTAACATTTAACAATTAAACATTTATCACAAATTACATCCATTTTTTCATTTTTTTTCTCCTTATTATTATTAATTTAATTAATTTATTAATTAATTATCTTATTTTTTAATTGTATTCAAAAATATAATTATTCTCTAAAAAATTGTATGAAAATGGATTTAAAAAATAATTTAAAAAAAAACGTAGAAACAATTAATTAATTAATTACTTAATTAAAAAAACAATAAAAGTACCATTAACAAAAAATTAAATAAAAATAAAAATTATTTTTTAACTCTTAAACCGAATGTACATAATGTGAATAACAATATAATCCATACGGCAATCACAATAAAACCGATATAAACATCAAAGTGCATAATGGACCAGCCTCTGATTAATATATTACGTGCTGATATACTGGGCACAGTAAATGGTAACGCCATGGCTATGTATTTTAATATATTAGGCATGCCTTCGAGTGGCCAGAGTATTCCGCATAATATAATCATAGGATAAAAGCTGCCCGTCGCCATAAAATTAGCCATCGTATGCGAGTCAGCAAATATTGATATCCATAAGCCGTACAGCATACCGGCAACACCCACCAAACATAGTAAACATATCACGGTAAAGTTATGTCCCTTGTTCTCACAATTAAATAGATATGCGGCAATAAATACAATTTCTAAACTTTGTAAGAATATTATGCAGACTTGTGTTGAAATGTGTGCTAATAATAATTCCTCTTTGGAGATTCCGGCGACAAAGGTACGATCCCATATACCCTCATGACGGTCAGTAATAAATAATGTCGATGTTACTAATGTTGCCAAGAAGAACAACATGCTGAAACAGATAAATGTTTTTTATTTTATTTTCTTTTATTTTTAATTACTGTTAATCTAGCAATAATTACGTCATAATAACACCAGGAGCTGCAAAATCACGATACTCAGCATTATTACTACCATAAACCGGTTCTAAAAATCTAACCGGTATATTGCCTAAGATTTTTGGTAGTTCACAGTCAACCATTAAATTTTCGGTGAAATTTTTATACGTTTCACGTAAATTTCTCTCCAAGAAAATAGCAATCTGTTGATCTACAACAAATTTTTTATTTATTTTTTTTTATTTTTTTATTTATACAAATCTATGGAGAACAACAATTCAACATACCAGTCTTATCAAGATGAACATTAATATCTGCATGTTCATATGTAGCAATATCCGTTAGACGACCTTTATCACGAACAGTTGCCACTGATTCAGTGAAATTTGATGCAAAATGTATGTAACCAGCGATCTTTCCCTTTCTAGCATCGCTATACGCTTCTGCTGTTGTTCTATAAAATCTCTACAAAAGAATACAATAACAAAAAAATGTTTAACCAAAATCAATTTTAATTAATTTAGTCACACAACAACACACCTTTTCCGCAACATCATCCGAAAGTTCGGTAACGAAGCGACAAGATATTTTTTGCAAATCACATGTAAAATCATGTGCAAATGTCGTTATAAGTGATGAATTGTAACAATCATCACTATTAATTACTTCATCATTAACAATTCCTAGTAGCAAATGTTTGGGATTTGAACCGATTGCCATAAAGAATGTGCCTAATATCATTAACGGGAACATAAATGAAAACACAATGCCACTAAAATTAAATTAAATTTTTAAATTAATTAACCGAATACAAGGGAACCGAATACTACTTGTTGATGCGGGACCACTTACACTGGAGCTCTTATCATTTGTATAATATTTTTTGATAATAATGCTTTCATACGTATTTTCGATGTAAATTGAAATTTCCCCATTATCCCCTTTGGTTTTTGTTCACTAAACGAGAGATTTCTTTGCACGCCATGTTTTTTACCATCAATTTCCGGTGTTGCATCCATATCTACTTTTGATTGCATTAAATCCGATGCATCGAGCGGTTGTAATCCTTTTAACGATTCAATTTTACGTAATGTTTCATCGGCCTCCTCAGATTCACCTTGCCGTTGGCTTAATATTAAAAATGCATCCTCTAGAGTTTGTGTACCGAATGTACGTTGTATATCCAGTGGTGAATCTTCAGCTAATAATATTCCATTCCTCATCAAACCAATCTATAAAATTTAATTCATTTAAAAATTTGTTTCTTAAAAAAAAAAAAAAATTTGGAAATTCAATGTGTACCCTGTGTGCCTGTTTACATTCTTCAATATAATGCGTTGTGATAATGACAGCCAATTTACTTGTCCTTGTCGTTTCAACTAAGAAATCCCATATTCTAAAAGTAAATTAACAAAATTATTATGTCTGCAGCTCGGTAAATAATTATTAACAAAAAAAAAAAATTACTTTTCTCTTAATATTGGATCTAAACCAACGGTTGGTTCATCTAATATTAAAAGTTCTGGTTCATGGATTAATGCACAAGATAATGAGACTCTGCGTTTCTGGCCACCACTCAATTGTCCTATTAGACTAAAGAATTCAAAATTTGTTTTAAAATTAAATAAAAATAAATTTTGTTAAATGTAAAATTTTACCGATTTTTATCAGGTAATTCTAATAGATCATGTAATAATTTAAATCTTTCAAATATCCTTTCCTCAGTCATCCCATAAATGCGGCCAAAGTATGTTACGCATTCTTTTATTGTGAATTCATCAACCAATGCGATTTCCTGTAAAGAAATTTTGATATTTCTGTAGATTATTTCAAGAAAGAACCACAAATAATCCCAGAATAGGGAACCTTCAAAAGCAATCTCGTAGCTTTAACATTTGAATCGATATTAAACTGTCTAGAGCCAAGTAAAGTAGCTAATACATTTCATTTTCTTGTGCTTTAAGGTCAATATACATAATTTAACCAAAACATAAATAAAATTAATTTTTCATATTCTAAACAAATATCTACAAGGTTACGTCACGTTTAAGCATTTGCTAATTTTAATTAATTGTATGTACGTTGCCATTTAATCATTAATTATCTTTCACAATACATGTGTGGTACGTTTTGCAAATCACTTTAAAATAGGATTATTAGATCGGTATATCGTAGAACACTGGTGATTAACTGATAATTTTAATAATGTAATGAAAAAATGTAGAATTATTAAAAGAATTGCTAGATAACTTATTAATTAGTATTACTAATTATTAATTTTATTCACGTTTTTATGCATTTATTCACACGTAGTTTCTATGCAGCTAATTATTTATCAATCTCGTTTAAGTGTAAAATAATTTTACATGACTCCTGCTATTGGGGGAGTGTTTTTATGTAAATTAAAATTAAAAAAAAAAAAATTAATAACGCATCAATAACTAGCTTCAACACCAGAAATAATATGATAAACATTAATTTCAAGCATAAATTATACGTAATTTATACAGATAATTAATTTTTATTTTTACTGCTTGGTTGGGCACTTGCCAAAATATTTTCTTTATTTATTTATTTTTTTTTTTTATAAAGAAACAACGAGAAAAATGTAACAACAATAAGCACACTTTATGCTAATAAATGCAGAATATTTAAGCTTAATTTAATCATTTTGTTAAGATTTGTGTAACACGTATTGTAATTAATTTATTAAAAGCGTATTTGAGTTGCATTAGAACTGAATTAAATCTTTAAACTTTTCTTGCAAGTCCCTTAAATATGCTAATCAAACCATGAACAGCAACGTCGATTTAATTATTTAAGCGGCTACTTTTATTATTTTAAACATAAAACGCTGCACGTATAATGCGATCCTTTAAACAATTTGCATTGACACATTTTTTTAAAAAGAAAGTCTTGAACTTAAATCAAGAAACCACAAAAGCATCTTTCAAACTTTAAAAATCCTTAAAAATATCCGTTAAATAATCAAATCCTTTAAAATACCTTGAAATTACATGTTTAGGAGCAAATTTTTCTGTAAACTTTGCAGAAATACTCTTTGGAGTATACAAAATCCTTTTTGTTCTACGGGCTTGTCCGTAAAATTATGTATTTCTCAAGTTTCCCAGTCTTAAAGATACGGTTTCAACCGGAATTTTATTTCAAAAAAGGTTTCTGTAGCTCAGTTTTACAACATTCATGTCGAACATAAATCTTCTTTATTAGATCAAGTCGAATACCTTAAGCCACAATAAATGAGGGTGAAATCATTAAATATATAAAAATATTGGGTGATAGAAATTGGTTTGGCTAAACACTCTGATCAGAATTATCATAAAAAACATTTTTATTTCTATTTAGAATAAATTGGGTAAGAATGTTTGTTTACTTCCAACATTACAAAACAATTTCTTCTCAACTTTAATTCCTTTACACAATTATTTTGAACGCAACAAACATTAAAAACAAATTAAAAACAATTATTACTCTGTATAAACAATAATTATAATGTAAATAAACTAAAGAAATTAATTAGAAACTACAATTCTAATTGTTATTAGAATAAATTAAAATTTAAAGAAAATAAAAGTTGGTTAATTAATTACATTTTAAATGATTTTTATTGTTCAAATTTATTCATAATTTTGTTTTTATCGTATTTAATAACACCTTATGTTAATTATAATATTACATTGAAGAACTAATATGACGTTAATTATTCATATAATAATAATAATAAATTTTAGAATAAATAATTAAAAGTTAATCATCAGCATTGAATTTAGACAAATTGGTTTTCGTTTTTCTTTCTTCCTTTAAACTATTTTTACAATCTCGTTAAAATGGCTAACCTTGTACAAGGGTCAAAAAAATAATTATTGCAAATTAATGAGCAATTTACTAATAAATCAATTAAAAGAGATAAACAAAGATAATTAAAATAAATTGATATAATTTTCCCACACAGCTTTTAATACAAAATGTTATATTGAATGATCGTAACGTTTGTAGGAAACTAGAAAAACATTTAGAAAAATCCCGTTTCTACGTTTTCTCAAGGGAGTGATTAAACAATTATAATGTGTGGTGATAATTCGTACATACTTTTGCGTTGCTTACATGAGAAGTTCGCCTTGTGCGTCTTCAAATCTTTGTGGATTAGTGAATCAAACTGGATTAGTGAATTGGAACCATTGAACTTGTAAATAATTCATGCTTTCAGGCATTACCACCGCAAAAATCTTGTACAATCAAATGACAAAGCTTGTATAAGACAAAGATTCCGACTTTTAAATATTTCAAAAGTAAATTGCGTGGAATAAAATCGTTTAAGCGGAGGTACATTTAGTAATAAAATAAAATGAAAAGAAAATCTGTGTTTCACTGCACTTTTATATAAACATCTGAAACGCGACAGATTCTTACATGAAATAGTTTAAGAATGGCAACGACAAAGCGTCTATACTCTAGAATTTCGTGGAGATTAAAGTCTATAAAATAAATTTTAATGAATTTATTCAAACAAAACAAGTATTGTGGCTTTAAATTTGAATAAACAGGAACTAGCTTGTGGTAATAAGAGTAAACAAAAACAGTATGTAACAATCATGTTCCAGGAAAAAGACTCAATAATCATCAATTGCAAAAAAAAAATTCATAATTACAAAAAAACTGCGGTTTAGCTTGTGACTTCAAGTACGTGACTGTGATTCATATTCATCTCTGAAATTGTAGACTAATTTAACCCGGCTAAATGATTCCAAACAACAAAAACAGTAAAATATCGATTATTAAATTATTATGTAAATATAATTAACGAATAAACACAAACAAATAATCGAGTCACATCGAATGAATTTCACAACTGAATACATAGAATTTTATTCATGTGTGTTTACGGCACTAAACTAAACGAAACGAAACTTTTTTTTCTTCTTTTCTTTCGGTAATTATAATTAAAAAATAATTTGTTTCGGTATTTGTAGTGTAATTAAAAAATTAAATTAAATAAAAAAAAGTTTCAAAAAAACAGAATACCAAAAAAAAAAAAAAAACGAAAAACTAAAAACGTGACTTTCATATAATCTTATTTACTTAAGTAAATAATAGAACTTGATGAGTTTACTTTAGCTATTTTAAAAGTTTTGTTTTTTCTTTGCTTTTAATTCTTTTACCCACTATCAATATTTAAAATAACAACGGATATGTTTAATTAATGAATAATTAAATGATTTACTAAAAACGTTACGTTTATTAACCAGATAATTACAAGACAATTCACGTCTTTAAATAATATAATCCTTGAACCCTTCGTTTTTTTTTACCAGAACTTCTGTAACGCCATTGTAGTGCATGCCACGGTATTATAATATGAAACAACACCATTGACATTTCGATATAAAGACAAAACATAAAATAATTAATTAAATCATAAGAAATTTCTGTAATGGATATAAATTGGTTAAATAAATCAAGGTAATCTCCTTCAGTAATACAAAAACTAATAATGATAAAGAAAAGATGAAAAAAAAAACCCTCAACTTCCGATGATACTCATTTCTTTGTTTAATAATCAATACGGAAACAATAAAGTTGTAAAAATCACAGCCTTGCACAGGTAAAGTAAAACTATTAAAGGTAAGCAGCGCTTAATGAAATTATAAGCAATTACTTGCTTATAATAATTATTTTTATATGCAGACAGGATATAATTTCTTTGTTATAATTGGAATCAAGTTTAAAAGGAAAAATTCTTTACGTAAAATTTTTATTTTTTGTATTAAAATATTCCATAAAATCGTAAATTATTTCTTTTTCTAAACATGCACATTATTAATTAGGCAAAATTAGTTATTGCAGCGGATTTAACTTTTAATCAGAGAAGAAAAAATTTGTAACCCAATTTCTTTCTTTACTAAGTTTAGGATTAGTATGCTTAGGATTTATAACTTAGTCTGCCAGCTCTGGATCTCTTAGCCCAGTTAATATAAAGAATTGAATTTTCGGTATTTGTGGATGTTTGTTTTAAAAGATTGAAATTTAATTTGGATGGGAAAACGACCGGTGGTAGCCATTCTATAACATCGCAGTTCGAAGCGATTGTGTTAAAAGATTTACAAACTATAGTAAAAAATTCAGCTTTTCTAGTGTCTAAATTTCTACATCCCCTAACGCAAAGATGCGCTTGTCATCTTAACATATTTATTATCACACTAAAATCATTATCAATCCTTAATTGTTAATAAATACAAAAACGAAAAAACATCAAAGATGAAAAATAAATAAAAAACTTTTCCGAACAATTCTTAAAGCGATAAATTAAAAATTTTATTATTAATTAATATTTAATGGTCATATAATTAAAAGAAATTTATTAGAAACAAATATAAATGGAAAGATTAAAAAGATTAGTCAAGTGTCATCCACAACGATTATATAATTCCACTTGGAATTGACCATGAATTTTTTTTTTATACGCTTATAGACTTAACAATAACAAAAATTAAATAGACAAAAACACTTATCGTCACTTCTAATTCAATTAACAATAATACAAATAAAAATAAAAAAAAATTAATAATCGGATAAATACTTGAAATTTTCATATAATACGGAAAATATATGCAAATAATTTTTAAACAGTAATTGTCGACGACTATTGGACCTACGGTAAGCAGAAATGTTTATTCAACATTAATCATCCTTTATATACACAGAAATGCTACGTTTTTTTTTTATAAATAAATTTGATTACTAGTAACGCTTAACAAGCTAAATATAATTTATAATCCACAGGAAATTTCACTAAATGAATTAAATACTTGCGCTAAGCTTTCTTTCACCATTGCATTTAATTTATATGAACAACACATAACTTGCTTATTTTAATTATAAAGGAAACATATTCAACGAAAGAAACATTCATTTTCTGTAATAAAAACCAGCATAAAGCATATTGCATCACATCCAAAGTCGCTGTCCATGACACTTAAATTATAACAAATTTAAAAAGTTTTTTTTTAAATTGAAAACAGTTGTTTCTTCCTTTTTAAGCGAATCAACGTATTTACAAAACAGGTAAATAAGTAAATATTCAGCTTTAATATTTACAGAATTTACATTATTTTACCCTTTTATGTTTTACATACAATAAAATTATCGGTTATTACACCTTTAAACCCAATCTCTGACTGCGGAATAACACTTTACATTATTATTATTATTAAAAAAAAAAAAAAATTCTTTCAAAGCTTTTATAAGCTCGTTATTATTGCTATTCAAAAAAAAAAAAAAAACGAAGAAACAAAATTAATTTCAATGATTAATTATTTTATTTTATAATTTAATTCTTTTTCTTATAAAAGCCAACGCCAAAAAAAAAAAAAAATTAAATTATTTATCTACGAATAAAGTGTAAAGTATAATTAGTAAAGTCTAAAAGAAAGAAAAAAATGTTGCAAGAAGGAAACTAATTTTTTTAGCAAAATATAAAATATTTTTTCCTCATTGGCCTGAGGTTAAATTCATTAAAATTTATTGTTATAATACGTCATCGAATTTGTACAAAAAAAAATAAAACAATCTCTCCCATCGTCAAATTATTTGGAATAATGTTCACAGTAGACGACACAGACAATGTACTGAATATTTCCGACCGTTAAGTTGAGTTCATATTGCTATAGAAAAAGCATCGAAAAATGTTACAAAATAATTTTTTTTTTTATTTTTAAATTGGGTAAGTTCGCACTTAAAACAAATTAAACTTTGCTGTTTTCATGTATTTATAGCATAAAGTCATTACAATAATAATTATTCTTTGTTCACATATTTGGTTAATGAACGTCACTAGTTTTTTAAATTTTATTTTTTTTTTTTTTTTATAACCAATACTTAACGATTTATTTATTGTTTTATTGTAAAATATTATGCTGAAAATCTGTTTCATTTCAATTGATTTGTTTACGCTTTTAAAGGTATACTTAAGCTATAAGGAGCTGACTGCTGATATATTGAGCGAGGTGCTTTTTTTTTTATTTTTATTATTATTGGGTTTTTAGTGTTATTGTTATTGTAAACAAGTTCGCAAGGTTTTATTACATCTAGACAGTGGTTTAATGTCTTCAAATCAGACTATTCGTCTCGTTTATCACATCAATCAACTGATAATCTTGAATTTAATGATTGAATAGCAATCAAGTGTCCTCATATCAAACAAATAAATTTCTTTAAATAATTTTTTATAAAGCTTCCTGACAAGAAAGTCTTTTTCGATAATTTCACTACACTTAACTTAAAGTCAGTGCTCTTGACATTTTAATAAAACAAAAACCGTCGCACAATAAAATCATAATAAATGGTGAATTAAGTAAATATGAATTGACGATTTTGTTTCTATTACTTACTTAGAAAGTAATTAGTAATAAAGAAATTTTTATTAATTAAACGTGGAAAAATACTTAAGGTTTTAACCAAAGCTTATAGTGACCACGTAACATAGATTTCTATATAGCATGAAGATTTAAATCTAAAAATCTAAAAAACACTTCAATCAATGCCTTCAATAACTACAAAAATTTATTTCATTACCTAAGGTCATTACCATCATAGGGCAATTGAAAAACTTAATCTTCAACTGCTTTGTTCTCATCGCAGCCAATAACAAACTAACGATGAAGAATAATTGAACAAAAAAAAAAAATCAAATTTGGCAAGATCATTAAAATACATGACGTCAATCGAAATTACTGTAACATTATTAACAAAAAAAATTATTATTATGATTATTATTTAATGAATCGCAAAAAATAAAGTATCAGCTAAGACATACACACACACACAAAAAATACTTTGTATAAAAAATAAATTTGATATTTCTATGACGTTGCCAATTAATTCTTAGTTTTACATAAATTAGCTTCAATCATTCTATGGATTAATTCGTTTCATTTTTTTTTCTTCCTCTTCTAATTTATTAAAATAATTCAAGGTTTAAAAAGCATTTTTTTTTTTTTTCATTTATTTATTTGAATTAAGTTCACTTCATTTAATTAAACCAAAACAAAAAAATAATAATAAAATCATTAATAATTATTATTTCTACAGTGATATATCTACATAAATATGATTTATTAAGGTTGAATAATTTTTTTTAATTCAAATATGATTTTTATCGTATAGCTTTAAACACGAACCATTTCGATTTATTATAGAAATTTTATGGAATTTTCATTGCGTTATATTTTTTTTTTTTTTTTATCAAAATCAAAAATTTGAACAAAACATTCCTTAATGTTTCTTCAGTTTTTAAAAATGCTTTTAGCAGAAAGTTTCCAACTGCCAATCATACGATTATTTTTCGGTTACATGTCAAACGTAATTATGTCGTTTTATAATGATAAAAAATAAAATTCTAAATACCTGTGGCATATAACCAACTCTTGGTCCCGGTACACCAGACTGTGGTGAACCTGGTTTACCGCCCAATACACGTATTTGTCCTTCATCTAATAATTTTGTTCCAACAATACACGATAACAGTGTTGTTTTACCACATCCTGATGCTCCTAATAAACCATAACTAAAACAATAATAATAAAGTGAATTAATTAATTATTCTCTAAACACTCATAACCTTATTGATTCAAAGAATTTTTTATCTTATCTAAATTATTAATCTTTAATTTATAAATTACTTTTGAATTAAATAATGCAAATTGCATAGAATTTCTAATCTGTAATGAATTAAGAAATTAAATATTTTTGTATGAAAAAAATTCAAATCATTCAAGGCTAAGACTGAATTAATTATTCTTAGCTTTTTTTTTATATATATATATACAAGAAATGAACTTGAAACGCTACAAACAAAGATAAAAGAAACAAATTAGACAATGAGTGATACAATTTAAATATAGAAAAATTATTAATTATCTACGTAAATCAAATTTAATAATTAATCCTAGTAATTGGGTTTTTTTTTTCTACCACAGAAAATAAAAATACCAAAAAAAAAAAAAACTCGTATTTATAGGATTTAAAGAAAATAATAATTTTTTTTTTTAATTTCTATTTATGTAAACAAGTCTTGAAATAATAAAAGAAATGTCAATCAAAAAAGCTCAACAAAGAGAATAAATTTTTTCTTTTTTATTTCTTTTTTCAATAAACTTGACATCATTTAAATATCATAATTAATAATTATTTCTAACGTTAATTCATTAATAAATATTAATAATAATAATTTGTAATTAGTTACCCACCTTTATTACTATTTATCTATTTATAATAATAAATTTTGTTAATTTAATTATTTGTTAATAAAAAATAAAAAATTAAATTAAATTCTAATTGTATGCAAATTATTATGCATTTATGTCTTATTTAAAATTATATCACTTTATTAATCTATATCGAAATATTTACATAAATCAAAAAACACTCTCGAATCAACTATGTGCTTATTGCACTGTAACATTACACAAAACCCGATATCATTCAATGCATTCAGTTACTTCAATTTCTTTGACATAATTTCTTATTACAACACAAACAAATTAAATAAAATTAATGTAAATAAACTTACATAGAGCCATAATGTACAGTCATATTCAGATGGTTTAATACAATTTTCTTATTTGGCTTTAATTTATTGCCATAAACTTTGTAACCAGAAAATACTTCAACGGCAGCCATAATGAGTGAGTTTTTTTTTTTTTTTTTTTTAATCAAAATCAAATTGAATAAAAACCTTTTTTTTTTAATTAGACTAATTAATAAACAAAATAAAAAAAAAATTTCCCCCTGTCAGTAATTAAGATGCTGTTTGAGATTATTTACCTGCAAAAAAAAAAAAAAAATAATAAAATGAAAATAATTAATTATTTTAATTATTCTGTGTATTTTAGAAAAATTAATTAATTATTTAATGTATAATTGTTGTGCATGTGTTTACAAATTTAACAATTAATTAAGTTATCAGAGACCTTTATCAATAAACTTTGTATTTTTACAATTACACTAATCAAGTTAAGTAAACATCAATGGTTTTTACAATTTAATTCTACAATTAACTACACAAATGTTTTAGCAACAATTAATTAAATTAAAAGAAATAACATTGAGTTTATTTTTTAAAAACACTTTTACCTAGCTGATTCACAACTTTTGAAATTAACTTGTAATGGGAAATAACAAATTAAATTTGAATCTTAAATAATTATTATAACAATTAACAAGCAAATATTGATTTTTTCATTTCATTCAAATATTTCTCATTTTTTCACATACAAAAATTACAAAATTAAACAACAAAAATAAAATTGATGTCACTTATTTACAACAAGTATGACTTCATAACAACATTGTTATTACCTTTAAGTACCAATATTGCTTTCAGATTCATTGACGTGTGTTTAGGTAAATAAAGATTTTTTTTTATCTTTTTCCATTATTAATAACAAAGGCGAACAAATATAATAAAGTTCCAAATCTCACAGAATAATAATAAAACTATTTTTTTTCATTTCTATTACATTCCTAATGCAAATTAGATACCTACCAAAAAAAAAAAAAGGTGTTAATAGATAAAAGTTGGTAAAAAATAGTTCCTGCATTGCGGAAGTAAATATTTTTTTTATTTTATTATTCATGTATTTATGCCACAAAATTAAGAATAAAATGTCAATACAATTTTCTTAAGTTCACTTTCAAGACATCTAAAATTCCCATCTCCTTTACTGTAATCAATAATCAATCTCAATGTAAATGAAAAGAGTAGATTCAGAGCTTAAAACATTCATAAAATTCATAAAAACGATTTTTATGCTATCTTAAACTTCTGAAAGATAATCTCATTAGAAAAACTTAGCTATGTTAAAGACAAATTTTCACTTACATTCAGAATTAAGAAAGAAGAAATAAAGACAAATTTCTAACTTCAATAAAACCAGATCGCACACAATTGGGACAACGGATACCTAAATAAGAAAGAAGTATCAAAATGTGATTTCCTTTCATATCCTTAGCGAATGTTTGTCACATCAAAATAGCAGGGAAATATTATTTTTATCAAAATCAATCAAATCTAACCTAAAGGACGACCTATCGACAGCCAAGAAACTAATGGAATTAATCGAATTAAGGCAATAACTAACACAATCTAAAATAAAACAATAAAACTAATAGCTTAGCAAATAAATCTAAATTAATTAACTTCTGTTTCACATTAAAAAACATTTCTAAAGGTAAGAAAAACATTTTCTTAATTAAATGTAAAAATTTCATGTATTTTAATTACTTTGAACTGTTAAACACTTGTTCAGAAAAAACAATTAACAATTAACAATACATAACCGCAACAACAATAACAACGTGAATTAAAGTTATTAAGTAACAAGTAATGTAAAATTTGCGTGTATTTAAATTTTCCACTGTATATCCGCATAATAAAGAGTTTTTTTTTTTTTTTTTTTTATTTTAATTTTAATTTTTGCAATGTATTCAAAAGAATTAATTAAATATTTTTCACCTTAATCATATATATATATTTTTTTTTATGAATTTTCAATTTATAATAATTAATTTTGTTTGTTTTGGACAAACATTAACAAAATATTAAACGAAGCATAATAATTTATGTAAAAATATTAATAAATAAATTTAAAAAAAAAAATAAAATAAAAAAAAAATGAAACAATAAAGCCTCGACCTCTTGTACATTTCTGTTTAACATTTATGTATTCTCTGTGCTATTGTAATTGTTTTCGGTTTTGGCTTTTTTTTTTCTTTTCGTTTTACTTTTCTGTTAACTAATTTTAATCAACAAACCAATTTCAACGTAATTATTGTTGGTAGATTAGTAACAGCAACATTTATATTTCTTTTTAAATTGTTAAGGAATAACCGCAAAATAAAAAATTGAATTTCATGTATCATTAATCTACGAAATAGAAGAGAACAAAAAAAAAACCCACAGAATCAGCACAAAAAAAAAATTTTTGGAATAAGAGAGGAAAATTCATCAAAATTCAACGGTTCTTCAAATTTTTTTTTAATAAAATATAATTTAGAGTTAATTTTAGATTTGTAATGTTTTATTCACTAATTTTAAATTTAATGCTAGCTACTGTTACTTTAATTTTAGCTTTAAAAAAAAAAACGTTTTTTTTTTTTTGTTCTGATCACCGTACTTAATTTTTTCGTATTCTTTTGCCATTCTTAGCTGATCTACTTTGTATGTGTTATGAACTTTTTAATAAACTTTTTTTTTTGTATTTTCACCTCATCATCCAAATTAATAACTAAATTAACAAAAACTATTTTCTAATTCACGTTAAACCATTTCTTTTAATTAATTAAATTTTTTTTTTTTTATTCTTAAATCATCACAAATTTGCGTCATATAATTAAAAAATTAATAAAATGTTATTCCCATTGATTTTCTTTAATATTTATTCACTTAAAACTGATTTACGTGTCATGAATATAATTAATTAATTAAAAATGTTATAGCACTTTGTACACATAAAATCATTTATTTTGGCAAATATAGTAAAAAAAGCATAAAATAAATAAAATAAAAATTAAACACAAATCTTGTCGCATATATATATATATATATATTTTTTTTTATTAACAATTAAACCAATTTTTATTATATTTATTCACTTAATTAATAAATAAAAAATAAAAAATTATTTTACACTAAACAAATATTAATTAATTACTCTTGACATAATTTTGATTAATTTTGTTACCTTCATTATTAATTATTTACCTTTATTTAAATGTGTGCAATAATTTATTTTAATCGTAATAGAAAAAAAAAAACAAACAAACAAGCAAAACAAAACCAAAGCTAAATGCAATAATATTTCACATGTAATCGCTTAGAAAATGTGTTTTTTTTTTCTTTTTTTTTTTAATAAAAATTTAATTTATTGAAATAAACAATAAAAAAACTGCAAGAAAAAAAGATTTTTATGCTTTTGGGTTGAATAACCAAATAAATGTTGATGTTTTTTCTTTCTTTTTGTTGCAAAAATAAAAACACACACACAAATTTTTAATAACATTAAATTTAGCTAACTAAAACCACTTTTACTTATAAATTAGTGATTTAACATAAGAAAAAAATCAACAGTAACAGCAAAAAAGAAAAAAAAAAAATTAAAATTATTATTCATTCACGTGTATTTAAGTATTAACTATCAAAACAAAGCAAAACAAAACCGAAAAACATTAAAAGCAACCAATAGATCGAACACATTAAAAACATATGAATAAAAAAGAAAAAAAGAAAAAAAAAAAAAATACACAGATCAAGAAAAATATCGCGTCTTTTATTTATGTTACATAAAATTTATTACTTTTGCTATTTCAACGCCAACTGTGTGTATATATAACATTTAATTAACAAACAAACAAACAAAATCTTATATGACAGTGAGTTCTTCTTATTTTTAGTTTTTAAAGCATTTTTTTTTTTTGTGATTTAACGCTGAGAAGAAATATTTTATAAAAGTTCAAAAAATAAATAAATTTCTTTATAAAAATAATAATTAAATGGAAGAAAAAAAAAAGAAAAGAAATTATTATAATTTTTTTTTTGTATGCTCAAGAGAAAATGAATCATAATCATCATGCAGTTATTGTGTTGTCTTGTCTTGTACTTGTCTTCATTCATTTATCATCTTTATAAAATTATTTAATTTTTTTTTATGTTTACATTACATTTTATGAGGTAAAGTAAGTAATACTTTCTTTATCATTATATTTAAGTAATGTTTAACAATGTTTTTTTTTTTTTTTTACTTTTTTGATGGCCTTACAATATGTTGCTGTTGTTATATTACTTATAAATATTGATTGTCGTGGAAATTGTAATTTTTTTTTTTTGTATTTTCACTACATTCATCTTTTGTCTGGACTGGAGTTCTCTTAAATTTTGTGTCTTTTCTTTTTTATTCATTCATTTATTAAGCTTGCTTTTTTTTTTTTTTTAAATAAATAATAACAATACGTAATATTAGAGAGTATAACGTAATAATAAAAAAAGAAAAAAAAATATTATTTTTTTTCGTTGATTATACAATATTTAATATTTTATTATACCCGCGTGTATTGATTGTTTTCTTAGTTTTCTTTTCACATTTCTCGATTTGCTATCTATTCTTTGGCGTTATTTTTTTTTTTTCTTTTAAACTGAAATGATTATCACATAGTTGAATTGTATTTTGGAAGCAGTGAAATGGTACAAACAAACTAATATAATGAATAAATTTACTGTGATTTTTTTATTTTTTTTTTTTTGTATACTGAAATATAGATGAAAATTGTTTTTTTTTTTTTTGTTTTATTGTATATTTCGCGTATATTTTGTGTGCTTTTTACCTGTATAAATGATAAAAGATATTTTGTTAACTCATCATGAATTGTTATTATGCAATATTTGGTTAAATTCTTAAAATTTAACAATAAAAAAAAAAAAACAGTTTTTGAACCGTTTTTTGGATTTTTTTTTTTTTTTTATTCAAAAATTTTATCATCATGATTTTTTAATTGCTAGATTTATTATAGAGAAATCTTTTTTATTAACTTGTATTCAAATGTTGATAAAAAGTGATTAATTTTCTAAGAAGTTTTGTGATTTTTTTTCTTTTTTTTTGCACAATATTTTACTACAAAAGTTTTATATCGAAAAAGACATTTATAAACAGCATGTGGTTGTTATATTAAAAAAAAAAAATGCAGCACACACAACTTAATAAAGCTTCTTATTTAATATTGATTAAAAAAAAAAAAAAAAGAAAAAAAAGTCATTATTTCACTGCTTATATAATAACGAATAACAATTTACCTATCAATAATTAATCTTTATTAATTATCACAGTTTTTATATAAATTTGTGTACTTAACCGAGAGAGAGAGAAAGAAAAAGAGAAAAATATTAATGTATTAAATAACGTTTATTATATAAACGTGATAGATAAAAAAAATTTATTTTAAATTAAATTTTAAAGTATTAAATAATATTATTAGACTTTTGAATATTCATTTGACCGATTTTCTTAAATTTATGCCATTAATAAACATATAAAATGCTAGGTAGTAAAAAGAGAGTTAGATGTGAAAGAAAGAAGATTTAAAAGAAATTTATGATAATTTTTTATTATGATTATAAAATTTGATAAATACCAACTATGTATATACCAACGTATAGTGTATAGTATAGTGAAAGATAAATAATTATAATAAAAAACGCACACACACACACATAATACATAACTTTTAATTTCATTTCATTTTTATTGTTTGAATTTTTTTTCTTTTTTTTTAATGTTACAAACATATCTATGTACATAATATACAAATATATAATAATAAAATAAATTCACATTTCATAAATTTGTCCTTCAAAAATACCTATATAGATAAATATTACATTAAAATAATGTTATAACATGATTAAGATAATAATTTGTATTTTGACTATGTAAAATGGGTGTAAAATTATGTGTCGTGATGAGCAATTTTTTTTTCACTTTTCTTTTATATTTTGCTAAATTTTTATAACATATATATCTATGAAATTTATGTTAATTATATTAAATCTTATACAATCTTTTGGGTTTTTTTTATATAGAAATTTTTCATTCATTATAAACTGTGTGGTTTTATACTTTGGAAATAACTTTTGGAGTTATTTCTTAGTTTCGTTTCGTTATGTTAATAAAAAAAAAAAATAAATAAAAATATTTATTGATTATAAAATTTGTTCTACTTTCTTTAAAGGAATGAAAATGAAATTTTATTTTATTAATTAATTTGTATTAGTGTTTTTAGATTTATGCTATGATGATAAAGCTTAATGAAGTACCACAATGATTATTAAATTTTAATTTATTTCGCTAATGAAACAATTTTTTTTTTTTTTTTGTTATCTAACCTTTTATTGTCATATTACAAAGTGGGTAACAAACATAATTGTGTTACGTTAATAATTATAAAATACTGAGTAAATTAGTACATTTCCTTGTATAACACTTTGGTTTGTTTTTCTTTTAACACTTAATGTTAAGTAAAATTATTTTTCATTATAACATGAATAGATTGTAAATACCTTTACAAACTTATATGGTGTTAGTATTTATTATTGATTTAACTAGATTTTATCGTTAGCTGCGTTTTATTTATTTCTTATTACAGATCTATTTACAATTATTTTTTTCTCTCTTTTTCGTAATATTACATGAACAGCAGTAATTGTAGGTAAAGTCTGTATTAAAAAAAAAAAAAAAAAATAATAATAAACAAGTAATATTGTAACCATTTTTGCTTTTTTCTTGTTGTTTTGTATCTTTCGTAAATTCAATAAATTTTTGTTTATCTATTTATTTAAAAGAAAATAAAAATATTCTTAATAAAAAAATATTTTTTTTTTTAGATTAACGTCAATATGACGTTGCATTAATAATATTAATTTATTATTGTTTTTTTTTTTTTTTTTTTTTTTTTTATTGGGGAATAACAAAAATTTCATAACAAGTTATAAAAAAAAAAAAAAAAAAATTCATTATCATTAACAAAATAATATGAAATAGAATAACCACAATTATGTATCATATTTTGATAAATCAATAAATTGATAAATAATTAGAATGAATTACTAAGTGAAAACAAGTTTAATTAAAAATAAAAACAAATTGGGAAAATGAGAAGAACAAAAAAAATTCAAGTTTAAAAAAAAAAAATTTAAAAGACTTGAATAATGTTGAAGCGAGAAACTTTATCCATAGTTTATTTATCGTCCTTTTACTGTAAATACAACAATCACCTTAATTTAAGTAAATTACAGTTGAAAAATAAACAATTTTTTTTTATACTTTTTACACGATAACCTTAAATATGGGGGGAAAAAATCCATTTCACAATAGAGAGAATTTTTTTTTTTTTTAAATTCCAATCAAGGTTTGATAGATCGGAAAGTATTTTAATAATTTTGGATTACATAAAATTTCTGTAGCTATTTATAATATTGCTTATGCTGGTGGTAATCAAGGATTTTTTCATTGCAGAATTTCATCAGTTTTTTGTTTGTTTGTTTGTTTGTTTATTGTTGTAATGTTACAAAAATGTTTTCTTTTTTTATTTTATTTATTTATTTCTGTCTTAAATAGATGATGTCACATACAAAATGCTTAATTAACGAACAGAATATTCTTTATAACTATATTCGTTTTGATTTTATTATTTATTTATATATTCTCTGCCTACATCTGTACAAATTAACATGCATGCGGATGAATATTCAAAATAATATTTTGGCAAATCTTTTGTATTTTTTTTAATTTTTTTTTTATTTTTTGTGTAAACAAAACGCCGAATTTTCTATCAATTTTTTTTTAATATCAATTTGAATTTATAACCAAATCTAAATCATTAATTATTTTTATTTTTTGTATTTGTTATTTAAAAAAAAAAAAAAAAAATAAATAAAAAAGAAAAAAAAAAATTAAAGAAAACCTTGAAAATTATGTTTCATAAAACGTGCGTGAGATTAGATGATGAAAAAAAAAAAAAGAAAAAAGAAAAAAAATTCGTTGAATGATTTTATTGTTGCTGTTTGTGTAAATAATTTCTTCTTATATAAGAAAATTTGCTGAAATTTCTCCATTTTGCACAAACATGTTTTCCTTTTTTTTTATATACATATATTGGTTGTACGTTATAATATGTTATGTATAGTGTATGTTATGTACAGGCACATAATGGTAATGATTCTTTAAATTTTTTTTATTTTTTTTCTGTTAAATATATTTATCATTAATATTCTTTTAATCATTTATGTTAATTAATTTTTATAATACAGGATATTAAATATTAATGCCAAAATGTGTACGGAAATAGTTTTGCTCAGTTTTTTTTATTGTATTTAGTTTATGTATTTAAACATTTTTTTTTTTTTCGTTTTATTTATTTAAAATATAACAATGAATATTAAACATATTAACACTGTTTACTAAAAAAAAAAAAAAAAAATTGTTCAATAGTGTTATTTTGTATATAAAATTTTATTTTTAATTAATTATTATGAAATGTATGTTGAATAAATTTAGGTTATAAACCTTCAAATTCCGTTTCTTATGATTTTTTTTTTGCATTTATGAGGTTTTTTTTTACAATACTTATTAGGACATAAAAATTACTGCAGTATGATGCCCGTTTGTAGATTAAATATTTTATTGTTTGGATTCGTTGTAGGAAAGTTTTATTCACATCAGAATAATTTTTTTTTTCAAAATATGCATTTCACGCGTTGTATAACTTGTTTTATGGGAAAAACCAACGAAATATTTTAAGTACATTGTAGGCATAATGTATAACGAAAAATTACCCATGAAAAGCTTTAAACAAAACCCAAATTTTAATTTAATAAAGAGATCAAATGATTTATTAGACTAATAAATTATTTACCGAAGAAACTATAACCTTAAATCAATTACATTAGTTTTTATTAGCGTCAAAAAACATATAAATAATTCAATCAACTTTAATCCCAAAATAACCTTAAAAAAAAAAAATTAACAATTTTTTGAGGGTCACATACGATTTTTAAAAATATTTTACCCAAACTGAATGCAACAATTAACCATCTAATGTGCTGTATGTGCAAAGTTTAACGTTTTTTTTTTTTTGTTATAAGTCCTCTAATCGTTTTAATTGGCAATAGAATGCATATGAACAGAATAAATAAAAAAAAGAAGAAAAGCTAAGCAACTACCTTGTAAATAATGTTTCGTTTTTTTTTTGTTTGTTTATAAAATGAATTCAAATCAATTTAGTCATTAGTTTTGAGTTAATTTTTATAAACAATCACGTATTGTGAAATAAAATAACAGAAATTTCTGTGTCACTTTGAATAAGACTTTTGATGTCTTACGTACCCAAAAAAATAATAATAATAAATAAATAATTTTCATGATAATTTTAGCATTTCTAACAAACCAAAAAAAAAAAAATGTTTTATACAAATTGATTTGTTTTTATATTAATAAAATGTAAATAAAATTAATGTTTTAATAAATAACAAGAAATAATAATTTAGTTTATATTTTTTTATTATTATTATTATTATTTTGCAATTATTTTTAGTTGGTTTTGTTTGTTTATTTCTTTCTCGGTGTATTCTTTTTTTATTTATTTTTTTTTTTATTACTTATTCACTTGCAGAATACAATATTAAAAATTCTTTAATGATGCTTCTAACTAGAATATCGATGTATGTAGATAGAAAATAAAATAAAAACTTCGTTTGGTTAAAATAAATTATTTTACGTAATACATAATGTTGAGGAGTTGTTAATAAATAAGATTTTTATGAATGGATTTGTCCATACTAACAACGCAAATTAATTTATTTCAACAAGAAAAAAAAAAAAAAAAAAACATTTTAATTTAGTTGTGCTGTAAACTTTATTAATTAATCTTGTGTAATAATAATAAAATTGCACCTAAATATATTTCAATACTTAAAAACCGTAAAAGATAATTTTTTTTTTTTTTTTTTTTTTTTTACGAGAAAGCTTTACTTTAGTTTTTATTTTTACTATAAATGCAGACAATTTTTTATTATTGTTTTTTTTTTTTCATTTTTCTTTTTGTTATTGCATAAAATCAAAAGTTTTTGGTCAAGGTTGATACCCATTTATGCAGACAGGTTTTTTTGGCATTTTATCTTTCTTAATTGCATTAATATTATTTTTAATAATAATATTTATGTATGTTTTATCTGTGCGCGCAACTTTTATATATATTAATATTTTTTAATTTTTTGTTTAATTAACTTTGTGACTTAAGAAGAGATGAATAAATAAAAAAAAAAAAAAAGTGAATTTAACCAACAAGATAAATAAATAAACATTCAAATTGTCATCTGAGTTGTGAAGTAACCTTGCTAATTACAAGACATTTTAATTATTTTTTTTTTTTTTTTTTGCAAAATACTTTTGCTGAACTACATTAAAAATGAAAATTATTACATCACAAATATAAAACTATTCAAGGTATGATGAACAAGAAATTCTGTTTTTTTTTTTTTTTTTTAATTTACTACATTTTTAATTATGAAATTAATAATTATATTGTTTACGCAGCAATTAAGTTATCCGGTGGTTAATGGTGACAATAATCAATAAATGACGACATTTTAATGCTACAACTTTTATTTTTATTTTGTGTAAGTTATAAACATAGCTTTTGACTTTATTTTAATATTTTTCAGAATAAAACAAATGTTGGATTAAAACAAAAAAAAAAAAAAATATTATTTTTAGCAACAAAATGAAATAAAAAATCAAGTTTCGAAAATTAAAAATAAAACCTTTAAAAAAAACGCATGAATTTTGCACAGGTGGACATTTATTGTTGTTAAAAAATTAAAAAAATTAAAATACTTGAATTTTAGCACTTTAGTATCTTTCTTAATTTTTATAATTTGCAAACACAGAAAAAAAAATATTAAGCAAAAAAACTAAAATTTAACTAAGCAACATAATAGTCAACGAATTTTTTAATAATAAAAACAAAAAAAAATAATAATTTTTTTTTAATTAATTAATAATTAAATAATACAAATTGAGATTACAAAAATGAAAAATTTATTTAATTAATTAATCAACTAATATTAATAAAATATTATAAAAAAAAAAAAAAAAAAAAACGCACAAAGATTAACATGTATGGAATGTTCAATTTTTAAAGTTCAATAAATTGAACAATTGAATAATAATTGATTTTGATTATATAAAAAAAAAATATAATTAAAAACTATTAAAAATTTTTAATTATTTTTTATAATTATTATAATTATTATTATTAATTTAATTATGAATGAATCATATGGAATTAATATCTGTCACACATTGTAATAATAATTAAACAAACCAAATAAAAAATAATATTTTTTTTTTTTTTTTTTTTGCTAATATTTCGGAATGTGGTTTGCAAAAATTGACTAAATTTTACGCATAATTTTGAATCAGGAAACAATTTTTTTTTAATTTTTTAATTTTTCTTTTACCCAAAAACATTTGGTTTTTTATAATAAAATATTTTCTAGTATAATCTAGCTTTAATTATAACGAAATTAACACTTTTTTTTTTAAAATGTGAATTAATATTAAAAGGTTTTATGTTGGATGATCTTGTATAATCCTGAATATTTACAATTCAGTATCAGAAAACAAATAACATTTCACTAAGTCTTTTTTTCTTTTTTATTTTTTCATATTAATTACAAATGCAACAAAACTATTATCGTTTATAAATAAAATCATAGTTTTAATGTAAAAAGAAATTAATAATAAATAATTTCACTTTCATTGAACTAAATGAAACTAACGAAACACATTTTCAAATAGAATAAGAAATAACATCACACAACACATAAAAAAAAAAGAAAAAGAAAAAAAAACTACACTGAAAGTTGTATATAAAGCAAAAAAAAAAAAAAATAAATAAAGAAATTATGCAACAATTATAATGAAAATTAATTAAAAGAAAATTAAATACATTAGACTTACTCATAACAGACAGAAAACAAAAAAAAATTTATTTGTCTCTCCAGAAAGAAATGTTTATTATTTTTTTTTTTTTTCTTTTTTGTTTTGTATTTTATTGCAAACTGAAACAGAAATTAAAACTTTAATTAAAACTGAAAACTACGTTGTCGTTAATTAATCTTTAATTAAATTCTTATTATTATAGTAAAAAAATTATTTTAAAATAAATAATTAAATAACAATAAAATTTAACACAGATACCACAAGTAATTAATTAATTAAATTAAAAAATAATATTTTTTTTATTATTCTGCTTGTTTTATAAATTAGATTTCACTTTTTATTTTTTCTTTCTTATAGTAAACTTAGCATAATTAAAATTAAAAAAAAAAAAAAACGCTTTTTCTTTATGAATTAATAATTTATTAACGTAAAACCGTTACAAAAAAAAAGGCAAACACTTTGATGACTTTGGTGAAGTTTTTTGTTTTCTTTTCTTTTGTTACTAGCGAACTAATTATTACTTAATAATAAAATGTGAACCAAATGTTAAATAATCACTAATTAAAATACAAAAAAAAAAAAACGAAGAGATTTTATTTAATCAAAATTTATCACTAATATGTTAACAAAAAATAAAAAATAAAAAATGTAAAATACGTAGTGGATTGATTCACTTTAATTAATTAGTTTAAATTGTTAAGCAACAAATTTATTTTTATTTTTTTTTTAATTCACTTTTTAAACACTAATTAAGTAACAAAAAAAAAAAAAAACTTTTATTATTTATACGTTTTTTTTCATCACTTGAAATACATTTATATACGTTTTATAAATAAATAAAAATTATGTCAAACCATGAACTTGAAATATAATATTTAAATTGATATGAAAAATACGTTTAATAACTAAAAAATTAAAAAAAAAAAAAATCTTAATTACAAATCTTACAAACAACAATCGAAAATTATTTGCACACGTTTATTGTTTTTTTGTGATTACAAAATTATTGAATAAATGTTTCAATTAACAAAAAAAATTTTTAAAAAAACATTGAAAAATTATTTAAATTAAATTTTATTCGTTGCTGTTTTCATTTAAGTAATTTTGATTGCATAATTGGTAAAAATAAAAATAAAAATAAAAATAAAAACAAAAAAAAAAAAAATATTGTAATAATCGCACCTTTAGCTTTTTTTTTTATTGTATACAAATTTTGTTTTAAACAAACGGACAACTGTAACGTGTAACAGCTAAAATCAAACTGAAAGAATAATTTTATTTCAAAAAAATGTTCACCACAGGCTTATGAAACAAATCAACTCAACCAAAAATAAAAAAAAAGAAAAAAAAAACAAATTATAATTATTTATTAATTATTTAATACAGCAGAGGTTGGCACTAATACTTACTTATTTAAAAATATAAAAATCTGTTCAACGTAAATACACCGATTTTAAATCAATTTCACGCTTTTCTTTGTAATAAAGTAAAATAAAAATAAAATAAAATAAAAAATTCACCACACTATGCTTTTCTATATATATTCACCATATGATATACCTTCGTCATAATGTTGACCATAAAAAAACTGTCACTACTTGCTGCCAAAAAAATTTTTTTTGTTTTAATTAAACTATAAATAAACAATAATTAATTTATAATAATTGTTTTGAATTATAAAAAATTATAATAATAATTGTTTCTTTGTAAATTAAAAACAAAAAAAACTAAAAAAAAAAATTAATAAACGAGCACAAACTAAATAACCAACACAGTGAAATATTTTTTCTTTAAGCAAATTAATACAACACACGTGCATTTTTTTTTTAAATGTTTTTTTTTATGGTTTTTCTCGCATATTTTCAGTTAATCTTTTAATATTTACTTAATACTTCAATTAATCTTTTATTATTAAATTAATTAAATAATGAATAAATAAAATAAAAATGGCAATTATTGTTTATTAATGATAAATGAATAGCAGATTTTTTTATAAATTTTTTGCCCCTAAACTAAATGTTATTCTTTTGATCGTTCGGTAACAGAATAGTTTGGTAATAGATTAAGGTAATTAAGAAGGTTTAAAGATTCATAAAGAAATAGTATTTCGTGAAGGAGCAATTTTTCTACTCCTTGTGATTAAAATGTTTAGATTTTTAGGAAATTTTTGTTGTGGTTTAAATGAATGAATATTAAATTTGAAAGTGAATCAGACTGACAGTAAAACATGTCCTTTTCCTCACGTTACTATTGATGGAATTTTGCGGTCATCAACTATTAATCGTTATTATACTTCATCTAAACGGTTGTCATAGCTGCATTTCCAAAAAAAAAATCAGTTAAGACAGGTATGAGCCACAGTAACGTCTTTCATTTTAATCGGATGTTAAGCATCATCATTAAAATCATTAAAAATACATAGTTAATATTTTAAATAATTATTTTCAGTGTATAATGGTGTTAAGGTTTTGAATCTTTTTGTATAAAATTTTCACCTACTGGGGCTTTGAATGTTGATTTTGATTAGACATACCTTAAGACATCATAACAATGTTTCAGCGAATCTAACTTGTCAGTAATAATAAGTCTTTATCAGTTCTAATACACGATTTACAACAAGGATTTATTCAAATAAAGCTCTTAATGAATTATGCAGTGATTAAGGGCAGTAATTGATTAGTTTCATAAAGTTAAAAGCTCTGTAAGAAAATTAACAAAATCCTGAAATTCATTTGAGTATTCAATGAACTTTTACACATCACCAATATGTCTCTAATAAACAGCTTTTTAAAAAATTGTCTGCTATAAAATTAACTTCATTACTTATACAATATTCTCTACTATTTTTGTGAGATTAGCAAATTATGTAAATTCCATTCAGATGTAAAACCGGTGAATGAATTGGTTGTAAAAGTTACAACAAAAAAAAAAAAAAAAAAAAAAAACAACACCCAGAAAAACAGCTTTTTTCTATAAATAGCAAAAGTAAAATTATTCCCAAAATAAATGTTGACAAATCATTTAAAATTGAAGTTTTAATGAATAATTTGCATGCGTAAATAATTAAAATAAATAAACAAAAGATAGTAGGTGAATTAATGTTAAAACAACATGAAATTTCCTTTAAATAATTCTGTATATAAACATTGATATTTAGAAACGTCCTTGAATATTAATTTATCATGTTTCTTTATCTGTATATTTACATTTCACTTCTTCTAAGTTTATTTCTTTACTTTTGATTATATGAATCAATTAAGAGTTAATAGAATTTAATTAATTTTCACTTTATTTTATCTTTTACGTTTGATTCTTTATCTTCTGTTATGCAAATTTATTTATTCATTTTAAGTGCAATTGTTTTATTTAATTTATTTCTAAATAACAAAGTGATGTGTTTATAAAAAATTAAAATAATAAATAATAATAAAATAATTAATTAGTTTATTGGATTTACCTTCAAAACATTTATTTCCTGGCATTCATCTATGTTTTTTTTTCTTTTCGTTTATGTTTGTGACGACAATCATACAATTATTGTTTATAACCAAATTGCTGTAATTAATATAAATAATTCTCTCATCGGTTCAATTAAATCATTCTGATTAATTGTTTATTTAATTCTTGCTAATTAAGCTTTTATTATAAATTAATCTGTATGCAAATTACTTTCCTTATGTCCGTTTTTTTTTTGTTTGTTTGTTGGGTGACTAATTAAAATTTATTGAATCAGAAATTTATCGAAAAAACATTATTTTTTTATTGTGTAATACTATTCTTAACTTATTATTATTAATTTTTATTAATTTATTATTAATTATACTTAGCTTATTCCGACTTAATGTGTGTGATGAGTTTATTTTCTTACCTTTGGTATAAAGCAATCAGAAGTTTTTGTTCAAAAGATATTAGTTTAACATCCAAGCACACTTTTTTGTGGTGCTCATACCAAGTAACCAACAAAATAATTTGTATTATAAAGAACTGAGATCGTCCTTAATAGCTTAGCGCCTTAATTAGATGCATATGCTGGATGCTTAATAAACCTAAAAGCAATGCTGACTAATTACATTTATTATAAAAAATTAAAAAATTGATTAATTCCTGCATAACCAAAATGCAATTCTAGCCTAAACTATTTTTCATATCATTTTTACACCTTTTGGAAGCTTCTACAATGCATTTCTTCCTTAGTTTGCCGTTTCCACATTTGTTCATTTATAGCAGTAATTCTTTAGTTAAATGATAGTTGTCTGGTGTTTCTTGGGCAACCGGCTTTTCTTATTCCTTGCAAATTTGGAATCCATTCAAGTGCCATTATTGTTTTTACTTAAGTTCCTTTTTACGTTTACTAAAATAGCCTCCATTATCAGGGTGTTTTCTAAGTGTGTGTCACAACTTTATTTTGGTGAAATCAAATAAACGTTTTCAGTATTATAAAAACTCATCTCCATTTATAATCATAAATGTATGTCATTGTGACGTCATTTTGGCAAAACATAAAATTAAAAATTATTTAATCATTAATAAAGTTTTTATTAATTTGGTTTATTAATCAAAAATGTTAGATAAAACCGATTAGTAAAATTAAACAGAGAGATAAACATATTAAAGTAAATATTTGTATTGTATAATTTAAACGTATTATTATATTTTATATATTTGTGCAACATTTGCAACATATATAATAATTATACAAAAAAAATAAATAAAAAAGAAAAAATAAATAAATAAACGCAAAATAAATGTTTGGAGACAGAAATGAGCACATGTTGGTGGTGGTTAAACATTTTTTGTTTCTTTTTAATATAAGTTCAAAGTGAAAAGAACAACAAAGCAAAGCAAGCTTATAAAAATGCAACATTCACATCGGCAATATCGAGTTAAATAAAATTGTAATAAAGTTTCCTATTCGACATTTTTTTTTTTTTTTACATTTTATTATATAATAATAGTAAATAATATCAATAATTATGTGTAATATTTAATTATTAAATAGATATTTACATGCGTTGTTGGTATATAGTTTTCTTGAGAAATGAAAAGTTAAAAAAAAAAATTTGTTTTTACATTGTATTGGTTATTTAATTAGCATGTAACGTGTTTTTTAAAATAAATATTTTGCTTTAACTGAAATGTATAATTGAGGAATTTGAAAGGTTTAAACCTTTAGCTTTGCACTAAAACTTATAATTTTCAATAAATTGATTTCTAATTTTTAGAATAATTATTAAAATGATTTAATATTAATAATAAAAACAGATTTTTTACAAACAATTTATTAATTATTTTTAATAAATTTTTATAATAATTTAAATAAAAAATAATTTTATTATTATATTCTTTTTATAAACACATTTTTAGCGCCACCTAGCAAATAAAATAAGTAAAAATATTAAACATAGTAAAGACACATTAAAAAAGCAAAATATAAAATAACCAAATAGAATAAAAATCCATTTGACTTTTCATACTAACCTGACATATTATAGTCAGAAAAAAAACATTTTTTGTTTCTTTTTCGCTCAAAAAATGTAAAAAACAAAAAAAAGTTTAATTAAATAAAAGTGCGTTCTGTGATGTGTAGCCAAAACAAAAGCTGTACATTTTATCAAAAAATATTAATTAATAAAATAGTAATTTTGATTGAAAATATTTCATATTTATAGCTAATATATTTTTTAAAATCTTATTTTTCTTAAATAAATGAAAAATAAACAGTTAAAAGGTGAAAATTAGTATAAAATATTTTTGTGTAATCTAAATTTTGTATGTGAAATATGCTACAATAAATTTCTATTTTTGTTGTATATAACGCTATGTGTTCCAGTGTTATTAATTATATATAAATGCAATTATTATAATAAATAAATAAAAATAGAAGTTCAATACGAATTATATTTTGTTTCAACATATGCGGGAATATTTTTTTGGCGGGAATATCTTATGTTTTGACAACTCTTATACCGCGAATTGTGCAATTGGAAAATTGTTTGACATAAATAGAATTTGTTCACCCGTACTAGTAGAATTGTTATTTTATTTTTATTTTAAATTATGTTAAATAATATTTCAACAGAACCAGATAATAAATTATTAGAAGAAAATGAATATAACTGTGAAGGTAATTATAAATAATTGTCATAACCTTTAATTATTTTTTTTTTCTATTGAGTATTTACTTTTTTTTTTTTTCTTTTTGTGTAAATTCTTATAGAAATGACACCTAGAAAATCAGAAAATATAGAAACATCAAAAAAGAGTAAGTATATGATAAATAATTATTTTAATAAAAGTTATTTTAATATAAATTTTATGTTTAGGACAATATAGTTCAGGTGGAAAACGTCTATTAAAACAATTAGAATGTGATTTAAGTCCTAAGTATATTGATTGTAACAATTCAACAGATGGTAAACGTAGTCGATATGGAAGACAACAAAAACAAAAGGAGTCAGAGGATTTCTTACCAATAGAAATTGCATGTTCATTACAAAGAAAAAAATCACCAAAAAAAATTATATCACCAATAAAATTAATTACTAAATCAATTATAGATAATATAATAACTGTGTCAACATCAAAAATTCTAACAATAACACCATTGGATATAAATGTGTCTCCAAAAACAAATGTGATATTTGAAAGTCCTATAGAAAAATTAATATTTAAAAATAAGAAAATTGCATCTTTAATGACAACGAAAAAATCAAATGATATCAATGATAATATGGATTTATTATTTAATGTTACTAATAGTAAATTAGAATCGGATATTATACCATTAGAAAATTTACAAAATAAAAATTTGATTAATAATACTGATAATATTATTAATAATAATAATAATAATAATAATAATAATAATAATAATAATAATAATAATAATAATAATAATAATAATATCCATAATAATAATATCAATAATAATAATATCAATAATAATAATATCAATAATAATAATATGAATAATAATAATATCCATAATAATAATATCAATAATAATAGTGAAGAAGAAGTTGTAATTATACCAGAACCAATAACAAATAATGAAAGTGCATTAAATATACTAAGTAGTAAAATAGTTGATAATATTGTTATTGATTCTAAAATAAAGTCACCATCACCAAGCAGTGCAGATAGTGCAAAAGGATCATCTATCGATATAGAATTAGATATTTTATTTCAAGCAGGTGAATTATATTGGGGTAGAATTGGTTCATTTCCTTACTGGCCATGCATGGTGTCACCTGGGCCCAGAAATTTATTAATAAATGAAGGTGAATAATCGAAATTACATTAAAAAGTTATATTTAAAATATTAATAATTTTTTATTAGTGCAACGTAAAATTCATGTAAGATTTTTTGCTGACAATGGAAGAAGGTGTTGGATAGGTAAATCATCTTTACTGATTTTCAATGGATACGAAGACTATTGCGAGAAATATTTAATACCTAGTGAAAAGGTAATAATTTGGATTATAATTTATATAATTATCTAATTTCATTTTATCACTATTCAGACAAATAGTAAACTTAAAAAACAATTTCAATGTGGTGTAAAATATAAAGCGAAATGGGAACTAGCTATTAGCGAAGCTGAATCCTTATTGGATAAACCATTAGAAGAGCGTGGAACATTATTTGATGACATATTGGAGACAAATAAGTAAGTTAATAATTCGTTATTATATAGTTATTATAAATATTAAATAATCAAGTGCAAACCTTTATTATAAAGACACAAGAAAAATTTAATACAACGACGTAAAAGAGCAGAACGTTTACAATCAATACGTTCAAGTTTTGATAGTTTATTTAATGAGCATGATGTTAAATTTACATCTACGGCTATTTTCAATAATAACGCTTTACCAACTGATCCCGTTAATGAAAAAAATGTGTCATTAAAAAGGGTCCGTTCACCATCATTTGATAAGGAATTGATAGAAAATAATCAGTTAATGTCGCCCAAAAAAATTCATTTAGCTAATGATAAAATTGATTATGACATGTCACCTAAATTTGTTTTAAAAAAGCCTTTACGCCATTACGGTAGAAATTTATTAAATAAACTTAATGAGGAAAATAATAGTTCTAATAAATTAGAAGAAAATTCGGAATTTCAAAAATTCTTTGATTACATTAAAACAACCATATTAGCAAATGGTAATGATAAGTCAGTTAGAGAATTGAAAATATATACAGAAAAAATTTGGGCTTTGCGTACAACTTATAATACCAATAATAACGAAAGTAAAACAAAGATGCCTGAACTTGAAATGTCGAAAATTACAGAAATAAAAATGGAAACAGAAACGGAAGTTAAAAATAAAAATGAAAGCAAAATTGATGAGGAAACACATAGCATAATAAAACTTATAACGCCACGTTTAGATCGTTTTTATTTATTTAAAGGCTTACAAAAAGCAAACGTTTGCCGATTATGTTATAAGACATTGAATTTGTTAAAATGTAAAGGTCCTTGTTCTGGGTGGTACCATCGAAAATGTGTTGATGCAACAAAAACAGATGTGGTCATTACAGATGTGATTAAACCCGATGAAGATGATGATGATGATATAAGTGAAGACGAATTGCCATTATCAAAAATTAAAGAAATTAATCAATTAAAAAATAATAGTAAAATTCATTACCATGTAACAGGTGATTCTGTTTACTCAAATATTCCCGACCAAAGCCAACCAATAAGTGTTAAAAATGAGAACGAGGACATAATAGTAAATAAATTTTTATGTAATGATTGTTTATTAAATATCAAGCCTGTTTGCTTTGTGTGTAAGGAGAATACAATAAAAATTGAAGATGTCGAAAATAGCAATCGTATTCGTTGCAATGCGATTACATGTGGAAGATATTTTCATATAAATTGTTTGAAATTATGGCCACAATCAAAAATATCAACATGGAACGATAGTTTATTATGTCCTAGTCATGTTTGCCATACATGTGTATCTGATGATCCGAAGGGTAAAAAATTTTTTGAGAAAACTGGAACATTAATAAATTGTATTAAATGCCCATCATCATATCACTATGATTCTCATTGCATACCGGCTGGAACGGAATTTATTACGTCGAATATTATAATATGTCCTAAACATACCCTGGACACGAAAACAATAAATGTCAATTGGTGTTTTATATGTACAGATGGTGGTAGTTTAATGTGCTGTGATACTTGTCCAACAGCAATGCATGTAGAATGTTTAGGTATAATAGGTTCTCCGGAAGGCACTTATATTTGCGAAGAATGTGAAACAGGTAGATTACCTTTATATGGAGAAATTGTATGGGCAAAATTAGGCAAGTTTCGTTGGTGGCCAGCAATTATTGTACCGCCACCACTAATTCCCGATAATATAGTTAAATTAAAAGTAAAAGTGAGCGATTTTTGTGTACAATTTTTGGGAAGTAATAATAACAATTATTCTTGGTTGAATCGAACTCGTGTATTTTTATATCAAGAAGGTGACTGGGGTAGATGCTCCACAAAACGACACCTAGACAAATCATATAAAAATGCTCTTGTGCAAGCAAAGCAAATGTATGAACTAATTAAGAAGGAAAATCAATTGTATTTAAATAATAATAAAACAAGGAATGAGAATAACATAAAGCCAATACCTTATAATAAAATAAAAACAAATCGTTTTGTATTTCCATTAAAATTAAATATTGACTTTGATTTAAATGAGATACCACCGTGTTACTGTAATCCAAATGATGATGAACCGTGTGGTATTAATTCTGGTTGCATAAACCGTGTCCTGTTAACAGAATGCAATCCGATTATATGTCCAGCTGGTCAAAAATGTAATAATCAAATGTTTGAAAAACGTTTATATCCGGCATTGGAATTAGTTCGTACTGAAGGACGTGGATGGGGTTTACAATCATTGGAGCCTATAACAACAGGCCAGTTTATTATTGAGTATGTAGGTGAGGTCATTGATATGACTGAATTTAAAAGGCGTTTAAAAAATAAAACGGATCAGAAAGATGAAAACTATTATTTTTTAACAATTAATAATAATACTTTGATTGATGCTGGGCTAAAGGGAAACATGGCTAGATTCATAAATCATTCGTGTCAGCCGAATTGTGAAACTCAAAAGTGGACTGTCAATGGTCACACAAGAATTGGATTATTCGCCTTGTACGATATACCAGCGGTAATTGCACTATTTTAGTCTAGTCTTTTGTAATGTTATTCCAAATTAAATTTTATTTTATTTTCTTTAGAATTCGGAATTGACGTTTAATTACAATTTGGAGAGTATGGGTGATGAAATGAAAAAATGCTATTGTGGTGCACCGAAATGTTCTGGTTTTATTGGTGCAAAATACGATAGAACAAAGGAAATTGTATGCATTTTTTAATCAATAAATTAATTCAATTGATTTTTGTAAATAATTTTTTTTTGTTTTATTGTAGGTGAAAAAACCAAAATTAAAAGTTAAACCGAAACGTAAACGTAGAGGTCCAAATAAAATAAAATTAGTACCAAAAGAAAAGGAGGAAGAATTTGGGGAAAAGGAGATTCAAACTAATAACAATAATGTTGCGGTTAATTTAAATAGTTCAAATGCTGTAATCGAACCAATTATAATTGATTAAAAAAAGAAAAAAAAATAAATTAAGTAAAAATCGCGTACACTTGAACAAAAATTTAATTGTTTATTAAAATCACCAAGTATTGCCTTAGGAACAAAAATAAAATTGTGAAATTAAAGTGACTTTAAATGTTTTATCTCTTTTTTTTTTATTGTAATGATTAAATATAAAAATAAACAATTTAAATTAAATTATTTAATTACAAAAGTTATAAATATATTATTATTATTATTATTAATTATTGATTTATATATTTTTTTTTTGTTTTAACTATTATATTTCTGTTAATTTATATTTTATTATAATATTTAATCGTAAAAACTTTTCTATTTTTTTTTTCTGTTGTTTTTTAATTAGTTTCAATTATCTGTTGTTGTTTAATTCATTGATTTAATTATTTATATTTATGTTTTAAAAAAAAAGAAATAAGAGTATTAATGTTTTTGTTTTGTTGTTTCATTTTATTTTTTAATAATTTCATTTAAATTATGGCTAAATCTTAATAAAAAAAATTAATGATAATGTAAAAAAGCATTTATAAAATAATTAATTTAAAAAAAAAAAACAATTCATTTACAGTAAAATCACGCATAAAGCAATTTTGTTTTTTTTTTTTTTTGCATAATCGATCAAAGCAAGCATTCCAATGACAGCACTTTTTTTTTTGTTAATTTTTGAACTCGCGCTATGCAAAGTAGGCGATCGCTGATTTTTGTTTTCGTATATTTTGAAAAATCTTTGTTTTCATTTATTTAAGTTTTAAATCAATCGAAGTAATTAAATTGCTTTATGCTGGATTTTACTGTATAATGAAATGGGATTATCTTTTATTATATTATTGTAAAAATTGATTTGATTTGATTTTGTTTGTTTTGATTTTTTTATTCACTTTTAATTATAAAATTTCTGTGATTGAAACACCATACTTTGCATTTTACAATTTTATTGTGAGTGACGGCTTATGACAATTATTGAGTATTACGTAATACAGTATTTAATATATTACTAAGTATTACGTAATAAGGTATTTGCATATTTTATTTTTTTTTGTCTTTGGTAAGTTTGTTAAACTTATATTGTGGATTCCTTATATAATTTATTGTTATCAATAAAAAAATACTCAAAACATTGCAATAATTAATTAAATAATCGTGTGAATTAAAAAAAGAAAAATATTAACTTTCGGTCTATAAGTGTCTTTGGTTTGCTTAGTTAATATTTACAAATTCACATAAAATGTGTCACAAAAACACAATTTAATTACTTTAATCGTGAATTATTAAAATTTTCATTAAAGCTTGAATTAAAAAAAAAAAAAATAAACAAAATATGAAAGCAAATCAAATAATTTTTACATTTTAAGTGAGTTCACTTATATATATAAATAATCTACTTAAGTTCAAAAATGATTTAAGTATTAATCAATAGAAAAATAAAATTAATAAAGCATGATAGCGCCTTGTGTCTTCTCGTCACACGGTGGCTCAACACGATGACGTTCTCTTTTCTCAATATGAATCGCCATTATTAAAAGGATTAAATTTATAAAAACAATCACACATCCAATGCATACAAACGAGAAACTATAACCAAGTGTTGCATAATCCTTACTATACCATAATTCATCACGATTCTCTGCTGTTAATATGTTATGGATCATGTATTCATAAAATTGAACCAGCCAACAAACGAATGCAATTATTTGTGATATTGCTAAAATAAATAAATAAACAATTTTTTATTAGATAAATTTAATTTAAAACTAAATATATTATTTACCTGATGCTACATTACTAATAATAAGTAAAACCATTGTACCGTGTTTACGTGAGGCAGACGCTGATTTTAACACAGAAGCAATAGCAGCGATTGAACTGCTAAATAAACCAAAACCAGTACCTAAAGCAGCTCCTAGCCATAACCAATAATTCATTACTTCTGGTTCACTACGAATAAATGCAACAACTAAAAAAAAACAAATTTAATTACTTTTTAATGTAAATAAAGCTAACGTAAAACCTTCCGCTCACCATCAATTCTGTGAGGTCTTAATCCGTATCCATAATTAAGATCTTTACTACCCGCAAATAAACCAAAATTAATTTGTCCTTTAGAATCTGGTGAATTGTGTCGTTTTGGTGTTGCTTGTATCCAATATTCTGTTGTTAATGCAGCAACTAATAAACCAACTACAAGACAATTACCAAAGAATGTTGCAAACACAAATGCCCTAGTTTTAATACTCATTTTATGACTCCTATTACACTTTTTTCTATCTTATAAATTATTTAATTTAATTTATTTCCTTTCTTTCTTTTTACAACTGCCAAATATGTGTCCTCTAATAATCGTATTTGTTTTGTTTATTCTATTTTACGTCTCCTAGTCTTTTTCATCCAACAATAAACAATCATGTTTAATTCCAATTAAACCATTAAAATTCTTATTTTATTTCTGTTGTTACTGTTGTTGTTGTTGTTGTCACCTAAAATGTATATTAAAAAAAAAAACATTATTTTTAAATAATAAATATTTTAAAATTCATTTCACAGATATATTTTTCTTTTAATTCTTCGTCTTCTTAATATTTAAATTTCTTTTAGCTTTTTTTTTTTTTCTGTTTGTTGAATGTATACGCTGTGGATTAAATTATAATAATTCATTCTATTGAAATGTTAAAGCATAAAAATTCTGTGACAAGCAAAATGAAGAAAAAAAAAAAAAAAAAAAAAAATTGTTAACCCAAAAATGAAAATAAAAAAATTAATTCAAAGTGGATTTAAATGCTATGAAACAGCACTCAAAAATAACTAAGAATGTTTATGCTGTTTACTCACTGTTTATGGTATTTAATAGAAACAAACGACTGTTTTTAGAATTTTTTTTTCTTTTTTATCTTAAACAAACTTGTTGTTTTACTACTTTGCTTATCAAAGTGCATTATCAGGTTAATTTTATTAAGTAAAATTATTAATTATTTTTTTTTTTTTCTATAGTATTTGTGGTAACAAATTGATTTAATAACGAAATAATTAACAATGAATTATTAAATAACTATAGTTATTAAAAAAAAATTAATGATCGATTGAAAAGAATTAAAAAACAATTAAAATAAGACGGAAAAACGACTTAATTACATCATCATTAGGCATTTAGTATAGATACAAAAAAAAAAAAAAAATATTTCCAATCACAAAAACAAGTTTTTTTTTTTATTAATAAAATAATGTCAGTAGAGTGAATTGACAAAACAACGAAAAAAAAGAAAATAAATAACAAAGAATTTTCTGTATTCAAATTGCATATACATATGTAGCTTATGACACTTAATAAGTAGATTATTAGCCTAATTTAATTTTCTCACTACACATTAAAAGATTTCGTAACTAACTTTTAACAAAAAAAAAAAAAATATCACAAAAGATTTCAATGATAACGAAAACAAGAAAACCTCACGAAAATTTTCACTTTAACTTTATCGTTTCACAATTTTACCTATTTTATTTATTTAACTAGCAAGTAGTTTTTTTTTTTTTTCTTTAATTACACATTAATTAATTTTTTAATATAATTCTTTAAAATTTATTTTATTAAATTACATAAAAAAAAAAAAAAAATATTTTTAATTAAACCTTTTGTTCTAATTTTCACGTAATTTCTTTTTAAAATGCCAAACCTTTATTTGGTTGGTTGTTGTTGCGATTCTTTCTATATTCTCCGTGTGATCGCATATAAAAGATCTCGGTGTGTAATTTCCCCCAATTCATATATATGTATATGCATTGTTTTATTGTTTATTCTTTCTTTTGTATATTTATTTAGTAACATTAATATTATTATGTTGGCAACGGTAAACGATCGTTTTAGTGTTGTCATATGAGATTATTGTTTATGCGATCATTGTGGATAAGTTTTCTTTGAAGAGTAATTTTGTTATTATTTATATGGAATGTAGGAATATGTAATTAATAATAAGGGTTTTAAAGCAAGATAATGCTCTATGACAATTAATGATATTTTTTTGCCATTTAATGTAATTAAAGTCCGCAGAGGTTTAAATAGAATCTCTGATCGACATTCAAACGATTCAGGATCAGCATTCGAGTTTATACCATAGCGACTATATTAGAAAATAATAGTATTTGTACCCAGTAAAATCAAATGGCGTTAATCGAACTTCTGATTATGACATTTTAATAGCTATTGATCGCTATGACTCCTTCTACATTAATATAATCATAACTCCACTTGATTTAGTTAAAAATCACAACTGGATTTAAAGTTTAAAGTCCTATCCGAAAAAATTATTGAGACTTGTGATTTCAGTCCGTGAATTTCTAACAGGTTTAGCGGTTTTTCCAGAGAAATTATTGAAGAATATAAATTTAAAGAAAAATAATTAATTTGCCCATGCGTTGTAAATGTTTTTCCTTAATCTAGGAAGTTTCTTTTAACTAATAGTTATCATGAAACGAATTGCAATTATTAATATTTTAAAATATATTCATCAAAATACTGGCATTCCAATAATTAAATCATCCCTCAAACTAATGACCGTGAAATCTTATTATTTTCTTTAAGATTTCTATCATATCGCGACAGAATATTGTTATAAATATTATACAACACGGAATTTATGTAAATTCGATCAGAAAAATTATTTTCCATATTACATATGTAAAATAAGAGTTTTTAAAGGTTAATGAATAAATCTCCTTATCTAATACAATAAGTAACATGCAATAAAATGTTTAAAAATATTTAATTATTCAATACCCTTTGTTATTAAACTGTTTTTTGTATTTTAATTAATTAATTAAAATTCTTTTGATAATAATTTTTTTTTTTTTTTTTTTGAGTATTATATATAATTACGAGTTGCAAGTCTGTTATTACAGTCAGTTGTGATTTTGTTTTTAAACGTTTTAATTTAATTAAACAAAGAGAATAAAAAAAAAAAAAACGCGCTACAATGAATAGAAATTTAATAATTTGTTTTTTGTTCTTAACATTAATAAGTGTTGCTTGCTGCCAAGCACTTTTCGCAATTGAAGTTATTTATATAATATTCAAAGATATTATTTATGCATTATTTGGAATAAGTTCTAATGCCAAAGAAGCGCCAACATCAGCAAAGAGTGTAATGCCAAATATGGTTAACCTTAGTTTATCATCAAGCAATGGTCTTCCACCAGCAAATGTGTCCATTCATATTTAATTAAACATTAAAATTTGAACTAATCTTGTTGAAAAAAATACACGAAATTTAGCAAAAAAAATATATATAATCAAATTTTTAATCATAACAAACTAATTAATTAATTAATTAAAATTTAAATGAAAAATATCTTTTAATCTTTTAATTTTTTTTTTTTTTTTCTGTGAATACATTTTATTAATTAATATTTAACATATAAATATATTTTTTTAATATAATAATATTGTAAAATCATTTTTCTCAACAGTAATTGTGGGTGGCGGTGGTTCTTTATCGATTAAATAGTTACGTAGCCTCAATAGACCAATATTACCAAAGTGCAGCAACATTGGACATAGAAGTATCCTAAAATTGTTAAATAAATATTGAAAAGTAACCCAAGAAAAATTATTACAAAGAAATTTAAAAAAGAACAAAATAAAAACCAATAAGAGAATCCATTCGATGCTAAACCTTCTGAGCTATAATTAACATCTTTATCTAAAGTGTCTGTTATTGCAACATTATCTGTTATCGATGAGCCAAATAAAGAACCCCAAATAATTAATGTCATTAGACTAGCGCCAGCGGCAATTCCATTCCAAATGTATAATCCAAAAATGCTAAAATAAATAGAAAAGTATAAAATTTGCTCTTTAATTTTTTGTATATAATTATCCTACCTAAGCATAGGTTCCACTGGATTTAAAATAATGTTTACAAGTGAAAATACACCGGAAATAAATGAGAAAAGTATTGCCATTGATAAAAACAAAAGTGTTGTAACCCATAGTCCCGCATTTAACATTCTCTGTCCATAAATTGATGTTATCTTTATATCATTTTGTGAATCTTCTAAATCTGTATTACTTAATGTACTGTTGTGCTGTGTATTTAACTCCTCATTTAAATATGCATTCTCATCATTCACTGTACTATGTTTGACTTGTACACGCGGACACGGCGTTAGTGGTTCCTCATTTAAAATTTTTTGCATTTCATTTATACGCTCCTCTAATGTATTCTGACAACTAAAAATACATTTATTTTCCTCAAATAAACATGTCACTGAAATTGTTTTTCAATTTTTTCAAAATTAATTATTCATTAACATGGATATTACTATATTTTTACTTGTCAAATCAAAATATGCTGGCGATGATGTTAATTTACGTTGTAATAAACCAGCAAATAATCCATAATTTATTTCACTATTTTGTACAAAATCGGGACTTGATGCTTCTGCGTCTATCTGAAAATTAACAAAAAAAAAAAAAAATTTTTTTTTTTTATCATTTAACGATGCACGTTTATGTCTAGTAAAATGTTGATAAGATCCTAAATCCTTATGAATAAAACAAATCTGATGATAAGAAAACAATAACTCATCAGATTTGATTAAATTTTTGCATGTATTGTTAATCGCCGAAAGGTAGATAACATGCATTACATTATAAATTAAAATTTTCTTAGAAATTTATCTACCGGGTGTACCATTATATTATTAATTTTGGCTTAAAAATATATTATATATATATAATATTATTAATTGCAATATAAAATAAAATTAATCAAAAATAAATTTGATTAAATAACATTGAGATTATTGATTGTTTTTCTAATCATTCATTCATTCATATTCATTTAAAACACAATAAAACAGGATGCGATATGAGTAATAGAAAAATTAAATTAAATTAATAATAAAGGGGAAAAAAAAGATAATTAAAATAAAATTACCCAATGTGTCGTTGCAAATGATACAATAATTAAACCAAATGATAAAAATGATAAACAAAACGTTACAAATAATATAATCCATTGTGTTTTAGCCATTATTATTATTATTATTATTATTATCAGCACTTTATATTATAATAAAACTAAAGAAAAAACAATTTTCCGTATCGGTCACAAAACCAAACTTTTTCGTTTCCTTACACACCACACACAAAAAAAAATTACTTCATATTCGTTTCTGTTTCTTTGAAATACTTTTTTGTTTGCCTCACTTTTTTCTTCTTTTCTTATTGCAAAATTTTAATAATAAATTTTTTTAATTGTATTAATCAAATTGAATCATATTGTTTAATCACGAGGAAATTTATACACAAAACTGTTTCAATAATAATTCTTTAATAGACTATTAACCGACCACAATACAATGTTAATCGTTTAATAATCAATATTTCGTTTTTACTTCGTTTAAAAAATTGTGATAAATTCATTATCAAAAATAATAAAGGTGCTACCTTAATTAGAGTGAAATAATACAAATTACTGGTAAAATAAATTAAAAATTGTATAAAAGAACGTGCATTAATAACGCGCAATCAATAAATATTAATTAAACGATATTTTATCATTTTCTTTTAACGCACACAGGTTAAAACAAAAAAAAAAAATTTTTTTTTTTTTTGCTACATTTTTATTTTGATTAATTTCGTAACTTTTTATTTATTTTTTTTTTCCTTATCAGTGTGAATAATAATAATAATATAAAATAATTGCTCGTTTCTCGATTATTAAGTATTTGTTTCGTTTTTCCTATGTTTATTGGTAAAAGTAGGTGAAATTAAAAACTTTATATGGCTTAGAGTTGGAGGCTTTTTTAATCTAAATTAAATTTTTTTTTTTGCGATTATTATTTAAAAGCCATGATATGGGTAAAATTACTTATTAGTTAACATGCAGTTGTGTTGTGTTTTAATATTGCACGGTGTTGTTTAGAATAATACATCAACAGTACGTTATTTGATCTTTCTAGATCGTTTATCACGATATGTGTGCCTATCTCTATTACTTTTAATTACATAGTTATCTTCTAATTGAGGATTGAAACCATAATTTTAGTGCACTTGGTGACTTCTGTTCTACTACTACAGTTCTATATAATAAAATAAAATTCCTTTCATTAGGAATCTCCTAAAACCGTTCCGATTTTTTTTTCTATGTATTTTGCTATTTGAACAGCGCCAGGTTTCATCGTTTCTTTATTTATAGTGAGTTCTACTCAAGTGTCATTATAGTAATGTCATTTCTGTTGCAATTCTCCAGATATCTTCTAAATATATGATCTTTATATCTCCAAATTCTCTTTTTTATTCGTTGTTAAACAGGTTCTTTATTTGTTAATGCCCAGTGATTACATCTTGCGATTGTATTATCCCAGTACATTCTGCATATAAATATCCAACAGGCTTGTTATAAAAAATTACTAAAAACCCTTTAAATGAAATCCTGAAAGCATTAACACCCGATTAACGAAACTAGAAACATTTCAATTAGTGTTAACCCGAAATACATTGCAAAAAAAAAGTATTTTCTACACAACGTTAATGGGTTTCTACTGTGCATTGATTGTTAAATGAAAACAAATAATTACAATTTTACTGCAAAAACGAAATATGACAAGATGACTTTCATAATTCTTTAACACAGTTGAAAAAAAAAAAAAATTAAATAAAATCTATAATTTACCAATTTACACATTTTAACAATATTATTATCTTGCTGTTATTACAATAATCAACCACCCATAAACCAGAATAAGGTAAAAAGAATAAGAAAAAATAATAATAATAAATGAAATACACGCTAAAGACCAAGTAATTCATTTCTTTAAGCCATTAATTCTCAAAAAGTCATAAAACTTTTTCTTAACTTCTGTAAATTTTAGCAAAATCTATTCATACAGCAAAACAACTGGAATTACTGTCAGGTAGGTCAACGAGTAAAAAAACAAAAAGCAAAAATAATCGTAAATAGTTTTAACAACAAATATATCACACCGTAAATTAAATCGGATTTTTATTTTTCCACATTAACATAACACTTGTGCACTTGTGTACTTGGTGTAAGTTTTTTATTTTTATTTTTTGTTGTTGTTGTTGTTGTAAAACTGGGTAAAACTTTAAGGATTGAAGAACTGTGTGTAAAATTAATGTATAGATGGTGAATCGAATTTTTTTTCTTCTTATTTTTCTTTTACTTTTTCTTCTCTCTATTCTTCCATTCATAAAGTATAACAATTCATTCAAATCTTTCATTCATTCAACAATATATATATAAGTTATAATAAGAAAAGGTTGAAAATTAAATAAAAAAAAAAAAGTGTAGAAAAATGTATTGAAAATATATTTTCTGACCTATTCGCTAAGGTAAGTATTTTTTATTTTTTTTTTTTTTTAAGAAGCTCTCAAAAAGATTGAATAAAAACCTGGTATGAAAGGAGGCGTGCAGGTTCTTTTTCACCTTTACAATAAACTACGTTTAATCTTTATGTTATTCAGGTTTAAAACTTTTTTTTTTTTTTTCATTTCTTTTCTTCCTCATTATTTTATTGATAAATAGTGAAAGAAAGAAATAATAAAAAAAAAAAAAAATTAGATGAGAAAAAAGCAATTTTATTACATATTATGTGGGATATTTAAAGCGTGTTTAGTTACAAATGATCTTGTCCTTTCGCGTTACGAATTGAAATTAATCTTTTGGTAAATTTAACAATAACAATAATAACAAAAAAAAAAGGGACAACGGTCAGTTTCTAATCAAACAAACCCAATAAATTCCTTTATTGATCCAAATGACGGTATTTTGTTAAATCATGGGAATAAATCCGCGCGATATTTGTAACAAAAAAAAAAAAAAAAAGAATAAAATAATAAACAAAGCGAAAACAAATTTGTACAATTTTTTTTATTAAAACGACAAAGTAAATAAAGAAAATTTATTGTTTTGATTATAATTGATGATGGGACATTACCAAGTTATTGATTTAGTTTATGAATGAATGAATAGACAGCGTTTAATACCGATTCAAAACATAAAACGAACAAAAAAAAAAAAAGTTTCACCAAACATAGCGAAAATGATTTAAAAATTCATAATTAAACATTAAAAAAACCAAGAATAAAGCGATAACAGTTACACCACAATTAAAACAAATAATCATCCTAACTAATTAATGCATTTTTATGTTTAACAAAAAATTCTCATTATATAATTACATAAATAAAGTTTTTTTTTCTGTTGATTAATGATAACCACTGGCAAGAAAAAAAAAAAAAAAATCAAACACAAGTTAACAATTTATTATTATTATATATTTGATGTTTGATAAAAAAAATCAAAATTTTCATTTAGAATTTAAGTGATTGTCATCCAACCTTGTGATTGTTAAGTATTATTTTTTTATATTAAGTGCTTATATAAATTATATAGTAATTTTAATTGCATGTAACAAATAATAGTGGATGTATTAGTTGTGGTTGTCAAATAAAATAATATTTTTTTATTAATAAATAAAAATAAATACAGAAAAGTGGTTTTGATATTTTTAAGTTAAAATAAAATATTATAGATAATTAATAAGTAAATAAATAAAAAATAAAAGATTTTCTTTTTTTCTTTTTTTTTTTTTTTGTGATAAGAGAGTTATTTTAGGTAAGGTCAAAAACTTACAAATATTTAGACGTTTTACAGATATCTAATTAAAATTAGAAACAAGTGTTTTATTTTATTTTTTAAAGTAAAAACGGTTATTCATTTTATTTTCAATAGAAATGTCCACGAATATGATTATTATGAATAAAAAGTTTGAGTAGTTATACAAGCTAAAAGCTTACCGGTGTAACTATCAATGTTCTCAAATTAGTTATCGAGTTTTAAATCCATGAGGCATACAAATATTGAGTTTACGAGAAGGAAACAAGAAGGGCAGCTTAAAAAAAATATATTTCACAGATAACCTAATTAATTAAAGAATGTGTTAAGAAAATTCGTGAATTTAGATGCCAAGCGCATTCCAAGCTCAACGCTCTACAATAATCGGGATTACCATCCACAATAGCTATAATCAATATTACCTAGAAGGATATTTATTCCAATGCTAATCTGAAAACATTATTAAAAACTGTTTTCGCATTAAAACATTAAAAGCATAAAAAACTTCTCCTATTATTACCAGGTATGTTTGTAATACGACAATTTAAAATTTATTTCACATGCTAGCTAATAAAATCTATAAAAAATAATTCTCTTCTCATGAAAGTTGAATTGTTTTGCCAACATCACACTATATATCGCATTATTATGTAATATAATAATGAGAAAATATATTTCTCCTTTTATTAAGATTAAATAAGAATTAAAACGGCATAGAACAATAGCTAATAAGATTGTTATCATTGGTAATAATAGCAATACATCAATACAACCATAAAATAAAAATCTGAGTTTACACCTAAATCAAATTAATAAAAGCGAAATCTGTCATAATAGATTCCTTAAATTACACAAAAAAAAATATCAAAACCATCAAATATTTGACCACACTGGGTGGTATAACGTTTAACATTAATTTTTGTGGTTTATATTTCATTTCTTCTACATTTTTATAACGTTTTTATTTGTCTATTTCAAAATAAAATATCCAAAAACGATAGAATGAATATACATGCTAAAGGAAAAATGGATAAATAAATAAATAAATAAGAGAAAAAAAAAGTGATTAGGGAAAATGTATAAGAGAATTGCTAAATACTTGCCTTCATCTCCCTTTTTCTTTTCATTCTTCCTATTATATAAGATAAAATGTCATCTATACAAAACGTACATGCAGAAAACATTTCAATTTTGCAAGATATCTGTATTGTTCGAATGAATTACACATTTCTATTCACATCAGCATCCCATTCTGTCTGGCAAAAAACTTAATTCTAAAAAAAAAAAAAAAAGAAATAATAAAATAAAAAGGAAATTTTTTTGTTTTTTTTTTTTTTTTTATAGAATTAAGACAAATCAAACCATATTTTGTAGGGCGAAGGATAAACAACACAAAATTTCGCACAACAAAAAAGATGTAAAAAGAAAAAACTTCTTAAAATTATCAATATATTGGCTGGAAATGATTTGTGGTTATTTTATAATAAAAAGAAATAAAATTCGTCACCTGAATTCGATTAAATAATAGAGAATCCAATACAGCATTTTAATTCTATTTTAAAAGCCACTTCACAAATAATAAACAAAAAAAAAACATATAAATAAAAAAAAAAAAAAAAAATATTAATAAAACGTGCAGATAACACAAAACACGAGCTTAGTTATTGTGGCGCGCACATTATAATGAAATTATTAAATTCTTTTTTTTTTTTTTTTGACCACACGCAACGTATACAAAAAAATTAAAAAATGTTTTTCAACTAATAGTTTGTGGTCAATATACAATTGAATGAAAAAATTCGTTACACTTTCAACATAAATTATGAATTTTATTGTCCATAAAAAAGAAATTTTCATTAATGCAATCCCCAGCTATTTATTAGTGATTTTAATCAATGAAGGACATCAATACCCAAATCATTTAAAAATGTATTGAAATGTGATTAATAAATAATATGAAACAGGATTAAACAGGTTAAATTATCCTGTAAACCACTAAAACCTTTATTAAAATAAATCAAGATGCTTGGTTTTAGTTCTCTAAACTTTAATCCAGCATTTTAACGCCTTTAATAAATCCTATCAAGCCAGATTAAAGCCAGCCTTAAAACCAGATTGGTTATTACTTGGTTAAACATAAAAAAACTGTCTAAAGCATTAAAAAGGCAACAATTCCAACTTAAATAACAATCCTAACATGTAATTCGATTAAAATCGCATTCAATTAAAAATACCTAAATAAGTATTTTAAACATAATAACATGAAATACGATAAGTAAAAGATATTATTCGGATTACAAAATAAAATCCCAACGAAAATATAAAGAGAAAAAAAACAAAAACATTGAAAGAAAAAAGTCAATTATTGAATTTAATTCATAAATTCACTTATTTCATTCAGTTCTTTTCAAATTATTATTCTATTTATTGTGAAACTACTTTGCCCATAAATTTAGAGACCACCTACAGTGTTTGTTGACATGAATAGTTTAGTAGTTTGTAAAAACTATAATCCTATATTGCAATTTTGAAATAAAAGAAATATTAAGTTGTAATGGAAAATTGTAAGAAAATTCTTTTGAATACAAATTTTTTTTTTCTTTTGCATTAATTGTTTGTGAATTATATTATTGGTTTTTTTAAAATTTAATGGAAATTGTTGGAATTTTATTATTAAAATTAGTGGTACAGGTATACTGGTGATAAGAAATTTTAATTTAATTAATTAATTACCGTTATACAAACAAATAATTTGTTAAAACATAATCCGTGTTGTGCGTTTATCAATTTTTCATTTTTTTTTTTTTTAATTAGAATTTATAACCGAATCCTCTTCCGAATTTTGACCGTTTTATTATGTAAAGCTTTTCCAGCATATGTAGCATATACTCAAGTTTCGCGAAGAGGCATAGTTTTCGCAACGTCAGAACTACAAAAATCTGTTTCTTCCAAATCTTGAGATCACAGAATAAACTTTAATAAATTATTTTCCATGAACGTCTTAATATAACTTTTCAAGAGTTTTTCCTGAATAAATAAAATTTTGCAGCTTTCCTCAAACCATACAAATATATTTTTATTTTTTTTTTTTTGATAATTTAATTGTTATAAATTTTAATTCAACATTACCAGCATCTTCACCTTTTTATATATTAACAAAGCTACTTTACTTTGCTTTAGAAAATACTTGTCCACAGTAGCACACGCTTTTTATTATTCCTATTAAATTATTTTTATAAAGAAAATTTTCACTGCTTACAAATTATACAGAAACAATTAATAAAATAGTAAATTTGTAAAGAAACTGATGCTGAATGTCTTCCGTTTAAGTATTGATTGACCAGAATATAATTATTTTTATTTTTTTCTTTAACATTGCTAATAAAAAAAAAAGGAAACTAAAAATAAGATAAATTGGTTTTAATTGTTGCATAAAAAATGAATTCCTATTCACGTAGATAATAAAGAAGTTATTTTGGCCATTTAAGCAAAAGGAAGTTAAGTTACTAAGCCCACCATGTGTGATTCTCATTTATTTTTATCTTATTAAATTTCATGTCACCAATAATTTTACCATCAATCAATCGATTTCTTATTTATTCAATTTTTATTGAAATACAGAGAAGATAGAGACGAAAAAAGGCATACAGTAAACAGCTAGGATAATAAAATGTCATTGAATGAAACAAAATTGATATTTAGAAAAATTTCTATAGATATTTTTGTATAATGAAAAACCAACAAAGAAGTCGTAAGATTCCTATTTTTGTGTACGATTTTATTATTACATTACTTTTAAATATTTACGGAAGTGAATATAAAGTTTTTTTTTCTCTTATTTGTTATCTTTTGTAAAAATTTACGTAAACATCCCACTGTGCAATTTGTTTTATAATATTTTTTTTTTTTAAGCCTCGTACCTATAACTAGTTTGTTGTTTCATTCATTTTTTTTTTATTTATTATTACTTAAAGCTGGTTTATGAAATTAACTTAAGAGACGCAATTGAGAAAAATTAAAACAAAAAATGTCAATCTTAAATCATTAGAAATAAAATTTAATAATACAGATCGAACTGTGATTCTTTTCACATCATGCTTTGACAATTTATTAACTTTGATTATTTTAAAAGAAAATAATTTTGCAAAAAGCATAATAAAACACTTTTGGCACGATTAGGTAGAGAATTTTCTTATACAACATACAATACGATAGTAAAATAAAATTGTAACAACGAAGACATCATAGAAAAACTAAAGTAAAATAAGGGTAAAATGATAAAGACATTCAGAAAATTTAATATTATTGAAAATGCTTAAAAATTTTAACAAAGAGTGTATTTGTAGCATAATAATACATTACTTAACGTAACATAAACAAATCTATGTTTTTGTTAATAGTTAAATAGGGTCTTTAATGGTCCAGCATTAACAATTAAAGTTTTTTTCATTTATTTAAAATTCACTAAATGGTCATAAATTAATTACATTTAACTTGACTTAACCTAATTGAGAAATAAAACCCTTAGTATTTGATAAATTTCTCATCATGTTTTCATCATTTTAAAAATTATTTAATCAAAAACTTACCAATCATTTTATTTTGTTTTTTCGCTACATTTGAATTTTATTAATCGTCCTTCCGCTTCTAGTTTAATCACAGTTTGAAATTTTTCATTAAATAATCAAATAGGAAAAAGTACTAAATAGCACAGCGTGATGGAGACTGACAACCCTAAACCACCACCTTATACAAGCTTTTATAATATTTATTATTATTATTATTATTGTATACGTTACCCTTAAGTAATTTTTTTTTTTTTTTTTCTGATTTTTGGTTTTTGGTTTGCATTGCATAAGCTAAGCTATGCTACTGATATCTAACTTTTCCTTTTATTTTTCTGTTATTGTTTATATCTAGTAATATGCGGTCTGTTTTATTTAGGGCGCAACAAATATATTTTTATTTTTTTTTTTTTCATTCCCCTTGCGATTATTTAAATCACTGTTTATCTAATATAAACTAGCTTAAAATGCATAAACGAGGCGATGTGAAAAATAAGTTTTTTTTTTTGTGTTGACAGTTTTTACTCTAAAAAAAATGAACAAAAGATGTTGCAATATAGCAACCAGTACCAGTGATAGTCATTTGTATTTTAAATGTCAATGCCTTGTTGATGCCTTCTACGGATTTTATATTTTTTTAAACATAATTTTATTTATGACTTTTATGAATTTAAGTTTTGTTTATTTTCGTTAGTTTAAACTCCACCCTTTTTTCTTTTTTATATTCTTATGTCGCAATTTGTTTGTACGTTATTTTATTCAAAATTTATTTAAATTAAAAGTTTTTATTTGTTTTTGTGTTTTTAATGAAGATTTAAATAGAAATTGTTTGGAATTTTGAATATTAATTTAAACAAATTAGTTAATATAAAGTTTTTTAGCTTAAAAAATAAAGAAAGTGTATAGATGCGCGGTTAAATTTTTTTATTTTCTCAGATCCAAATTTTTATTTCTACCGGTATCGTCTTTTCCATCAATTTCAACAAATTTCAAGTGGATAAACTTATAAGATAAAGTCGCCATTACATAACATGCTTTAATAAATTAAAACTGGATTAACAGTATAAGGTTTCGTTCGAAAATCTACAAGCCGCATATTAGATCGCATCGGGAATTGGGTGGTTTTATATTAAAACCTCGTTACATCATTTACCGTGATGGTCGGTAATGGCATTAAAAATCGACAGCTTTTATTAAATAAAAAAAGAAAGAGCCAAAAAAAAATTTCTTTAAAACAATTTTATAATAAAACGCTTTTAAAAAACACAAATTCTCAAGTGAGGATTTTAGTTTTGTAGCAAAATTGTAAATATTTGAGTAACTACGCATAGATTAATAACCGGGTTTTCATTCATCTTCAAATATTCGTACAACTTTTTTTAAATTTAACAATTTTACTGCAAAATGTCCTTATAATCTTTCATTATAAGCTAAACAAAATCTCCTCGATAGCACAAGCATTCAAATTGTCTAATATTTCACGAACAAATTAAACTAGAAAAACATGATGTGTTTTCGCAATCGGCTCTTTTTAAACAACAAATAAAAACGAGAAACCTGAAACTATATTTCCACGATCGCAAAATATTAAAACATTTGTCAATGATTATCAAAGTGTATTTACTGTTTAAGCCATATTTTATCTGATCAATAAACCATCAAAAGCTTAAGTTTTTTTTAGCCTAAACAAGAAGATTCCCGGAGAATATCCTTAGCTTTTGTAACCGCATAAAGTATTTAAATAAGAAAATAATTAAACTTCAACACATTGATATTATGTAAAAATTATTATAAAAATATATTTATTGCTCGCATTATAATATAAATTATTTATTTACAGTATTTACAAATTTTATTTTTTTAAATAATTTTAAAATATTTATAATCCATTTGTGTAAAAAAATCAGTTCCGATTTGTATGATCCGTTTGATAAACACAAATTCTCCGTCGCCGTAAATTTTAAAGTGATCTAGACAATTGAACCAGCATTTCTATAACTTCTACTTCTAATTTCATTGCGATATTACTTCGATGCACAGATTTCAGTCTTGTTATTCCCTCAATAGTTTATCATCAACCTAAGGCCTCAGGTGTAGCATTATTTACTATTCAAAAGCCATATAAATACGGATACATTGGCAGTAAAACTGTTTGGCCGACGTAACGTTCCTGGACCATATGGGTTTTTGTGTGCTTTTTAAGATGATCGCGTCTACCAAATCGTTTTCCACAAGTGTTGCACGCAAATGGACGTAATCCAGTATGAATTCTTTTGTGGCGGGTTAATTCTTCGTTACGTGTAAAAGTTTTACCACAATTCTCTTCTTCGCATTTAAATGGTCTTTCACCTAATTAAATAAAAATAAAAAATCTGTTTTAGTATAATGAATCACATTTATTTTGGTTTTTTAATGAATTACCTGTATGAATTCGTATGTGTCCTTTAAGCTGTCCATTGTTCGAGAAGGCTACATTGCAATGTGGACATTTGAACTTTTTTGGGCGCTGTTTACGGACGCTCATCATTTTTGTATGAGCTTCTTCTGCAAGTACTCGAGCATATTCTTGTTCCATTAAACCAGCAGTAATTGGATCAACTCCAACATAAGGCAAACGCATATAGTCTGGACACTTGGAGTAATATAAAGGATCCTGTACATAATCATACATTGATGCTTGTTGAATGTGTGGAATATCCACAATTGGTGACATAAATTGATGATTTCGTGTAATTTCCTTCTCATGCGATTGCTCAGTCGTTGATAAGTCTTCTGTTTTTACATCATATTGATTTGCGTAGGATTCATTTCTTTTACAATCCTCACTTTTATTTTGCACAATTTTATCCATAAGATGCACATTTTTACAATGACTATCACTCGATTTATTATCACTAAGATCAGAAATTGATTTTCCTGTATTATTATTATTAATTTTACATCCATCCCAAGGCCGAAATAAACGCGAATATGTTTGAGGTGGTGATAATGTATGAACAGACATTTTTTTATTATTTTAAATAAATAAAAATCACAAAAAATAATAATAATAATAAAAAAAAACACTTTAGCTTAAGCTTAAGAAAACTTAAGGGTATGATGTTGACACTTGTAGTACTAATAACAAACTAAAGTAAACATTTATGTCGCCAGGCTCTTTTTAAGGTGATCTTTCCCAATTGTCTAACACTCAGCTTAGCTTGTTTAGGAAAATAATATTTATTTACAATACAACACCTCCTCCCCTCCAGTAATAAATATATTAAAGAATGAAAAAAATAAATAAAATAGTGAAAAGGGAGATAAAAACCGAAAACAACCCTCTTCACTTATTTTTGTTTTGTCGATACAAAAGATGAATTGCTTTGTGACTTTGTTTCCTTTATTTATTTTCATTTTTTTTTTTGCATTTTACTAAAAAACCTTTTTTCGTTTTTGTAACGATAGAAAACACGAGAGTTTTTTAAGGCAATCGAATTTTCAGAAATTTTATTAATTTTTCTATGTGTAAGGATCGAAAATCGTTTGTTTTATAAAGTAAAATTAGTTAAATTTAACCGAGGTATTGCTTAAAATCTGTCTAAATATCGAAAATCATTTTGTGTTAATCATGATAAGTACTTAATATGTATGAAAAATTAAGTCAATTCCTAAAAAGGCGTGGTTTAGCACCCCTAACAAACGCCCTACGAGTAATCGTACGCACTGAAAAACCCCTAAAACTTTAAACCCTCTAGAAAGCCCTAAAAATATGAAGAGCAACTCATATAGAAAAAAAGAAATCCATTTGCTTTATCGTAGGTCGTTTATATACATCTGGTTTTACGCCTGATGTTTCGATGATGTTGCAGTTAAAATCTGATACAAGGCGTACGGTGCGTTGTTTAACTCAAAAGTCAAACCCATCCTACCAGAAAACTGAAAATAAACCCTTCTTACAAACCCACAGAATGAAAATTTTTAGAAGGCGAATATGTTTGCTCCTTAAAATGCCTTTTGCGTTGCAACAAAGCAGAAAAAAATTTATAGAACAAAAAAAAAGAAAAAAAGAAGTCTTTTTGTGATTTTTATATGGGAAATGAAATGACACGGGCCAGGAAAAGGCTGCCGCAACGGCAATTTACTCTTTATAGCGACCCCACATCTGTGTGCATTTCATTGTTATTTTCATTTTTATATAGAAAATTCGAAAAATGGTTTTTAGAGAAGAAAAACTTTTTTTATTGTATCAACAGGGTGAATAATATTTATTAAACGTCTACTTGGATAACATGAATTTTTGGTTGAAACATTATATAAACAAACAACCCTGTAAAGATTTTATTAAATAAATGTTCACCGTTCACATTAGCTTTATGTGACAACACACGATCCGAAGGGTGATACTATTTTCCTTCATTCTTAAAAATATCTCCTATTGTTCAAAATTATTTTATATATCTTGTTAGATGCTGTGTTGTGCGGTTTCGAAAAATTCATAAAAATGCAACACAAAAGACTTTATTTTATACAATTCGCGGTTTCTTTATTATTAGTTATTTTTATAAGAAAAAAAAAATAAAATTAAAGAAAACCCCGATGCCATTATTATACAAAATCAAATAAATAAAAAAAATGTGAAATAGGTAAAAATTTCTTAAATAAATAAAAGAAACTGTTAAGCGCGTGGATATTTTTTTCAATACAGTAAATAAATTAATACAAATCGAACAATAAATGGTTTTATTTCTAAAATTTTCAAGATGTTCAACGATGTTTAGTTTGTGCTTTTTCTTTTTTGTATCAACACCTTTGTATGCTTAATGATTAATCAAACAATTAATAGAAATTCTAAACAAAGTAATATGAAACTCTAGAACTAGACGTTGTCTCTTGCAAGCAAACATGCTTCGGGTGGATCCTTACGAATTTTTAATGTTTCTAATTTAATTAAATATTTTTTTGAAGAAAACTTTTGTAAAAAGTTAATTTATCCAAAACTTGTAACCATTTTAAAACATTTTTTCAGGATTTTATTATTTTTTTATTATTATTATTTATAAGGATATTATTTTCCGGAGTAAATAACAGACTGATATAGTTTAAATTTTAAAAAAGTCTTTCAAGATCTTATGCAATTAGAATAACCAAATATATAAAAAAAATCTTTTAACAAAAAAAAATAATCTTAACTTTTATAAACGAATCATTTATTAACAAAAAAAAACTTTTTTTGCAATTCAAGGAAGTTTTTTTTAGTTTTTCCTTTTATAATTGATAGGCTTACTTTGTAAACAAGGTTTCATTATAAATAAAACCTAATAACGCTAAATCAATCAGACTTCAATCGTCATCGCTTATATATTTTTTTATTTTATAAATTAATTTGGCTAAACCACAATGGACGTAAGGAAAAATTAAGAAATGTCACCTAAGAGTAAATAAATGAAATCACTTGCTAATTGTAACGCAGTTTTTTTTAAATTTATTAATTTACAACTAAATAGAATATTTAACAAACTTATATTTATAAAAAAATGCGTATTTGTTGATAATTTAATTTAATAAACTTTAAATTGACATTTGTTAAATCATCCTTACGTCCATTGTGTCCATTGAAAAACAAAATTAACGAAATACACTTTAAAAAATGAATAAAAACCAAATTAAGGCCACGTAATAGATAATTGTTTAAACCAAACAAATAACATTTGATTAAAATGTGATTTATCATTTTCGTTTACGTAATACAATAATAAAAAAAAAAAAAATTAATTTTTATCTAAATTAAAATGACTATAAATTACGCATCAATCTTAAATTTTTTGACATTTTCGTACAATTTTGTTTTGTATTGTGAATTTCTAATAAAAACTAACAATACGCGCAAATCATTTCACTTATTTGCTATAGAAAACATTTTATAGATGAAATTTGGTGTTTTTTTTTAGTTTTTTTTTGGTCATGTTTTGTCGGAGATTATTTTATTCAATAAAATTGTTTTTACAAACAATATTTTATTTCTCATCTGGACTACAGTATAGATATGTTTGCTGGCGTGATCTTTATCTTAAGGAGTGATTCATTTCTTAACATCACAAAAGTGTGATCAATCGAATAATATGTTATCGATCAAAATTTTAGACAACTTTTATTTTATCATTCTTTCTTTCTTATAATTTTTAAACGAAAAAAAATGTTTATAAAACTTAATTTGGAAAAAAAAAAACGTTAAAACTATCACAAAGTAACGATTAGTGTCTAGTAATATAAAGTTTATAACTAATAATAATAATAATAATAATAAAAATTATTAATTACGAAAATATGTCAAGCACAATATCCTTTTGACCACGGAAACTTTTTTATATGCGGTTTAATCGTGAGGTCACCTAACAATAGAGATGAAATATTTTCATTTTTATTTTTTTTTAAGAAAAAGATCCACCATCACCATTGTTCACATTTATTAATACTGTGCAGCTGTTTACTTATCTTAAATTTAATTTATAGCTTTTCTTGAGCATCCAAATTTTGCTACCATGTTTAAAGGTAAATTATAAAAGTTACCAATGCTGAAAATTTACACCAAGATAATAGAAAAGTTTTTATTTAGAAAAGAAAAAGATAATTAAATAGGAATTGATTGAATTGAAAAACACTCGTTGTTATTTGTATTAAATAAATAACTGATCAATCATTTATCATTTTTTATTTTTTATCTTGTGTGGGAGGACTTTAATGAAAAACAAAATTAAAACAAATCATGAGTTTTGCTAAAGTATAATTCATTGTAATCAATTTTCATAAATATGAAACTAAAATCTAAACGCCATTTACTATGGCAAATATAGTGAATAAATTTTTTTTATTTTTTTTTTTTACTAAATCTAATAAAAACACGCACCCTACATTCACCCTATTTCCTTCCATTTACAATTTTATATAATACGAACATTAAGTACCCAAACAATCTAACTTGAAAAATAAACATAAACTTGTTGTTCATTGGTCACAATCACAATGGTAAAATATTTTTATTAATAATTTTTATTTATTTTATTTTTTTTTTCTTTTTTTGATGCATTTGTTATATGTGGAATGTAATATGGTGGTGACAAACTGGTGGTAAATATTAATAATATTAATAATAAATGCGGTGATATATTTTGATGTGGTTTAATTTTGAACATTTGTATAAAACATTTTCTCTTTTTCTTCTGCTTCTTTACTTCTAAAATAAATAAATAAAAAAAAATAAAATAAAATAATAATAACAATAAAAAGTCATAAATTATAATAATTTACACACTCGTGCATCTATTGTTGGTAATAATATTTTTATTTTTACTTTGCGCCATACTTGATGTTGATTTTTTTCGTTGTTGTTACTGTCGTTGTTATTAATTTCAATGTTTTGTATGATGGTTTTTGTGAAATGCAAGTTTAAAGAGTGCGAAATACAAATTTATTTAATGCAATCTATCCAGCTTGTTTAAAATTATTCAGTTAATACATCTAGGACGAGCTTCATCTAACGTAACGAAGTAAGAATGTCTCACATTGACTGTTAACGAACTTTTTGGAAAGAACTCAAATCTATAAGACATGTAAAATCAATAAAAACTCTAGAATCTCTTAGAAAATTATTGAAGTTATAAAACAATTTAAAAATCTTAATAACAAAAAGAATGGCTAGACATAAAATTGCGTTAGAAAATTTATTAATAATTACAATAAGAAACTAAAAAATGATTACAAAAAATAATAATAATAATAATCATAATCATCCTTAAATGCCAAAGATAACAAACAAAAAAAAATATACATATATTTGTAGCCTTGCTAGACACAGTGTCACCAGAGTTAGTTTTCATTTTCTTTTAACAATAATTTGTTACGCTCAATATTCATACCATTTAGAAGAAATAGAAAAATATTTTCATCATAAAAATAATATGAAAACAACACACAAACCATTTGGGTTCAACCATAAAATTTAACATTTGCTATGGTATTTAAAATATATCTATTAACGTTTAATACGTAGTTTAAAAAAAATTTACGCTTAATTAATAATCATTTATATTTAGGTTAATTTAAGTTTATTTAATATCTAATATTTATATAAGAAACATCAGACATATGGTTATTAAAATAAATGATATAAATGACAACTAGGACGAATTACTTATGTAAAAGGTAGTAAATACTTAAAGCGATAAACCCTTAAATTGCGTAAAAGGTGTCATATAGGAACCAATTTTAGCTAATTCAAAGGAGACATTTTTTATTTTGTATATCTAGAGAAAGAGTAAAACATTTAATCAGTTTTTCTTCACCACTTCTACAACAATTTCTTATTTTAATAATGAAAAATTACCAAAAAGCAACCGAAAAGTTTTTTTTTTTTTTTTTTTTTGTAAACACCGCACCTTTTGTCTTTATTATATACAACTTGAAGAGTGTTAAAAGGTATAAATGTTTTATGTATTCCTTTTTAGAAGTTTTATTTTTTATTTTTTTCAATTGAGAATTGCGGCCGACAGCATATATCAAAAGATCATACACACACAGAAATATATATTTAGAATACTTCTCTGTTTATTTTCTGTTTTAAAATATCATCATGGTGTGGTTTGGGTTAAAAAAAAAACAAAAAAACTTTAAACAACGTTAGTGACATTTTATTGAACATTAATTTTTTATGAATTTTTTTTTTTTTTTTTTTATTTTATTAAATAAAATAGAGCAGAACAATACAATGCATAAACAAAAGATAAAAAAAAAAAAAAAAAATACTATAGAAAAAATAGTGCAAAAATAGTTAAGAATAATAAATGATAAAAGATCAATAGAATATCGGTTGCACATCAAACAGTTTTTATAATGACTTTTTAGCTTTTTCACATGCAATAATATATTTAGCAATATATATGATATTAAGTTGTCAACGCTTTAATATAAAGGAAACTAGAATAATAGGTACAAAAAAAAAAAAAAGTTCAAAGTTAAAACGGCTTAAATCAAACAAATATTAGAAATAATAAAACATAAACTCACCTATTGCGCCTTTATTAAAAAAATTACTCAATTGCGGTGATGTTTGCTTATTTACGGTATACAATTATTTGTTGTTTGATTTGTTTTACATTTAAAACAGAAAATAAAGAAAGTTTATGAGACTTAAGTAAAAGCCAATTTGTAATAATAATATAAAAACTCATGTAACTAGCAATTATATTGTATCAGCCATAGTGGCGACAGTGTGCGCATTACTTTGTTGTTAATCGCTATAATCAATAATAAATAAATATGATAAAAGAAAATATTTATATTTTAGTTTATATACGTTATAAAACATTCATAGCATTTATATTTTGATTGCTGAATTAAATTTCCACTATTAAATTATGAACCATTGCGTTGCAGGCGTTGAAAGCGTATAAAGTACTAAGATTTGGATGGAACTTTAAATTGTTGGTTTTGCGATGCATACGCTAGGCAGTTGATTGACTATGTTAATTAAAAAATATATATATATATTTAAGAAATTCATCCCTTTATTTTCTCTTCAAAATTATTTTTGAATTATGTTTTATCAATATCAAGCTTTTTTCATCCATGTCATATTTTTTAAATAAATTCTTCTATATTTACAAACAATTAAATTCACAATAATCCATACTAATGTTAACATTAAACCGCTCTTGAGTGCACAATAACCTGAAAACAGGACTAAGCCGGCCTTCCTCTTGTAGTCCACAATTAAAACAATCATAGCAAAATGTTAAAATATTTAAGGAAACTTTTGATAAATAAATAAATAAATCACACTCACCTCATGCGACAAAAAAGGAGTTCCGAAAACAATGAAAATTTTGAAAAAATAAAACTTTGGACGGCATATTGAAACATCAAAACCGAAAGAAAAAAAAAAATAAAATGCCGACAAACATATGCAAACCATTGACATTCGTCTTTTGTTTGTTTTGCCAATAATGCGATTAGTAATGTTTTTGTCATGGCCTATTTTGTTCAAGTAGGTGTTTCGAGTTTCTCTTGATTTATATTTTTTATAATACGTCCAATTTAAAAAAAAAAAAAAAAAAAATCAAACAACAACAGGTAGTTGCTGACTTAAATCATTGAGATTCTTTAAAGAAAAATAAATTTGTTTGTCTATTCTGTTAACAAATGTTTTTAGTAGCAAAGCAATCGTAGTAATAGAAGAAAACAAGCTTAACCTTTTAAGGATTATTTAAATTTTAATTCATTTAAATTTTTTTTTTTTTTTGTTCATTTAATTCTTAAAGCAGGTAAATTTATTTTTACTGTCAAAATTAAGCCAATCTATTTACTATTATTTATTTGACATAATCGATTAAAATTTGTTAACAATGTTAGATTTAAAATGTCAAAATTGATTTAAAATTAAAAAAGAGTTGATCGTTTAAATAGATTGATCGGCTGCTGCTGCTACTGCAAATGGTTTAAAAAAAATGTTTTTTTTTTTAATTTAACATTTGTATCCAGAAAATTAGTAATTGCAGTGGCACGTGTTTGCTAGATTAGATTTATCTTAATTTGTCTTTTTAATAAAAAATTAAATGAAATTTTTAAAGTAACCAACTATAATTATTTTTTAGAATTTTTTATTATTTTATTCGTTAGCAATCATGATAACTAACCACTTTTAATCCTTATTATTCTTGTATCTAAGTAAATAATATTAAATATAAATTAATAATGACTTTGCTGATATTTTACCGTCGCATTATATTAAATGAAAAAATATTTTCAAAACCTTATAGCGTCCTATCCTAGTTTAGCTGCCTATCCAGTTGTCCCGTTTGTGTATTTAATAGCTCCGCTACTTTTTGCAACTTAAGAATAATAATAATAATTTAAATAAGTTGATTAACACAAAAATCTAAACACAGCATGTAACATAATTTCTAATTTTTGTATAGACTATAAGTAGATCACATTAAAGAATTTAGCATTAAATTACATGACAAAGGTTAAGGTCAAAACGGCTTAAAAAAAAAATAAAAATAATAAATAAAAAAAATTGTCAGTCAAATGTTAAGTAGAATACGGTTTAATTATTTTGAAGAGATTTTTATTTCTTTATTCATTTATATTTTTATTTCATTCATGTATTTGAAATAACTAAAAAAGAAAACATAAATGAAAACATTTTTTTCTGAATGAAATTAAAATACGATTTTTAAGTAGTGTAGTCATAGTTAACCTCTTAAATTTAGCGAAAACATTTAAATCCAATAGCAACAAATCGGATTAAGTAAAAGTTAAAAATACAAAAAAAAAAAAAATGTTTAATATGAATTTGTTTTTACTGTGCACACTTTTGTTGTTGTTGCATGTGGAAATTACAGTACAGTAGAGTATAGTTAATGTGTCCTGATACAATTTTTTTAGCTTACTTATTAGTAAATAATTTTGTTGTCTTGATTAACATGCAACCACCGTCTCTATATTTACTTAACCTAATTTATATACAGTGTTTTCATAGCACACTTAAAATCCATAAGATTACACAGGACATTCAATATAATGTTTTGCCATTTGAATACAAAATCGCAGAGAATAAAAAAAACTAAACAAAGAAGACATCTTAAGTCGTCTTGTATTGTAGAAAACGCACACTTCAAGGATTAAATAAATAAGTAAATCTAATGTAAAGTAGGATCAAATGTTTATTTATTATATTTTTCCTAAGCTTATTTGCTTGTTAACACAATTATTTGTTGGTAAATTCAATCATAATATTAATAACAATAAAAACGATATGAGAATAATGTTTAAAAATGTTGAAAATCAACAGCCGGTGATGACATTGAAAAGAAAATTGTTTCTTATTTTCCTTATATTGTTTTTTTTTTTTTTCTTTTGCATTTAAATAAATTTTTATTGTTTGTACTTAACCTACATAACACATGGTTAGTGCGGGTGATGATTGTTTACGCTATGAACATTATTTACCTGATTTACCATCAATATTTTACAACAATAACATTTAATTTGTTTGCAAATTTCATGTATAGTTGTTACAATTTAACACAATTAGTCGTCTGCATTATTAATCTTTAGTTATGACTGTAGAATTTCAAGCATTTCAAATATTATTTTATTATTTCATTAAAAACATAAATAGAAAAATTGTGAATTTATTTCTATTAGAATTGATTTATATATCAAAACCATAAAAGAATATTAATTAACATGATAAAAATAAAAAATTGTGATTAGTCAGTTATAGAATAATAATCCATAATAAATATATGTGAACGTCTACAATGCATAAATTCATTATAAAACAATATATTTTTGCTTTAATTTATACATTTATAATAATTAAATTTTTATTATCTACACGCCATTAAATTATTGTTAAAAAAAAAAAATAATAATGAAAAAAAAATATATAAATTTATTTAGTACTACACAGTACAATGAAAAATCAATAATTTAGTACAAAAAATTTATTAAAGACTCCGAATATTGTAAACTTTGTCTCTCCGAAAATATATTCTAAAAGCGAAGAAAGAAAAAAAACATAATCAAACGCATGCGTTTAATGAAAAAACAGCACAACCTACCTTACAAGTGAGAATGGTAATATAAGTATTAGGCGAAATATTCGATCGTATTCTTTACTATAATAAAAAAAAAAAAAAAACAAAGCAAGAAAATCTCATAATAAGGGAAAAATTTGAATTAAAAAAAAAAAAAGTTCAACTTCACTAGTTAAGTAGCTGCTTTGAGTAAGACTGACTGGAATAAACGGTATCACGGTTAAAAATATCGTAATAAATATTTTTATAAATAGAAAAATGTTAAAATATTCTTTAACAAAAATGTTAACCGATAACAATTAAAGGAATATTAAGTGCACAAAAAAAATAATAATAAATAAACATAAAGTGAATTAAAAAGTTTAACTAAATAAATATATAAATAAAAAGTATAAAATAAATATTGTATAGAGAGAAAGATTACGGTACGTAAATTATGTGATTTTGTTATTAAAATCCCTTATTGTTGTAACTTTTATATTTTTGATTGTGTAACATTCGTAGAATTTACAACGAATTTTTCCTATTATCGTACTTACCACCTTGTAAAAAGCTTCTTTTTTTTTCACACACACACTTGATAGTTAGTTCAAAAGATAAATTTTTCGTATAATAATTCCCAAGTATGAGCGATGGTAGGCAGTAAAGGAATGTTTTTAAATAAATTCTGTATAGGAATGAAAATCGCCACCCAGTTTATTTTCCTTAACTTTCCCTTTATTTTATCCATAAGCAAAAAAAAAAAAAATAAAAAATAGAAAATTCGCAAAAAATATATAAGGCAAAAAAAAAAATCAAACGCATACACACATTACAAAAACATATACAGATTTAAGCTTTAGCTCACCAGCTATTGTGCGGTTTATCACATATACATAATTTTCCTTTCTTTCTATTTATTTATATTCTTCGGTTTTTTCTTTTCATTTTCTTGCATAAAACTTTAATATTTTCGTTTAAAAAAAAAAAACAATTCGTTTTCTTAACTTTTATTCGTTTTACTTTTTCTATTTATTTGCTAATCTCTTTTCTATTTTCGTTTCTTTTCTTTTCATTTCTTTTTTTTTTTTTACTGTAGCGTAATTTGGTTAATTTTTATTTCTCCGTTTTTGTTTTTTTTTTTTATTTATTATTTTTATTAATAAAATAAATCAATAAATATGTTTTCCCTGTTTCTTTTGCTATTTGGTCTTTTATTGTGACAATTTTTTTTTTTTTTTTCGTTGTAAACTAGAAAATCTATCGCCAAACACAAAAGTTTATGCAATTTGTTCGCTTTTTAAAGCTTTTTTTCTTTTCTTTTCTTTTCATTCTTACTGTACGATTCACATTGATTTTCTTTCCTTCACATAATCTTTTTTTTATTTGTATTTTTATTACATAAATTTTTTTCTGTTTTGTTAAACTTTTGATGCTGTTTACAATCTAATAGAATAATTTGTTTGCAAAAAATAAGAAAATTATTTTTTTTTTTTTATTATTTAAATTTATGCTTTTTTTATGATAAAAAAAAAATATTTTTTTTTTTTGTGTTGGATTTTTTAATTAATTTACAGTGAATTCTCGGTTTTTTTTTTTTTGTATTTTATATTTTTCATTGAATAAAATATAATGCAATAAGCAAGTACAAGGTCAATTTTTTTTTTTTTTTTCTGTTTATTCTACATATGAATTAGTTATTTCGTAATAAGTTTTGCAAAAGTAAAACAAAAATATATTTTTTCATGTTAATAAAACACGAAATGCATGAACTATATTTTTATAGTATGTTATAATTTACTTTAGTAGTAATTAGTTAATTTTTTTTCTATAGTAATTGAATTATTGAAAAATTGTTTTTATTTTATTTTTTGATGTGTAATATCGATAAAGCTTTTCGCTTATCTGATATTTGTTGATAATTGATTTTTATATTTTTTTAGTTAACTACTGGTAATGTTGTCCAATCAACTATATTATCCATTAATTTTGTTACATAGTTTTGGTTTAACTAGAACAAAAACAGATCAATTTATATAAATTCGATTAGTTTACCGACATATTGATGGATTATTTTTTATGTGAATTCGATATTTCTGTTTTTATTTTTCGGTTTTACAATTAGGTTAAAGTAATAACAATTGTATTTAGGGGAAGAAAGAAAGGAAAAAAGGCCACAAATTACATGTTTTACATACTCAGATTACTTGACAAATTACCACATTATGTTGCAGGGTCGTTTCCAAGTTATCAAATAACCAAATAAGCTAGAAATATTATCGTAAAATCATTAAGATAAAAGCAATGCAAATAATAAAAATCCTGACCTATTATTACTAAAAAAATAAAAAAATAAAAAAAAAACTATTTAACTTCTTGTAGCAAATGTTTATCACGATAAGTTAGATAATTCTCTATTGTTTCTAATCGCTTATCACTGTATCAGTCAACGATGACTCGAAGTAAGCATAGACTGTAGTCTCAGATATTTGCTTATTCTAAGAAGAAAACATGAAATGATAAAGAAACATGAGCTTTAAAAGTCATTAATAAATCGCTTTTGCTGCTAGCATTATTTAAAACTAAAGCAAAAAAAGAAAGAAAGAAAGTGTTTTTATAAAGTTCTAATTAAAGTGTTGAAACAAGTTTGTTAAATTATTAATCGAGAAAAATCAATAATAATGATTTTTGTTAACAAATAAAACAAACAAACCAGTGAATCAAGTACATGTCGTGTATTTATTTTATCCCTTAATTATTAATTTCTTTAAACAAAACCAGTGTTGAAAGCACTTGGATTTTTCTTTAGTTTAATACATTTTCTTTTCCCTTATCATTAACAATTTCTGTACTCTGGATAAACATTTATAATGAAACGTTATGAAAGCACGAAATGTAAATAATAGAAAATGAAAAAAAAAACAAAATATACTTGAGAAATCAAAAACCATTATCAATCCTATCATGTTATTAGAAAATGACAGTGATTATTATAATAAAAGAAAAGAAAAAAGAAAAATAATAATAATAAAACGATGACGTAAAATGAACAGTAAACATCAAAACAGTATGACGCGTTTTCGTGACGCCAAGTTTTTCTTCTATGTTTTTTTTTTTTATTCTTTACTCAGTTAACTCAGTTCATGAGTTTTATTTAACTTCAATGATAGAAGTTTAAATGAAATAATAAATTACAATGAATGAATGGCAAATAATACTCTAATGATAAATAAAATTGTTGAAAAATTGATGATGATGATACTTATTGTCATATTAAATGGAAAAAAGTGATTTTCATATTTTATTTTGTCACCTCTTTTTTTTTTTTAATATTTTCATTTATTGCATTAATTACAATTAAAGGGGTTTTTTTTTTTTTAATTTTACTTTAAATAACATTTGACATGCTAATTGTAACAACACAGTAGCAAAATAATATTTAAGCACTTCAAGTGTTATAACATTAAAATAGCCATTAAACCTATTAATTTCATTTAACGATTTTTGATGGACATTTATTACAATTTTTTTTTTTTTGGTTTTTATTTTTAGTATAAATTTATAAAATGAGACGGACAAGACGTCATGGCAGATTCTGGCATATCGGCATTTTATTTTTAGTTTACTCATGCCTACATGTTTATTCAGCAACAATTGGTGGCTCATCTTCGACATCCTCATCCGCATACACTGAAAGAGATGATGAGAAAGCAGAGGAAGTTAATGTGTATACATATAATCCAAATTATAATATCGATTTACTTGTAACAACTGATAAATATGAGGTTTTATTCACAAAAAAAAAAAAATAATAATAATTAAAATTTTTCATTGTTTGTTGTAAAAATTATTGTGTAATAATAAATGAAATTTTTTTTATTTAGGATTTTACAACACTTGATGAGCTATCTACAAAACCGACGCACTTTAATCATCATGGCAAACCTACATGGCGACCATTAAGGCAAAATTGTACACCACCAGCAATTGAACAATTTCCAAAACCATTAATGGGACCAAATATACGCAAGCACGGTGGTTTAATTATTCATGTAATCGTTGCTATTTTTACATTTCTCGGTTTAGCTATTGTTTGTGATGACTATTTTGTATCCAGTTTAGATAGAATATGCGAAGGTAAGCATAATTTTATTTCCTTTATCCTTTATTTTATGTTTTATTTATAAAAATAAACAAAAAATAGAAAAAAGAATCTAGAATATTACATAATTAAAGGTGAACTAACCAGAACCACCTTAAATATTAAAAAAAAATAAAAATATTGTTGACACAGTGTGTCGTCATAATACCGAAAAATAAAATTCTTTATATAGAAAAGAAAAAATCTTGAACGAAAACGTTTTATAAAGATAAAAATCTCTTACCACGTAAATTGGTGGATTTTTAAAAATGAATGAAAGTCCATTGAATGCAATCAAGAGATTCACCAATATAATTAGCTTTCAGTTTTAGCTTTAATTAGCAGATCATTATTCCTTTACAATGTTAAAGTGCATTAAATAAGTAATAAAATCACATCGATGTGCTGTATATGCATTTTCAATTACTTATTTCAATTGGATTAAATTTTATAAGCTCATAAATACAAAAGCAATTGAATTGAATTCCAATCTTTGCCATTTTTTTTTTTTTTTCTTTTTTATAAAATTCTGCATAGAATTTATTCTGTCGAAGCATCAATATTGTTTGCTGTTTGCTATCGAACTGCTCATTATTTTTCAACAATAAATTATTATTATAAAATGTTTATGAATTATTATTAATATTAGTTTTCTTTTGAGCAGAATTAAAATTATCACCTGACGTTGCTGGTGCAACATTTATGGCGGCAGGAAGTTCAGCACCTGAATTAGCAACCGTAGTTATTGGTGTTTTCTTTGCAAAAGATGATATCGGTTTGTTTAAATATATAAGAAAGAAATTTATTATTGAAATTGATTCTATTAATGATTAATGTTTTTTTTTTTTGTAAAAGGTGTTAGCGGTGTTATTGGATCAGCGGTATTCAATATAATGTTTGTTATATCTGTATGTGCTCTGTGCACCGGTACTGTATGCCAATTAAATTGGTGGCCACTGGTGCGTGACTGTTTCTTTTATTCGGTATCAATATTAGTAATGCTCGTCATTATATTTAATGACACAATATCATGGGTAATTATTGTTAATCCAAAAAAAATAATAATGATAATAATTCTAACAATATTAATGAATTTTTTTTTTTCTCTAATCCTTCAAATAAAAGGTTGAAGCACTTGTAATGATAATATTTTATTTTATATATTGTATTGCGTTACATTTTAATTCTGCACTTGAAAAATGGGCCCATTCATTAAAACTTCCAATTAAACTTCCTACAAAAGAAGAACAATCAGCCTTGGTTACATACAAAAATCTTCCAGAAACTTCTTATACTCAGGGTAATGATCAAGGACAAGCTGTCACTAGTTTAACACAGGAGCCACCAGCTGTTGTACCACCAGAACCAACTGATAAGGGTTACGCTGCTTACATGGATCCGAATGCTAGCTGGGATCCAAATCAAGCTTGGGGTGATTCAGCTGCACAGCCAACACCAGCAGTTGCTTCTAATTTAAGCTCGTACAACCAGCCTAATGGTAACAGTTGGGGGGATTCAACTGGAAATATAAATGCATGGGATACAAATGCAACTACAGCACAATCAAATTATGGACAACAAAATTATGGATACAATAATGGTGGTGAACAACAGCAACAAGCAGAACAAGTAATTATTTTCAAAATTAACCTAATTGACTCAAATGATTGCAAAATTTTCAATAAATTTCTTTAAGGATAACACGAATAAGCAACAGCAAGTGCAACAAGTTCAGCCAGTTGCCCAAACAGGTGTTGTTACCGATTACTACAAATCAAGGGAACCGAAAACGACAGAACCATTTAATCCTTTGGAGAAACCAGTTGACGGCGGAATTCTAGCACAAATATCATGGGGTGTAGTATACCCAATTCATTATATGTGTCGCCTAACAATACCTGACTGTCGTACAGATAGATTTAAAAATTGGTATGCGTTCACCTTTTTTGTTTCAATGATCTGGATCTCGTTTTATTCATATTTTATGGTAATTTTATGGTTTCACAAGACTTTACATAATTATTTAAAGTTTTTTCCTTTATTAATAATTTTCTTTTTGCTTCTTTTAAGGTCTGGATGATTACAATAATTGGTGCAACTTTAGGTATTCCGGACACAGTAATGGGATTAACATTTGTCGCCGCTGGTGTTTCTGTACCGGATGCCCTTAGCTCAATAGCTGTAATTAAGGAGGGTTATGGTGATATGGCTGTGTCAAATGCGGTTGGCTCAAATGTTTTTGATATATTAATCTGTCTTGGATTACCATGGTTTATACAAACTGCCATTATAAAACCCGGCTCACATGTCAATGTTATTTCCAAAGGTACAGTTTTTCTTTTTTTTAATACCAAAAACCACAAATATTAATAATTCTTTCTCGTTTCTCCGTTAAGGCCTTGCATATTCAACATTATCATTGTTATCAACGGTGTTATTCTTATTAGTAGCAACACATTTAAATGGTTGGAAACTGGATAAACGTCTTGGCATAGTATTGATGCTCTGGTATTTATTCTTTATAACATTAGCATCTCTATATGAACTTAATGTATTTGGACAACTAAACCCACCTGAATGCCCAAGTAAGTATTTTTCATTAGAAAACGCCCAATAGAAAAATATAAACATTTCTCTAAATGTTTTTCACAATAAAATTTCCCAAATTTAATCTAAAATTGAATTATTACAAACCCATTTCATGAAAAACATGCAGGGAAATTTTTTTTATTTATATGTCGTGCACGTACAGCAAACAAATTCGCAAAAAGAAGCAAAAAAAAAAAAAAAAGAAATGAAAAATGTTTATTATTCTAACATCTTGTCAACGTTAAATTACATTTACAGAGCAAAATTTACCACGAGTCTCTTATAAACTTAATTATATATGTAAACTTAACGCAAACAAATACATTAAGTAGATTTACATAAATAATTTATTAAAGTTTATGATTTTATGTAAAAAATAAGCAAAAAAAAAAAAAAAAAAAAACAATGAAATAAAATGAGATAATATTAATTCACTCGATGCAAGCATGTATGGTGGGGTATTATGGGGCATAAACTTTAATAAAACACAAGTCTGGAATGCATCTACATTTTCAATTACTATCATTAGCATTTCTATATTCTAATTATCTTTTCTTTTCTTTTTGCTTCTAATTTTACATTTACATTTCGAACAAGACAATTATTTTGGTTAATTTTCTTAAGCTTTTATCGTCATGACAATTTCTTATTATAACAACTTTGATGGAATTAGTGAGTTTCAAAAGGAACAGTAGAGACACATTTTACAAAGCTTACAAACACCCGCCAATACTCTTTTTTTTTTGCGTTGCTCTCTTATACGAAAGTTTTTTTTTTTTTGTTTTATGTCATTTTCCTACCAACAATACAGACAAAGTTTTTTAAGCTTTTTCCATTTAAAAAATATTATTTTCATTCTTGTTTTAACTAATTAATTAAATTTGTGTATAACGTATACAATAGAATTAAATTATTATCGATTTTGCATCATTTTTATTTATTATAAATGATCCTTCGTTTAATTAACGTTAGGAAATGGAACTGATAGACAAAAAAAAAAAGTTTCGTTACCAAAAGAATATTTTAATAAAGAAACAACATAAACTTGTTGAGTTATTTATGAAAAAAAAAAAACAAAAACTTTCCATGATAAACTTGATTCCTTAAAATAAAAAAAAAAATAAATAAATAAAACAATCTTTAAATGTTTTATTGTTAAAATACGTGATTTTGATGTTTTTGACAATTTGTTACAAACGTACGGTACTGCGTTTTGTCCTACAAATGACCTGACACAATTCCCATATGATTTTTTTTTTAATTTAACTGTTTAATTCCCTAGGATGGTAACCTTTTAACATAAAAAAAAAAATTACATAAATTATTAAATGTAAATAATTCGTTTTTTTTTCTTTCTTTCTTTCATTTTAGGTTCTTATTAAAAAGCAACAACATTAGGTTTCAAAAAATGTTAACAAAAATCACTGCAAATTAAATATAAAAAAAAAAAAAGAAAAGAAAAGAAAAGTAAAAACATAAAATTGAAAATTTATTTATTTATTATTTAAATTAATTAATTAAAAATGAAAATTTATAAAAAATTATATAATTATTAAATTACCTTAAATAGTATTAAAAGAAAAAAAAAAAAAAGACACAAATGAAACATAATACATGGCTAACCAGAAACGAATTTTAGATGAAATTATTGATTAATAATAATAAAAAAAAATTAAATTATATTTGTTGTGAAATGTGTTTCATAAATATTTAATTGAAATTCTAAATATAAAAAGAAAAAAAAAAAAAAAAAAAAAAAAACGTTTAATTTCTTATCAATAATAAATTAAATATTCTCTCTCGGTTCCTAAAACAATAACGGATTATGGAAAACAAATATTTACATGATAAGCTAATTTGTACTTAGATTTTATGTAAAATAAAAATTCATAAAAGGAACAGTAGTACAGAGTTGTACACAAAATTCCATTAACAGTACATTTTATTAAGCTAAAAATTATTATTTTGTTTAATTTTGTTTTATAAAGAAATAAAACGTTAAATGTTTAAAAATAACTCTGCTATTGTAAGAAACCAGAGAAAAGAGAAAAAAAAACCTACCCTCATGTATTGTTATCCATTGATAATCTATTTAACGTTCTTATGTTACGTTAATAAAATGTTTAAAGCAAAAAAAAAACAAACATTTAATTAATTAAAGAAAAGAAAAGAAAAAAAAAGGTGAAACAAATCCGTTTTGTAATTTATATTTCCGAGATTTGATTTCCGTGTTTGTTTTCCTTGTGTATCTAAATGTTTTTTTTTTTTTCTATTTTATAATTTTAAAATTCCAAAGATACGTTTAAAGAGTTTTACTTTCAATGTTCTATTTATTTACAAAATTCATTGTTATAAATAATGACGATTTTTTGGATGCTTAATAATCCTTATTTAAAATTCGACACTGGACATTAAAACATGTTTTATTGATTAGAAATATACGGAAATAAACAGAAACTTCATGGAAACATAAATTAAATGAAATTAATCAGACAAAATTGATTGATTTATTTTTATATAAACGTGAAAAACTAACAATAGAATGATTATGTAATCGGTATAAAATATTAATTAGTCAATAATTACCGTAAAACTAGAAATAACATAAAAGACATTTCCTGGATGGCATTTTAACATAAAATTTTCCCTTTTATGTTTTATCTGGTTATTCATGAATGTAAAACTAGTTCAACGGAGCAAAACAATTCAATGTTTATTATCAATTGCTTGGTTGTCTTGAATGAACAGCAAATCTTTTTAATAAGGATTACATCAAAGAGGCAATAGAAAATCCTTTATACCTTTTTTTTTTTTTTGTGTATAAACGAAAAATAATTTAAACGTATCGATGTGATAATTTATTTGTTAAATAATCTTTCTTTCTAATAAAAAAAAAAAAAATCTTCTTCTTCTTCTATATATCCTTATCTAATTCTATTAACCATTAAAAAAAAAGTTAAATTAAATGTTATGTAATTATAAATTAAGTAATCTTAAGTAAAAACAATAATAATAATAATAATAATAATAATAATAAAATACTCTTCCCTTACTCTTGAATAATTAAACTCCACAGGCAAAAGGTGATAAAATTTTGTTCTTTTTTTTTTTTTTTTTTGTTTTATGTTATGTTATTTTCCCTGTATTTTAATCTATAATTTATTAAACTCCTTATCAGTATAAAGGAAAAAAAAATCTAGTCAATCATTTTATTATTAAGTAAAATAAAAAAAAAAGAAACAATTTCATTATTCCAAAATTAATTAAAGAATCTTTGAATTTTTGTTCTCGTTTTATTAATAAACGTGGTGATTAATTAAAAAAATTCAGTTATGAAATTGAATTTACTTTAATTTTGAAGTTAAAGAAAGAAGCAAAACATTATTACAGCATTTTATTGATAAATAGAGGAAATAATTTAAGTCTAATAATAATAAAGACGTTTTATTTACATAAAATTTAATCTAATCTTATATAATAAAATACTGTCGAATACCACCCACAGTTTATATATAACATTATATATAAATAGAAACATTTAATCAATGTTTTAATAAAAATAATAATAATAAAATGAATAAATTAAATTAAATGAAGAGAGGAGAATAGTTCAATTAAATTGCAAACTAGTTCAATTATGTTAAAAAAAAAAAAAAAAAAAGAAGAAATTTTAATTAAATTAATTAATTAGTTACTTATATTTGAATTATAATTAATTTATGAAATTAATGTAACTTGAGATCAATTATTTGAATCAATTAAAATAATTTGTTAGAAAAATTTTATTCTTGTGTGAGTGATAAAAATTTATTTAATTTTTTTTTTTAATTTTTCATTTTAATTTAATTAAATGTTAGAGAGATTTTTTTTTTTTTTATTTATTCATCTTATCTAATACTTGTTATTTAATTTTCTATTTATTAATACTATTTATCTAATTATATCATTATTTATGAGATATAAGATATAAAATGTAGTTTGATAATAATAATAATAATAATAATAATAATAATAATAATAATAATACGTAGTGGTATGTGGGAAAAATGATAACAAATATGCACTCATTCATTATTATAAAATGCACAATCTATTCAAACTCATCAATTAATTAACATGTATCGTGTTTGGTTTATTTAATTAAATCATAGCAAGTGGTAGCAAGTAATTATCAGGATGTTTAATGGAGCATTTATTGGTTTTTACTACAAACTCAGTGTTTTTAAAGCACAATCAGGTAAATATAAACCAACAAGACATTTAAAATGGATTTTAATAAAGAATTAAATGGATATTAGTCATTTTTATACTTGATTTCTATACACGAAATCTTAAATGTGTTTTACAAAAAAAAAAAGAAGAAAAATGAAATCAAATTTGTCAATAAAATCACTCTGCTAACAAACCGATATACAAAAATTAGTTTAGTAACTTTACACTAATCGGATTCAAATACACAATTTTGTTGAGCATTTACAAAATTAATTATTCATTAAACATTTATCAGTTAAAATTATAAATAAAACTAAAATAAAAGAAAATTTATTATAAATTTATAAATAATAATAATAATATATAATCCGACTTAGATGGATTATATTTTAGATAGGTGACTAATATAAAATCATTAAAAAAAAAATAAAATAGTAAAAGATGAAGAAAAAAAACCCCAATAAATAAAAAAAATCAACAAGATAAGAAAACACGTCAAAGAAATAGAATTAATTAAAAAAAAAAAAATGTTTATTATTATTATTATTATTTAAACTAAATTAAATTAAATTAAATATATATTTGCTAGTTAAGTAACATTATAAATTATTATAAAGCCTATGTGTGATTTAAATATAAAAAAAATAAAAAATATTGTAAAACAAAGAAACGTTAAATGTGTTTATCCCGTGTTCAACACTTGGCATTAATTAAATAAAATTATTAAAAAAAAAAAAAATATGTTAATTGTTAAATAAAATTATATTATATATATATATATTAAAGAATTATTTATTATGTTTCGTGTTATTCCTTAATTAATTAAAAAAAAAATGAACAAACAAACAAACCAAAAAAAAAATATTTTAAGGATAAAAAGAAAGAAAATCGTTAGCAAATACAAGAACCGAACCATTTAGTTTACAAAAAGAAGATGAAAGAAAAAACGATAAAACTTATCGATTTCACATAAATAATCCAATTAGCTTCAAAATTTTTATCAACTTTTGCTGCTTTTATTTCATTAGATTTATTAATTAATTGAAATTAAAATGAAAAAATAAACTAAGCAAAAATAGTTTTATTTTAAAATTGTAATTAAATATATAATAAATAAATATAATATATAACAGAAATATTATAAACAAAAATAAAAAAAAATATATAAGCTGACAATGAATTTTATATAATTATATTAATCACCCTGTTACAAAAGAAATGAAGAAAATATATAATAAAAAAATTATTATTTTAGTTAATAAATGTTGTATTATTATTAAATAATTATAAATATTATTATATAAAGCAGTGTTGCATAATCTACGTTACTCCATTAATTATACTATAGACATAATAACGTTACTGCTCTGTTATTCGGTATTGTAACGAAATAATTTACGTTATTATGTTACTTATAAATATGTAAATATTTATATGAATTTTTTACAAAATCACATATAATTCACATGAAATTTAGTTATTTTAGATTTGTTTTACACAATGTTTTATCAAATGGAACAAAATACCGAATATCGTGTCTTTAACGTTTCTATTTTCCATGTTATTCTTTATTTAAGTTTTGTTATCATTATTTGTTAGTACCATGCAGTAACATTTCGCAACACTGATATAATCACAAATTAAAAAGAATAAAGTTTCCAATAATTTCTTTTATAATTTTAAATTTATGCAATAATTATAATTAATTAATTTAAAAAAAAAAAAAATCCCAAATAATAAATAAAATATTTATATGACAATAAATGAAATAATCTTATTAATAAAAAAAAAAAAAATAATAAAAAAAGCATAAAAATGAAAAGACAAGAAAGCCTTAACTAGGTTTGACAAATAAATAAATAATAAAGATTTATTCATTATAATTACAATATAAACACTTTTGAGTTTCTTTTTCATTTTTTAAATTAAATTTAATTTATTTGTTATTATCCATCCTGTTGTAAACATTATTGTTAAATAAATGTATATACAAAAAAAAAAAAAAAAAGAAAAAATTATATAGATATATATTAAAATCTAAAGAAAATATTACATATAAATATATATTAATTAATTAATTAAATGAAGAAATAAATGCTGTTTATTTTGAGAAAATAAAATTGCTTTCTAGTAAAAATGTTTGTTCGTATTATTATGGCCTCTATCATGTTAGACTAAAAAATAGACAATGATCATTTTTTTTGTGTTTCGTATTATCAAAGACGCAAACGATAAAAAAATGATGTTTGCCGAATCGTAGTGTATTATGCAAGGCGCAATTTAGGTTGTTTGTCTAAAAAATCTAAGTTTTTCATCACGTCAAATATTTGCGTGATGGGTAATAAAAAATCATAATTAATTAATTTTACGGCTATATTTTAATGAGAAATGATTTAAATATTGAAAATAATTGAAGTTATGATATAAAAACATACATTAATTGAATAAATTAATTAATTTTGATTAAAATAAAAAAAAAAAAATTTCAAATTTTTAATCAAAAAAAAAAAATTTTTTTTTTTTTTTAAATTTATTTAATTATTGTTTTTGTCATTTGTAGTATTTTTAATCATTATTTCTTTTATCTGAAAATATTAAAAATATTAAGAAAATTTTATAAAAAAAAAAAAAAATTCATTCAAAAAATAATTTTTTATAAATAAATTGCATGAATTTGACATTAGTTATGCAACATCCCCATCTATTAACAAATATAAAAGTAAAACGCATCACAAGTCTATAATAATAGCAACCATCATTTTTCGTGAACGACAGAAGCGCAAATCTATATTTTTTTTAGTCTAACATGATAGAGGCCAATTATACAATAATATTATTAAAAATGCATGAATAAATAATATAGCCGGTAATAGCGCTGAATAAACAAACAAAATAACAACAATGAACGCACTTCTTTGACATATAATATATTATTATTCAGCAAAATACAAAAGTTTTTAGTTTTAAAAACCGTTAAATTAAAACCTTTTTGTCTAGCGATTATTCTAAAATCTAAATAATAAATATGACATGAAATGACCAAACTTGTTTAAATATTATTGTAAGAAAGTGCTGATGCAATTATATACGGTTTAACATGTTGATAAAATTAATCGCGTTTTTATTTAATTTTATTCTCCTTTGTTACCTTTTTTCTTCATTATCTTATCAACAAATGTACTCTTATCAGAAATTAAGTGCTTTTTAATAAAACAATATATTTCAATTAAGTACTGATTTAATTCTACAAACAAGTTGTTTTAATAAAATATAAGCATAAGCATGAAATACATAATTTTATTTGTTTTACTTAAGGTATGTGATTTATACAAAATAAAATTTTATTAATTCATAAATGTTATCATCAAAAATAATAATAATAATAATAATAATAATAATTTCAGTTTGTATTTGTTACAAGTTTAACATGTGATTTTCATTTGGTTGAATTAAACCCAGATGTTTTACAACATTTACCACCAGAATGCCAAGAGATTGATCCAAGTGGTGACTTATATCAACAAATGATTATAGAATCATTATTATTTACAAAATATCAAAATGATTTAAATCATTATGAAAAGGATAAAGATGAGTCATATATTGAAACTAGTGAAGAAGAAACAATACCAAACAAAGATTGGGAACTACGTGCAAAAATTTACGACGAAATATTATTGTACGAATGTGATAATGATTCAGAATCGAATAAAACACTCGCGGAAATAACACAATGTTTAATTGAAAAACGACAAATTATGATTGATGATGGTTTTCCAGAGCTTAAAATTATTACTTAATCTAATCTAAATCTTGTGTTTTGTATTATTTGGTTTATTTAAATAAAATTCTCCACTTATTTATTCTATAAATAATTATAAATCATAATCATTTATTTCATCAACAAAATACGATGCTAGTTTACTGATTATATCTGTTGAATTCTCATCATCTATATCTACATCATAATCAACTTTTCTCTTCTTCACTTCTGGTTCAAATGCATTTGTTTTCATTAGAATATCACTATCAATTTCTGCTTTCTCATTAGTATTACTCATTTCTATTGCTATAACATTAGAAACATTAAAAATGTCTGATTCAACATAATCTTTATGCATTGGAATTTCTACAATCTCATTTATTTCAGGAGATGGAATTGATTTTCGTTCAAAATTAAAATCTTTATCATTTGTTATAGACTCTTCCACTGCAGTACTAATATTTGTTTTATTTTCATTTATAATTTCCATAGTTATATCAGATTCAGTGATTTTAGTAGACGTTTGAGATAGTGGTTCATCAACAATTGTATCTATTAACGGTGACATCATTTCAGTGAACAAATGTGATATAGAATCATTACTTTTATTAGTAATGTGTAACGCTTCTTTAATATCGCTCTTATCAGGATACAAATATAATTCGCCTTTATGCGGATGTAGAATACCTTCTAATGAACGTACAATATCTTTACAAGTGTCTCTGTTTTTACAATCATCATCTTTTATTTGAGCTAACGATAATATCTCTATACCATACTGTATTGGTGATGGGCATAAATGATGACTGCACGATATTACATTATGCAAAACAATATATAAATTTTCACGACATTCTGATGAATCGTATAAAGATGAATTGTTCTCCACTGAGTTTAGTAAATTCAATGCAATTGTAACTACTCTCTCTTGTATTATCTGTTATAAAATTATTAAAATATATTTATTTCTTATCTAAATCGATAATACAAAATACAATATTTACCTTATGCAAAACGGGCTTGATAAAACAACCAGCTGCTTGTAGGATATTTTTCAAGCAAATCAAAGCTGCTGAGCATAACTCAGCATTCTCAATATCTGATACAATTACTTTTGTATTCTGTGCAGCATGTGTTTGGGAAATATTTGATGAATCATTTTCAGTTGATTGTAACTTCTTTCTAGCTCTTTTAGACAAGTATTTACGACTGCCACTTAACACTTTGAGGACAACCTTGCTTTCGTATGGTGTAATATCATTTAAAATTTCTTCAATTATTTTATCAATTATCATTTCAATTCGGCTTCCATAGCTCATTGTTTTACACCACAAACTTATAGTATTATATGTAGCTATCTTTAAATTAGTAAATGGTTTTTTAGTCCCTTTAGACACCCCAGTCGATGTCCAGTTTATTAATTGTTTTAATATTTCACAAATACTTTTGCAATATAGACTCATATTATCTTTTAGAAGTAATATAAGAGAATCTAATATATTAAGCAAGTGAATATGAATTTGTGGTATTAAAGCTCCTAATATAATATTGTCAAAAATTAAATTTTTCGATAGTGTTGCACAATTGATTGATGTACCACGTAAAATTAATTTGATTACTTCCATTGGACGTATACCTTTTGGAGTTGGAAATGGTTCACTAAAGCATAAAATAAATTAATCTAAATCCTGCTTAAATCTATTATAAATATCACTTACATTAAAGCAATTTCTAAAAATGTAGTCAAATTCATAAATCTGGTTACAAGTTTTGTTGTTTTTGTAACTGGTGAAATATTTCCATCTATCTCTGGTATATTCAATGGTGTGTTATTAGAATCATTTCCAATAGTTTCAATAACATTACTGTACAAAGAATTTAAACAATTATGAATACTTTCTATGATTTGTAAATGATATTGGGTCCATGGTGTTTTTACAGAAACTATTTGTTGTCCACTTTTAACCTAAAAACATTTATAATTATTACTGGAAATGATTTATTAAATAAAATAATAAGAATATACCTGTTGTAGCAGATGTAAGGATTTACCGGCTGCATAAACTATATCATTATCAGTACTATCAACAAATGGTAGCAAAAACTTTTCAATAATATTCTTAAATGGACCTGAGGAACTTGAATATGTTTTCAAACATATTTCCAAACATCCAAGAGCATTCAAATAATACACACTAGGGGTATTAACAATAGCATCAACTATTTTTGATAGAATATTATTTTTTATTGCTTTCGATAGCTCGGGAATTTCAACCGACTTATTAAGAAGTTTTTCTGTAAAAGAAAATCAATTTACATTAAATTGTTTCAATATAATATAATATTGCACTTTAAAACTTTAAATACCTAAAACGTTATATGCTACCGGAATGGAAGATTGCTGATTTTTCTGCAAACAAACTTTTATTGTTAAATTAAGCCAGGTAACACCACGTTCCTCCAATACACCGGTATCACATTGTGGCAATATTGTGTTTAATAACAAAAGACCTTTATTTTTATTTTCCGTATTACTCAGAAAATTTGATATTTGTGAATATAATGGATCAACTAAACTTCCACTCTAAATTTTAAATTGAAAATAAAAGTTTTAGAAATAATTTCTAATTTTAGGTTAAATTTATTGAAAATACCTTATTTTGAAAAACCTGATGTTCTCCAAATGTATTTAATAATAATGGAAAATATTCTGGTTCTGAAGAAAGAATCGTTTGATATATATTTAATATAGTATTCATTTTATATTAATTTTTATTTAATTATTTAACATTATAAACACCAACTAACGACCAACAAACACGATAGGGAATTACCAAATTGAAACATAACCTTACTTTTAGCACGTTAAATTTTTTACAAATCAAATGAATTATCAAAGTTACAAACCACAAAACATTGAATATATGCAAACAAATTTTTTTATTGATATAAATTATTTTTATTGCTCTTTTTCAAATACAGGAAATGTAAATTAAATTTATAAGAAAACTTTTGATCAGTTGATAAGTATTAATAGATTGGAAGGTGTTCAAAAAATGAATGCTTCAAGTGCAGCCACAGAAGGTACAGCAAATGCCCATTTTGGAATTCTTTTTAATAATATTATAAAAGCGGGAGTATGCTCTTTATGATATTCCCAATGAGTAGACACTACAGTTATATCAATCAGTGGACCATCATAATTTTCCATTTCAGTCTTTAAATCTAAGGTGACATTCATCGGTTCACCATCTACACCATGAGTTATCATAACAAAATACCCATCTTCCCCATTAAATTCATTTGGATTTGGAATTGTTGGCAGAATATTCCATTGATTTAATCTAACAGTTGCCTTGGGCCTTAATAAAAATGATGTCAAAACATTTCCTAAAATACAAAATTTTATTATTTATCAAAAGTAATTAAATTAAATAAATTAAAAGCCTACCAGTTAGTGTTAGTTCTAATCGTCGTTCATGAGAGTTTAATTGTTTATTAGATAATAGTTTTAGACTAGTTTGTTGTCTTATCATTGGCGTTGGGCCAGGCAACCAAAAACCACTGAAATTTGTTTATTCAAATTAATCATTGAATGTTTGAAAGCTCATAAAAAAATTTACCCAGTATGCAATTGACGAGCAGAGTAAAGTGGTAATCCACAAAAAGCTTCTGTGACACACATATTGTTATCTAACTGATGGATTGGTGTATCTGGTGCTGATAAACTTTCAATAGTTTTCCGCGCATTTCTATCCATTTCACGTAGCCAATACCCAGAATCAGTATAACGGACATGGCCATTTATATCATAAAATGTGCGTAATGAATGCTGAAAATTCAAACAGGAGTTTAATAATAATTTTATAAAGTTTTCACTTATTTGAAGATTACTGTAATAAAAAGTCGTTGTGGTTTTGGACTAGTTACACTGTCATCTCGATATGGAAAACCAATATTTGTAAAAATTATTATTAAAGCAGTTGCACCCAATATAGACAGCATACATCCCAAGAAATTGTACATTTTTTTCAGTAGCAATATCAGTGGAGTCTGAAAACAATCAAAATGATAGAAAATAGAAAAAAAAATTTACATAGCAATAGATACAAACAATGTAACTGGTAGCGAAAAATGTTAAAGCAGCACAAATAATTCCAATTGTAACATCCGGATTTTTTACAGCACCCGATCTTCCAGAAATCGGTATAAAAATACTTAAAATTAAATGATAAAAATTTGTCGTCCATAAAAGTACAAATGTTTGTCCCAGCATATGAACAAATAACCAATTATGTGCTTAAAATATACAACGAAAAATTTATTTAATTAAATTAACAAAAAAACCAATCAAATAATTAAATCAACATACCAGAATTCTGTAATTTGCTTATAAATATAATAAAGTTTGTAAAGCAAACAATTAATAATGGCAGCATAATTGCATAACCAATTTTATAACCAGTTAATGTTAATACAATTGTTAATAAACTCCAAAATGCATTTGTTCCATTTAAACGAGCTTGCAGCTTTAAGCCTAAGCTTAACGGCGCCTTAACAATTAAAAATTATTTCTCTTTCATTATTATTAACTCTTTGATAATTGATTTCAAATCTTACTTTAGTATTTTTGAATAATTTATCCATTACGAAATAAACTAATGATTGGATTATGATGGCTGGAACAACGTAAATCCCAACAGCTATGTATTGCACAGCGTACCTAAAATTAAAACAATTTAATTTGGCAATGAAACAAATTGTTTAAATGAAAAACTAACCAACTCATTGATTTTCCTATTGAATCCAACTGATAGGATATTAGCATGTTAAATAAAATAGAAGCACCTAGCGCGACAATGCATGAGATAAATCCAATTATTGCTTCTTTCTTTATAAATTTCCTATGAACCCCTAAAAAGCCAATTTGGTAAGTATTTAGATTTAAAGGAATTAAAACTATAAAAATTCACCTCTTGTTATTTGTGATAAGGATATAAACGGTATGCCTATCGATAGTAAACTAATTACAATATTAATCAAAATACCAATATCGTTTGAGTAATGAATAAAGAATAAACCAAGGAAATCAAAAAAGACGGTAGAACCTTCAGAATATTTCTCGATATCATCTAAATATTCTGAATTTGCAATTCCCTTTGTTAATGCTAAAATATTATCACCAGTACGTTGCAGAACATCTAATGGTAAATAATCAATATGATCGTATTTTGTGTGATACCTGTAACCGTTCATTACATGTGCAAAGTCCATCCCTACAAGAATAAAAACATGATTATACACATGAATTATCAATAATACGAATTATAATCTACCGGGAACATATCCAAAATCTCTAAATATACGAAAATCAGTATCGGATGGTATTAATCCAGATTGAAAAATTTCTTCAGCAGCTACTTGTGCATGTGGATACGGAACAAATTTTGCATAAAGCTATAAAATATAATTATAATTAATTAAATAAAACAAGAATTTCTGAAAGAAAATACATCAATAAGCCATGGATTTTTAGGTCCCGTCTGAAATAAAATCTCTTTTCCTCCAGAACCAACGGATTCAAGGTTAAGAAAAGCTGCAATCCAAAACAATACAATACAAAACATTAATAAAATATTTCACAACAAAAAGATAAATTTGATTTTGACCTTTAACATTTTTAGCCCAAGGATGCTGGCTTACAAAACCATGTGACGCTTGTAATGGAGTTTCTTCAGCGCCATTAAATAAAAATAAAATCGTATGACGATTAATATGTTCTTGGCGTGAAAGTACCCTTAATGTCTCTAACATAACAGTACAACTAGCAGCATCATCACTGGCCCCTAACAATTAATTTTTATTTTTACTTTTTAACAAAAAAAAAATGATTTTGTGTAAGATACCTGGACTACCAGCAACTGAATCAAAATGACAATTAAGCATTAGAGTTTGATTAGTTTTTCCCTCACTTTCACCAACTAATTTCACAATTATATTTTGAACATCTCTATAAACATTTGTCATGCCATGCGGCTTCATGTCCAGATAATAGGAACCAGATACGATTTGTTTATCAAAAATAATTTTTTGATTTTTATTTGCAAGTTGCGTAATGTAAGAGATTTCACGCTTTAAAAAGTCTACAGCTAATTCCTCATTACTATAACTTCCAGTTGGTCTAGGACCAAAATCTGTTATAATTTTTAAATCCTTCCATGCTCTTTCGGATATAAATGATTCAGGATGTTGTGCCTTAAAAATATTTTTTTGTTTATTAATTGTGTGACTTGAGAGTTATTTTACGTTTGCTCACTTGATCAGAGTTTTTTAATGGCTTTGGAAGTTGCATTAGCAGTAATTGCGACAAGAGTCCAATTGACAGGAAATAAATAAAGATTACTAAACCCCACCATTGTGAGACGTGATGAACGCTGCTTTTTGTATAATCTAAAAATTATTTAAATTTCATAAATATGGTTTTCATATATTATTATTCAACTGAACTAACCTATATCTGGATCGATAACCTTTTGTGCATTTCGCTTTTTTCTATTATTCTTAGAAAATGTATAATAATAAAGCATAATCATATTAATTAAATAATTAACAAAAAAAAAAACATATTTAATATTACCTGAAACATTGTCTAATTAATTTTATTAATAACAGAATTTTCTTCCCCGTAAATTGTTATCTATATGCCGCATTTGATTTATACTGGATTTAAATTATATTTTAGAAATTTCTCTTCTTTTTTTTTTGTATAATAATGTTATAAAGGTGATTGTACCAAAGGTAAATAAATAACAAAATTTATCTTAATAATTTTTAGATAAAAATAAATTTCTGAAATAAATTAACATTTAGATAAAAAAAAGAAGTTTTTACAAAACATTTGTTTACTTTTTTTACTGTTTTTGACATTTCATAAAACTGTTTTATCATTTATTTTATTTTCGAGCAGTTGCAGTCGCAGTTTTAACATGCAACACGTACCTTGCAGCTGCATGCAATACTATTGTACCATTATACGTTTTGGTATAAATGAAATGCCTGTCTTTCTGGCAACAATAAAACTTAAAATAGTGAAAATCTAAATTCAGTTTGTCAAAACATAAGAGTAACGGAGAATAAACGCAATCATATTTAAACATCGTGCTGATAAAAAATATAATTATTTGAAAAAAGAAATAATCAAAATTAAACAGAATGGATAATAGCATCAGTTCCGATAAAAATGGTACGTGAAATATGTTTTTATTAAATATAAATTCTATTAGAAAATAAATGATAACAAGAAAATTTCAAATGAAAAAAAAAACAGTCATTTTTTTCACGAAGAAGAATTGACACCCGTTTGTCGACCTTTTACTCGTAAAATGTTACCCCCTTTTATGAAAAATTTCGATTTTTCCGATTCTCCCAATTAAATTTTAAATAGTAAATAACAAAAAACCAATATTTTTACTAGTAGTTGTATCAAAATAAGAATAATAAATTATTCATATAATGAAACTAAATAAATTGTTCCTTGAATTCTTTCTTATTCATATAATTTTTTGGAATGATTGCAGATGAAACAATAGATGAATCTGTTGAAGAAACGAGTGATGAAGAAACTAGTGATGAAGAAACTAGTGACGAAGAAACGGAATCAGAAAATTCTAGTGATGGTATTCTCTCTTTAATATATAATTTTTTGTTTGCACAATAGTAAAATGAATATTAAATTTCTAATTACATTACAGACAATAATGAAAGTGTTAACGATTCCACATATAAAAAAAAAGAAAAAAAATCAATTGGTCGTGTTAAGAAAACTAGAGAGGCCATAATTACATCAGACGAGGAGTCTGAAGAAAACGAAAGTACAGAAGAGGATAGCAGTGTTTCGGAAGACATAGTAGTTAAAGGTGCAAAAAAACGGAATCAAATTATATCTGATGATGTGTCTGATGAAGATGATATGCCAGTTGCTACTAAAATGATGAACAAAGCTAATCGTGTTACGCATAAGAAAAATGTAATATCTGATGATGATGATGATGATGAAAGTGAAAGTGAAAGAGAAGAAAATAGTGGCAACGAGAATAGTGACATATCAGAAGATGAGGAGGAAGAGAGAGTGTGTTTGTCACCAAGAGCCAGATATAGTATGACAGGTATTCGTCCCAAAGATTTGCCAAGTGACTCTAGTGATGAGAGTGGTGGAGAAGATTTAGAAAACATAAATGAATCCTATGAGCCACCTGGCTCAAATAATGCCTCTAATAACATTGAAGCATCAAATAATTCCAGTAAATCTTATGATACAGAAACTTCTGTGACTGAGGAACAAAATAATGACTGGAAAATAAATAATAGAAAAAGTCTTCAAATTTTAAATAATTCCATGGATGATTTATTTAATAATGATACTGAGAGTGATGCCGATGTTATTAATTCTTCACAAAATAATTTAGAGGAATCTACTAAAACTAAACGGAATAATAGAAAAAATAATTTCACTATAAATGGAAATGTAACAACATTAGATGATTCAGCTAAGTCAACAAATAATGACTCAATATTAGATATATCTGGTAAAATAAATTCTTTTTCATCACCAAAAGTGATTACTAAAGATTTAATAAATGAACCAGAAAACAAACCAAATATAAGTATTTTAGAAAATGAATCGGATTTGCATCTTTCAAATAAATCCCAAAATTCTTCAAGTGTTATACTAGAGAAATCAAATGTCGATGTTATTAGTATTGTAAGTGATTCAGATGATGATGTAATGATGGATGAAGTAGCCCCAATTGTTCAGAAGAAAATTACGACTATGTTTAAAACTGAAAAACCTATAAGTACAGACATTAAATATGTTTCCCAGGAGTATTATAATTTAGAGAAACAGAAATTAGATGTAATAAAAGAGGATCATAAAAAGTCAAAAATTTTAATTGAAACAATGCGTCATAAACTCCCAGATAAAGGTATTTTCTAAATAGTTTTTGATTATTTAAGAGTTTAATAATAATTTTTTTTTTTTTTTATTATGGCGGCTTCAAAAGGTTTAAAAATGCGGGAACGTATAGGGAGTCTTGAATTGGATATTAAAAGGCAAACAGAGAAATTAGCTTCCTTAAAAATTGAAGAAAGTATACCGAAAAAAGAGTTCATTGATGCTAAAGACAGAAAATCAGATATTTTATCATGGGATGACATCAAAGCGCAAACAAATGCAGTGCAACCACGCTTTGTTGGAAAAATAGGATTAACAAATTTTGAGGCACAAAAGACAATAACAATGACCTCATTAAAAGATATTTATGATTCTATAGGTACTTGTCCTAAAGAAACTGAATTGGCTACTCCGCCTAAAGGTTTAAAAGTAACATTGATGCAACATCAATTGTACGCTCTTACATGGATGATGTGGCGTGAAAAGCAAAAACCCCGTGGTGGCATCCTTGCTGATGACATGGGTTTGGGAAAAACTTTAACTTTGATCGCTTTAATTTTATTAAGTAATCAAAGCACCGAAGAAGATGATAGTGATGATGAGGACGAAGATGACAAAGAGAATAAAAAAAATATATCTGAATGGACATCTAAAGGGCGCAAAGACTGTATGAATTTAAAAATGTTGTTTATCCTTTAGATTAATTAATAATTTTGTTTTATTTTTAATAGATAAATATGGTGGAACACTGGTTGTATGTCCAGCTAGTTTAGTTAGACAATGGGAGGGTGAAATTTTAAGTAAATTAAAAAAAGATACTTTAATAGTTCACGTTCATCACGGCAATAAACGTGAAGTGAAAGCTAAACGTTTAGCAAAATATGATGTGGTAATAACCACTTACAATATTGTTAGTAGGGAAAAGGATGTAAGAATATTTGTAATCTTTATTGTATAAGAAACAGATTTATTCATTTAAATTTGTATTGTTTTTTTTTAGGGTGTTTTATCAGAAATTAAATGGGATCGAGTTATATTGGATGAAGCTCATGTTATTCGAAATAACAAAAGTTTAATGGCTGAAGGTGTTTTTGGATTGTTAAGTAAATATAGATGGGCCCTAACTGGAACACCAATTCATAATAAACAGTTGGACGCGTATAGTTTAATTAAATATTTACGGTGTTCACCCTTTGATGATTTGGGCGTAAGTTTTTTTTTAAGATTCTTATTTAGTTGTTAATATTTAAGTGTATTATAAAAATTCTTTTTTCTTTAGCATTGGAAAAAATGGATTGATAATAAGTCGATTGGTGGGCAACAACGTTTAGCCACTTTAATGAAATCTATATTGTTGCGTCGTACAAAAACAGAATTATTGAATATAGGCCAACTGCAAAGTCTACCATCAAAGGAATTACATTTTATTGAAATTGATTTAGATATAGAGGAAATGAACGTTTATCAAAAAGTTTGTCAATTAAATTATTATTATTCAATTATTCTCACAAAATTTACTCATTGATTAATTTTTTTTAATTTTTTTTTCTTGTTATAGATTTTAGTTTATTCCAAAACATTGTTTGCCCAATTTGTACATCAACGTATTGAAAAAGATAATAACCCTTTTGCGTCAAATTCACAGGAAGCCTATCATAAAATGCATAAGAAAGCTGTACAAATGTTTGGGTACAAAGAAGTAAAGACTCATGAGATTTTAGTGTTGTTATTACGTTTGAGACAAATTTGTTGTCATCCCGGTCTAATAAATGCGGTAAAAAAAATTGCCTGAAAAATATTTAATACAAAAAATCTAATAAATGTACAATTTAGATGCTTGAAGATGATGATTATGTGGGTGAGGACCCTGCTGAGACATCAGATGTTGATTTATTGGAACAAATAAATAATTTAAAAATTCATGATGATGAAGAAGAAGAAGAAGCAAATGATGAAAGAGAAGAAACATCCACTAAAAAAACTTCAAAAATTTTATCAAAATCTAATCCGGTTTATAATTTATCAAGAAGCAGCTCTAAGGTTATTTTCTTGTTGGCTTCTTTTTTTTTTTTTTACGTATTCTGAAATTTTTATTTTTCGCAGATAAGCAAAATGATGGAAATTCTACAAACGAAAGTGCTGGCAAATGAAGATAAAGCGGTCATAGTATCACAATGGGCAACCTTTTTAAACATAATTGGAACCCGTTTAACAGCATTAAATATTAAGTTTACTAGTTTAACTGGTTCGGTTCCAGTTCATTTACGTAATGATATTGTCAAAGATTTCAATAGGCCAGCCGGATCAAAAGTATTTTAACTTATTCGTCATTTGTTAATGATGTTTCTAGCTTTATTAACAAAAATGTTTTTATTTATGTAACGTAAGGTTTTACTATTGACATTGACTGCTGGAGGTGTGGGTTTGAATTTAACCGGTGGTAACCATTTATTTTTAGCCGATTGGCATTGGAATCCGCAATTAGAGGCTCAAGCGCAAGATCGAGTTTATCGTGTCGGCCAGACGAAGGAAGTCCATATTTATAAGTTGGTTTTTGTAATTATATACTGGAAGTGGAATATTAATTTTCTTCTTTTTTTTTGTGTTTAGGTTTATGTGTAAGGATACCATTGAGCAGCGCATTAAAAAGTTGCAAGATAACAAACTTGAGATTGCCAGTAATGTGCTTACTGGTAAAGCAAATGTTGGCAGCAAATTAACATTAGATGATATGAAAGGTTTATTTGGATTGGATTGATTCATGTAATTTAATTATTAATTATCATTTTTAAATTTTTAGTCCCTTTAATTATTGTATGTTGTAATATATTAATAAAATTTCTCGAAATGTAAATATTTTATTTACAATTTATGAAATTCTGTTTTTTTTTTTTTTTTTTTGTGTTTACCCCATCAACGCTACTTACATTCTACAGAAATTCACAATTGAACTAGAGGTTTAGAACTTGGATAAATGTCTCCAAATTGTTTTTTTTTTTTTGTTTCTGTGAAAAAGTTTTTTTCTTTTTTCACTCGAATATTATTTTGCTGAGTTTTTATTAGTTAGAATAATTAATTCATTTATTGCAGTTAATTAAAATCAGAAGTGACTTGATTATATAACTGAAAAGTTTATTAGACAGGTATTTAATAAATTTGTTACACCTGTGACCAGGTTACTCTGTAGCTAGACATTGTTAATTCACTGTTGTACCGCGTAATATTAATTACCCTACGGATTTGCATTTTAAAAAGTTGTTTTTTTTTTTTTGGTTGTTATTATTCAGTAATTTATACTGCCCTTGCGTAATCAATGCGTTTAAATGATGTGCATTGCAGATTCACTACTATAAATAATAAAACAAAAAAAAAATTAATAATTAAAGAAAAGAGAAATGAATCCGATTAGGTTATTTACTGTAATATAATATTAAAAATATGAGAAATGTGAATGAAGCTAAGGCAAAGTGAAAAGATTACGTCGCTAAGGTAAGCAGTGTGAGATTATTAGGATTGAATAAATCACTAAAACCTTTTCAATGTTCCTTCTTCTTCTCCTTCTTCTTCTTTTTTATTGACATTACATATTTTATTTATAGGAATTCTATTCGTTTACATTTATAGATAACATTTGTAATCAATAAAAACATTCGTCTGTAGAAATAAGAGAAAAAAAATCAAAATTTGTTTTTTCACGCTATTTAAAGAACTTTTGCGAAGTTCTATAATTGCCGTTTAAAGCACATACTGAACGAATGATGGTGAAAGTCTGGTGTTTAAAGCTATATAAAGTAACAACACAATTAATTCGTATTTACTTGAAACTGGATTCAAGATAAAAGTAGATAAACTGAGGTGGCTAGGTGACTTCGTGTTATATATTTGTTTTATCAGAATTCAATAGTAAAGTCTTTGTCATGTTCCGCATGCACGAAATGAAAATTGTTTTTTTGTTGAATGAACACTTTGCAATAATACAAAAAAAAAAAGTTATCATTGCCAGTAACTACTTCACTCTGTCCATCAACGTAAGAATAGTATAAACTTTATCTCGCTTCGGCAAGATTAACCTTTTACTACTTTGTACATCGACAATATTATTTTCTTATTTATCTTTCACATTTTATGCTTTGTGCCAAACTATCAACATTTCTTCTTATTCACTGTGCAAAATTTATTGGACGTCTTGTTCACATAATTGTCATGATAAATAAATTGAATTCGAGAAACATTGGATTATCAATCACTATCAGTCATCAACGATTATTATTGCTTCGTGTTTACATAGCATAATTTATGTTGCCTTTTGTTACTTATTGGTACTTTGCCAAAATTTGCATTTAATTGTTCAAAACGTTGCACGACAAAACTATGTTTAGTTGCACAAGATTAATTGTTGAACTTTTTGACAATTTAATTTAATTGATAAAACAGAACGTGAATTTCCTTTCGTTAAATTTATTAGCTGCATAAATGAATCGCTAAGGGTGAAGTAAAAAAACCACAAAACATCATTAAAAGTTTAGCATTTTATATCGATCTTTACCTTGCTGAATGTGCAATATCCTGTTTACTTTTATTGATTATAGATTACAGTACGTGGTGTTTATGGATTGAAGCAATATGAAAACAAAGAACGTCCACGTAACAATCTAATCATATAGAATGTACTCTTCGCGGTTTTATGAAGTTTCTATTGCTTTGAAGATGTTTCTAATTTCACGATGGGCTACTTGTTAAAATTTACATAAAAGTTTTACTGAAGTTTCTTTATGTGTACGACTGAACGACTGTTGACGATCGAAGTTTTATGCTAATACAGGATAATCACTGACACCTTGATAACTCAGTTTTTCTTTTGAAGTGATTTTTGTTAATAACAACTGGGACGCCTTAAGATTTAGTAAGCAAAGAGTCTTACGTGCGAAAACTAGAAAATCATACAAATCAATATACGGCGCTCATTTGTTAACCAAATTTTTATTTCAATAGAAAACTTTTTTTCTTGTGCTCAGGGGTTTATTTAATTCAAATCACATTGTTCGTCAAAATTAATTGTTAATAAGTAACTAAAAATTATCTCTTGAAAGGATTGGCTACCTTATTTTCAGGGTTTTTCTTATAGAAACATTTACATATCGACCACCTAAACTAATTGGAATGCAATGAGACTATTACAGACATTTCGTTACTTAAATATTAATTTAACTAAGTCTCGAGGGGTCAGGTGATAATTTTATAAAAACATTATCGATCTTTCAAATTGACTCTGATGCCCGGATTAAGATCCTTAGACAAAAGGACTCCATAGTTCTCTATTAAAAATATATGTATTTATTAAAATCCTAGATGTAAGTACTTACCACTGGAAAAATAGGGTAAGAACCTGCAGTTGGTATAATTATATTATTTGCTGTAAGAAAGTACTTTCATAAAGGATGTATCGACATTTATCCAGCTCTGTATCTGCGAAACTCCATCAGACTTTATTATTCATACTCATAAAACATCATTCTCGCTAATAAATTTATTAAATCATACATAGAATGGATGGGGTGCTATCAAATTAAATCAATTTGACACAAATAGATGTACACTCCTGGATGCTGCAGGAAAACCTCATCACTGTTATCATCTGTATAAAAATGAAGCCTTTATTTATAGTGGGTGGCAGTAAACAGAAGAAAGTAATTCAAAAGAGGGAAGAAATGGGGGTGGACAATATGTACTTTATGTTGATACGCGATGAATGGATAAAGCGACACAAAAAGAATTTAACGATCGCTCTACATTCACCATTAAGTGAGATCTTTGTGTTATTCTTGATTGTTCGGCGCTCAGACATTAAAAATTAATTGACTGCCTGCTGGCTTTTTTTAGCTGCCAACTATGGAATGTGCCCCTTCAAATAATGTTTCATGATATAAAAATAAAAAAATAAAAAAAATATACGAAAGACGGAGCTAAGTTATTGCAAGGTTTTGGTTAAATTAACATTGCGTTACGAGGATTTTGTTTCCGTTGTAAAATTGAGATTTTATTGTCGAGACGAATATTTGTTTAGAGCAACAGCAACAACAACAGCCAAAATAAAAAACGGCCAAGTCGCGACAAAACATTTTTATTCATATGATGCATTGGAGATGCCACCATCCCAACAATGATCTAATAGAAATAATATTTCATAATACACAGTTAAACCTTACCGTGGGGACACATTCTTTACAAAGTACAAAGAAATATTTTTGTGTTTGCACATATTTCGCTTTCTCATGGTCAAAACTTTGTTATTAAATAAATGTTTTGAGTTCGACTTAAATCGAATAAATAATGAAAAAGGGGATAACGAAAAAGGACAATAAAATCCATCTGTAGATAGGCAATAAAAGGGCGCCGTACAACCGAATAAATGTTGCCCATTTCGAAATGTCAGTCGATGGCAATAAAAGTTTGTTTTGTTTATTTTAAGTGAAGACACGATTTTTGAGCTGCTACGGAATATGTGACGTAGGCGCTAACGTTAACGTTAACACATGCTAAATGTTGCATGTCATAAATTTCATCGTATTTTTTACTAAAGCACGTAAACACTTACCTACATATGATGATATCAAAATACACCTGAAAGCATCCATAAAATGACAACAAAATACAAAATCAATTTCGTCAATTCGTTAAGGTTTTACCGGAATAATTATAAAAACACTGAACACAAAAACTTTTTGAAAAATCAATTTTCGATAGAGAAACTTGCTGCTGTGTATGGGAATCAAATTTTCATTTTTTTTTTTTTTGCCTTAACATTCTTAGAAGCATAATGTATTCATGAGGAAAATTTAACAAAAACCAATTTCTAATTAGATAGGAACGATGGAAAATATGATTTAAGTTGTGGTAAAAGGATCTCGTGGGTGTTTGTTAAATAGAAAATAATTTTCATTTTTTATTTAATAGAAACTTTCTATTTTAAGCTTTTTGTAAATTAATATCACATTTTTCGTTAAAATTTTAGTTTATTATGAACTTGGTTTACACTTAATTTTACATGTTTTTTTTTTTTTTGCCTTTTTAATCATTACGGCTTTGTTGGTTAGAATAATGTTGATAGAGAAGTTTATCATTAGACTAAGATTAATTGGCCTTTTTTTTGTTGATTAATTATTCAACTCTTGGATTTGTTTGTGTCTTTTTAGGTCAGTCTACTGGTGTAAACAGTTGCGGATCAAGTTACCAGGAAAAGTGAAATTAAATTTGATAAATTTAGTTACAAAAATCTCTTTCATTATTATATAAATACACCAAGCTTTCATAGACCATGGCTGATAAGATAGATATTGGTGCCGGATCATAAGCGTACAAATGTACACCAAACTTCTCCTTCTAAATCGGACTTCTGCATTAAAGTACGGAATTAAACGTTTATGACTATAAATAGCGTAGTAATAGTTGGTTTAAAGACTTTTCCGGCTTCCAACTGTTTCTTTTTAAGACAATTTCAGCGTCTAAACATTTCGTCTTACGAATTTCAACATACTCACGTTATGACGTCCTATCCATTTATAATTATTATTGATTTTTGAATGTATTGAACGCATTGCTAAACATGTGTATCAACATATGACAATGGCTATTTCGACTTAAGGGTATTTTAGCATATGCCTGTTTTAATATATGACCGTTTTGAGGCACGGATGACATATAATCTGTGCAATTTTGAGACATTTGTTATGTAGACAGCATAGCATTTGCTACATCGAACAACAAATTCTTTTTTCTTTACTAGTTTCATTCAGTAATAGATTTCATTCACGTTTGATATGATAAATGAGACATAATTTGGTAATTCCCTTACAACATAAATGAATACATTTACATGCTTTACTTTGTATTGCCAAATAGTAGCAAATTTTTAAAGTTTTTTTTTTTCCAAAGTCTTGTTACTCCGATACCAACTCGAACTTCCCAGCCCTGTAATAAGCTTGTTATAACAACTTTAAAACGCATTGGTGCATAAAATATGAAAGTTTAATACCACTATAAAAGCTCAACAATAATATGGAAATTAATTTAGCGAACGATAGAATATAAAAGTTTATTTTATTAGTTGAAAGTCACTTTGCTGTTTTTAATCTTAAATTATAAGCCCTTTTTTCGATTAAAGTTAAATGGTTTTTTCACTTCTTGTTCTTCTCTATTCATTTTATACAATACTTTGTTTTTAGCTTTATTAAAGCTTTAGTAAACCACAACAACAACAACAACAACAACCACCACAAAAAGAAAAGAAAACAAGCACGCATGATTTAGGGTTAGATAAAATGTTATGATTTTCGTATTTTTAAAATGCGTTTTTGCCTTTTTTTATTTATCTTTGTGACTTTTAACATAATATTATATTCGTACGATGCATGTTGATAGATAATATAAAGCGTCCGACACGTATTCTATTTATAAAACAAGAAATTTGTTAGCCAAAAAAAAAAAAAGAAAAAAGATGAAATAATATTATTTTAGCAATCTTTCGAAATGGTCTTTCGCAGTTAAATGTGGCGTTTGTAACAATCTAATCGTAAACTAAAACTATATTCTGTATATATACGTTTTGATTTTCTGCTCATAACATAGCCAGTTAACGTTATGCGACATAATGTAAACGAGGCAACAGCTGTAAAATGAAGAAAAATGCGAAATCAATTTTATTATCAACGCTAAAGTATTGGATGGATTCCGATAGAAGGGAAATCTTTCTCTAAATATTATATGAAGCTTTTAATTTTACTGCTTTCAAATTACTCAATTTTTTATTTCTCCTTGCTACAAGTTTTATGTATTGAATCTTACATTGTTCTAAAGTGTAGTAAATATTAAAAAAAATTTTAAATAAAATTTCATGTAGTTATGTCCGGAATTACGAATTCATGGTAACTCCGTAATTATAGTAACTATAGTTTTTACATGATAATAAAATATTTCTTTTTTAGTTTCAACACAGTTTTTGAGGGGTTTTTTTTATGTAAGATCTACGGACAGACTATGTTTTTCATTTAAACAAAAAAAAAAAAATCCGTACGCTTGGTATAAAATATTTACTACCGACTTAGACTGTCGCAACGTTTTATACGAGATACGGCACGGATTTCAATTTCATTTGAAAAGTACACTAATAAAACAGTCAAACAAATCCTGACGCCTCGTAAATATATTAACATTACGTTTCTAGCTAATAATCGAAACCATTTTCAAAACGAAAACCTTTTGTAATATCTAAATTAAAATAATAATTAAATGATGAAAAATTCGTCACAATAAATTATTTAACGAAATGGCGTGTGGCGTCTTTTCTTTTTTTTTTTCTTTTAATTGTAAATTAAATAATAATTAAAAATTATGGAATTTTTTTTTAATCAGAAAATAATATTTATATTATCCTTTATATAAATAATTTTTTTTTTGTGCATTTTTAACATAATTGTTAGTTAAATCGGCACATTTTAACAAAGGCTTCCATTGGAAATTCCGATTTCGAAAGGTTTTGCTATAATGCTACCATAATTTACACTCTACTCCACATTTATTTTATTGAATCAAAGTAATTACTTAACTACTCATAAAATTTCAAAAGATTATTTTCTTTATTCGGATTTATTACTTATTTATGTATTAAAAGTGTCGTTACCATCGTTTCCATCAGTTTTTCCAACACAGGAAAAATATTTATTATGAATTATTTCTTTAATCCACTGTGTAACACATGTAAAGCAATTGTTCTCAAAGTGATTCCTTTATAAAGTAAAACAAGATGTCGAAGGAGATCTCTCACACAATATTAAAGCACTTGTCACTTCACGAATTTTAATAAACATTCGCAGTCGGATCTCTGATTTCTTATTAAAAACAAAAATATACAAAAACCATTAAAATGTCTACGTGTTTATACCCCTTTCACAGACACTGTTTATGTGTGTTTTCAACTTCTCTATTCAATTTAATTATTTATTTACTATGTCAGGATGTAACAACATTTTCAGTTTTGTTTATTTAATGAAAACATTATATGTTTCTCACTTGTTTACAAATGTAATTTTGATTATAATTAACCGCCTACATCTGTTGGTTTTTTCGGTTTTTCTCCTTTACCAACAAATGTTAGTGTCTAACGTAGTCAAAAGCCACAAAAAGGGTTAACATTACCACCAATTTTAAAATTTATTATTCTATTAATTTCCAATTTATTATCCGCATAATTATAAAATAGAAAAAAAAAAAAAAAATAATAAACAAATTCGACCACGTATTTTGTGTGTAAATAAATAAAAAAAATTACTTTTTGTTATGCAAAGCATGTCTCGTCCTTTTTATTTCTCTTTTTGTGTGTGTATATCAAAACTAATTTTCATTTTAAGTTTGATTTTGTAATTTAAAGACCCAATTTGTTTGTTTATTTAAAGGTAAATTGTGAAAAGCTATTTGCGTGGGTGTTTTTTTTTTTTTTTTTTTGTTATTCTTTATTTGCCTTTTGATTTAGTTAATACATCCAAGTACTAGTTGGTTAAAGGAATTTATAATCAAATTGCTTAATTATTGAAGTATTTCAAGTCAGGATGGCCGAGCGGTTAAGGCGCCAGACTCAAGATTCTTTCGTTAATCTTCTCACGAGTTTAAAAACTGAGTAATATCAATGTGTTTTCTGGTCCTCTAAGAGGGCGTGGGTTCAAATCCCACTTCTGACAAATTTTTTTTATTTTTTTTTTAATTTATGGATTTTTCTTGAAATTTTTTCCTTTTTTAGTGTCTTCCTTGTCTTCATTGCATTTGTATCGTTTATTGCATTTTCCTTAATTAATTTTCTGTTTTATAGTTTTAACAATGTTCATACATTAAATGCATTACGTCTCCCATTTAATTAATTGCTCATTGCACTGCATGATACCCATAACCATAATCAAGAGTAATATAAGAAAAAAACACATGAAAAACTTGTAGAGAGGTTACGATGGAAATATAAATGATAATTAACAATAACAAACAACAACAACAACAAAAAAAATGTTTAATAACTTTAGTGTAGCAGTTATATTTTAATTGTCTAATTATTTTGTAATAAAATTAAACTTTTGTTTACAATGTTCAACAGAAGCTACATAAATGTTGTTTAAATTCATTTATCAATTAAAAATTAATATGTTTTGGGAATTTTTATTACTTTTACTGTGATGTAAACAGTAAACATTTATATAGCAGACGGTCAGATAATGTTTCAGACTGGAATTAAATGGATGGAAAATAAGGGAATTTTTGTTGCACCATGCACAGCAGCAGCATCAGCATTAAGACTACAAAGGAATATTCATCATAAGCAATGTTATAATAATTCAGATTAAAAAATTGTATTCCCCTGGTAATAGCAGAAATAATTCTTTGGTCAAAACCCAAAAACAACGGATCTTACAGTAGATAAATTATGATTCATGCGGTTGTATTAAGGAATAAATAGATAGAAGAGAAGAACTTACCACAAGCTAATCTTCAATAACCGTAAAATATTTTCAATTTTTGTTTCGCCAGAATTTCCTTGTTATTCGCCCTCAGGCACTTCTTTTTTTTTTTTTTAATCCATACACAAATTCCAATGTTTTCCTTATTATTTTAGCATAGCTACAGAATTTTGCATTCTAGTTGAATAAATATTTTAAACTGCCTGCCGATCATAAACTACATATATAGGGGGATGACAGGACTTCACTTTGGAGGCCCCAATCTAACTAAAATAATATTATGAAAACTTTTTTAAGCAGTTTGCATACAATTATTATTTATTACCGAATAGGAAACAAAATTAATCTAAAATAAATAAATTTTGTGACAAGAATTTTATTGCTAAGAAGCACAATGGGCGTAACGATGGCTCAAGAAATGTCATATGGAAACCAAAAAATACCCGGAAATACCCACTTTTATATATTTCATATCATATTTTGTGTAAATTATCAAATTTTAAAGATATTGTGGGTGGACGGATTAGTAATTTCATTTATTAAATCTTAGGTGGTATTTCTTATGAAATAAGGATTAATTACTACAAGTTTGGCACCTATGTTCCTTATGAATATGTTTTTATTTTCCAAAGTTTTCTATTTAGACTAACCCTATGCAGCTCTTTTGATCATCATCATCATCAATATTGGCGTTAATTCCTTTACCAGTTATTAGTTTTTCATATGATTGATTCACAGGTATGATTCTACTTTTAATTCCATACAGAAGCGATTTTTTTATTTTTTAAATCACTCCAGTGCTCTTTTTTCGCATTCCTAATGTACCGCGACTTTTTGATGCATGCGTCCACTTTCCTTAATCCTTTCTATCATTTTCCCTGATTGAAACTTGATTTCTGTTTTATTTCTGTCTATTTTCAGGTGTTGAAACGTTTATTTTACGACAATCCATAACTTTAAGAAATTAATTATTAAAAAAGGTAAAGGGATCAAGAATTAATAATTAATTAATTTCTATATTTAAATTGAAAAAAAAAAAAAGAAAAGACGAAGTTGAAGAAGAAATTTCATTGCGTTAGAGATAATAAAACATTAAATATTGAATTTTCCAAAAGACTAATAATCCTAAGATGAAGTAGAAGACTATATCTAATTAAGAAAGATCTTATTTCATTGGTTTATTTTCAAAATACAAAATATTTTCATATTCAACTCGCAAATTAACATAATATGAAAATGTTTGTTTATTAAAATTTCTAAAATATTTATAAAGTAATTTCCATGAAATTTATTTCACTTTCGTTTAATCTTAAAGACGAAAATCACCAATTTTTACAACAAATACCGGAAAATTTATTATTATTATTATTTTTTTTTTTTACCGTGCATTAAATTAAACACAAAACGGTTTTTAACAAAAAAAAAAAAAATCAAGTTTAACGACACGTAAATCAATGATTTTGCGTGTTTGCAAAAGGAAAATCATTAAGCAGATTCCTTAGATAATCAGTAAATGGCATAGGCGTCACCGGATCATTATTCATTGCTATAGAAATCTAATCAAATGACATAAATATGAATAAAATAATGTCAATCATGTAATAAAATCCAGATGTACCAATTCGGTTTTATTATATTCACACGTTTTTATCATAATCTTGTCGTATCATGACGAAATGTTAATGCAGAATGGGTATCACAAATGTTAAAATCTTTAAAATATGGACACTGGAAATTAAATCGTACAGCAACTTAATGTTAGCTAATGTTAATTACGATAATAAAGGGTTTGTAATTGTGTTAAGAGTCTCTCAAGCATCCAAATTACATTACGTGCTCTTGTACGAAGAAAAGCATAAACAGGAAATAATTGGTCAATGTTTACCAACCCTCTGGTAATGGCCGTTTAATTTCACGTAGGCAAACGTAATTGTTTTTTAATGAAAATAACTGAATAAAAAGTGGTTGACAAGTGCCAAGGAGCAAAAAAAAAAAAACTTTTGGTGACACTGACAACGGAAAATCGATCTTAATAGATTGAAACAATAGAAATATTATATTTAGCTTAAGTTACTTTTTCTACCTCATTACGTTGCATAGCAATGGCAAAAAAGTTACGCACACAACACACAGATAAACAATTCAAAAACAAAAAACCCGTGATGGTTGTGATGGAAATATCTAAAATAGATATCATTCATCCCCTAGTTTCTTCTGCTGCTGCTTCTTTTTAAATAATTAGTTGTCAAATGAGAAAAATGAAAATTTATTTCGACTCGTTTCACATGTGGGCGGTTAATTGTTTGCATGCCTTCGTCTCGTTTCAATTTTATTAAAAAAAAAAAAAAAAAAACACACACACAAAAGAACGGAAATTAAATTTGATTTTTATTTTCGCAACAGAAACTCATCGTCACTCAGATGAGATCTGTTGCGTTTATCTATTTATGTTGTATTTTGGATTGTTTAGGAAAAAAAAAAAAAAAAAGGTTTTTTTTTGCGTGTTATTTTCTTCATAGTTTGAAATTGTTTTCCAAGGACGACGATACATTATGAATTCCGTATCGAATTTCTAAAAGATTTTCTATTTATAAAACTAAATGAGGATTCGTAAGTTTTATGTTTTCATTTCAGAAACAGAACTCCACTTTTACATCTCATTTTTTTTTTTTTTATTTATTTCAAAATGACTTTGTTGTTACAGAAAATTTTGAGACAACTTTTTTGGTTGACAATGTTTGTTACAAAGCGAAAAAAAAAACAAAAAAAAACAAGTCGTTAATGGTGACACTGAGACGAGATCAAATGACTTTTTTTTATTATTTTTATTTATCTAGTCAAAATCCCATACAATAAATTGAAACGTTAATTTACAATTAAATCGTTAAGTCAATTAAAAAAGTAATTAAAAAAAAAAAAAAAATTCTTATTTATCAAAATTAAACAGAATTTTTGGACAGCAAAAAAATGAAAAATAATCGTATTGAGAATTCATTTAACAAAGATTATGATGTGATTTCAGAATACATCGCACCCCATCGATAAAGAAAAACTTTTAAGCTAAGCATAATTCCATTTGTAATGATTAGAAACAAGAAAATTTATTCATTTCTCTACCCTGAAAACATCATTAAATATTTCATAAAACATTGAAAAAAGTTTTTCTTTTTTTTTTTTTTTTAATTATTTTAATTTAATTTATCAACGAAACTACAAGTTGTTAACTATTTAATGCCTTTTTCCGCCCCCATTACATTATTGTAGGAAATTATTATTGTTTTAAATGTTAGTAGTAGTAGTAGGATGAGGGGATGTTTTCTTAAGATTTTCATTTTTTAATTAATTATTTAAATAGAAGAAAAATGAGAAACTTTTTTGTGTTGCTTGTAGTTTTGTTTCATTAAAGCAAACAGCAGATTTAAAAATACAAAAAACGGTTTTATTGGAAAAATAGAAATTTTATTTAACAAAAAAAAAAACGGTACAATACAATCAAACGTCATAACATATTTAATTAATCTAATTAATTTTACGATTTTTATTTTTTTTTTTTTTTTTGTCTACATTTTTTATGATGAACATCATTAAAGTAATTACAATGCGAAAACAGCAGTCAAAAGTAACGGAAAGTATATATATATATAAAACGTGAAACGCTATACTGACTACCATAAATAAAAGTTTTTTGCTTCTTTTAATTTTTTTTTTCAATTAAACTTAATAACAAACAACTTTTGCTTAATACAATTATTCTATATTTTTACTAGAAACAACAATTCAATTCAATTTGACTTTCTTTCTTTATTTCTTTCTTTCTTTCTTTCTTTCTTTCTTTCTTTCTTTCTTTCTTTCTTTCTTTCTTTCTTTCTTTCTTTCTTTCTTTATTTCTTTCTTTCTTTCATTCATTCTTCCGTGTTTTAACTTTTTCGAAATTATATGTTTTGTAGTAAAAAAAAGAAAACCAAAAACACTGTGCTACACGTGTCCTGTAAAATATTCATAAAAATTAAGGAAATAATTTTTCATGAATTTTCATTAAAAAATATTTTTTGTGTCTCTATTGTAAGAAATGTACACGTTTCTCGTTTTTTTTTTTTTTTTATGTATATTTCTAAGATTTTGGCCCTTTGAAATTTATTTTTTTTATTTTTTAAAGTAATTTACGATATCAAGTTAATGGTAGCAAATATATGTGGGTGGTATAATAAATTTCATATAGTTTAAATCAGTTTTAGATTGTTTTTGAAATAAAAAAAAAAAAAAAAAAATTGATTAATAAATATTTATTGAAATTAGGTACACGTTTAGAAAGTAAATATAATTTACTGTAAACGAGCTAGAGTAATATTTCTACGAGACCTACGCACCTGAAGGTACTATCTATAAACGAACAAAAAAAAAAAAACCGTTGTGTATTAATTTATTTCTATACAAAATGTAAAACCCTAAACCGTTTTACAATTAATCAGCATTCTCACCACTTAGGCCACCAAAAACGTTTTAAATATGCTTTTACTTTGTGATAATGAAAAGAGGGTTTGTAACACTAAATACTGGTACCTAATCACTATAACACTGGCAAACAATAAATCAATAAATAAAGCATCCCTTTACAAGACTTATTTTCCACGTAAAATTTAGTAAAAGATTCTGAACGGTAAATTTATATTCCGTATCAGTACATTACGTTTGTGTTTTTTTTTTTTTTTTATGTAAGGTGCGATAAAATTGTTTAGCGATAAATTTATTTTACTACGATGAACACGATAATAATCGTGTAGAAAAAATGTTCTGAAAAATTTTACTACGTTTACAAAAGTTATTCAATTAAAAATCAAAAAAAATTAATTATTATTCAACGTTTATTAAACGTAGGTGAAATTCTTGGTTTCACACCATAAATTATACGGAATTGAGTAATATTTCTACATATGATCGTTATTAGGTAATTTAAAATTACTTTAATATTATTTAATTAACCTTTATGACTTTTAATAACAACAAATTTACGTGTGTGATAAAATGATAAGGGTTATCTTGTGTAAAATTTAATTAATAAATTTGTGTAACACTCGATTCACATGATGTAGGCATTAAACTGTTACACGATAATAGTGGTAAAAGAAAAAATGTATTTCGTAAGACCATGGTAATTTTATAGCCGTCCATGAATTTTTATTTTTTCATTTTCATAATCAATTAGAATCGGGAGCATTTTTTTTTTGTGTTTGTTGTGCAATCCAGCAACCAGCAACTGTGGTTATATATAAATTAGCTTTTACACAATTTTATACATCTTAAAAGCTCTTTAATTATTATTTTTTTTTTTTTTTAATCTTCAATTATGATTAAAATTGATTATTTATGCGTCACTTGCTGGCTGTAATAATCAATAAATTCTCTGTGTTTTTCTCTGTATTCAGAATGTACGAATTTATATTTAATTTATTTGCTAGAAAGATAAATAATTAATTTTTATTTTATTTACATTTGTGTGTAATAAATAATAAAAGAAAATTAAATTTACTTTTTAATGTGGAAATCTATTTTTAAAAAATTCGCCATAAAAATTATCGTAAAGAAAAAGAAATTGTGTCTATCGTTCATCCAGAAAGCATGCTTTTCTCGATATTCCTGCATGTAATAAAAATACTTTTATTGTTGAATTATGATTATTTTCAAAGTTTAACAAACAGCCCCAAAAGACCTCTCAATTGTGCTCCTTTCGATTGAATTTATAATGGAAAAAATGCTGCATTTGAGGAGGATACATTTGTGGATTTATTGTTGTTTTATTGGACAAGTGCTTGGTGTACTTCAGTACTAAGGAGATCAACCGACATTCAAATAAATTCAGTTTTAACAAGTTCCGTTTCCGTCCCTTACATAAATTGTAAAATGTGTCAAGTCTGTTACTTTACCTTGGCATTGAGTGTGGATGTTTTCTGTTTTATCTGTTTTTCCACAAATCATCGTGCTCTTCATCAATTGGATAACACAATTTACACCCCGGATTAACATTTTCTCTTATCAGCATTAGTTTAAATCAGCATTTAAAGCAAACGTCAATTTTTATATTCGATTCCCTAAAACAGATCTCAATGCCAACACCATTGTCAAGTTCATAATTAAATTTTCCATAAACGCACGGACTTATAACTCAGATAAGCGTTAATTGCTAACGACATATTAATCGAAGCCACTTATTGTTAATTAATTAATTAATTAATTTAGTTGGTGTTGTCGCACGCGTCAGAACCTTAACAATTCTAATGATGCCATCAGCTAAATGCTGCTTCATTTCAGAAGAATAAAAGAATTATCTAAGAATGGACAAAAGAATTTATTTAATAATTTTAAATATTTAGCATCCAACGACGCCTGAATAACTAATTAATGAATTTTCATAAAAATAAAAACTGAATACGACAAGTGCGGTGCGATCTCTTAAATTACGCACACGACAAACAATAGACTCGCTTTTGTCGTATTTTTATTTTATTAAAAAAAAAAAAAATTCTTTTTTCGTACTTAACGATTAATTAATTAATTAATTAATCCAAATAAAGTGAATAAACATACGCTGAAACATTTGTATACAGCGCGACGTCTACCCATTCCCATGTTTCATACTTTAATAAACATTTCACACTTCCTGCGGTTAGAAATTATTAATACTGAGTGTTTAATTTATTAATTTTTATATGTGTATTTGTCAAAGAACTACATATTTAATTAATGTATATAACAAATATTTACATACACAACATACTTATTATAGATTTTAAAATACAATAGAAACATTAACCTGATTTGTAATTTTTGTAAAATTTTGATCACAGTTTTAATACAAAATTGTTTCTCTTCAATTTAATAACAAAATTTTATTTCAAATCATCTATTAAAGACAAATCATGTATGCATAACTTAATTAAATAGAAATATATATGAAAATACTAAGAAATAAATTAAATTCATTCAATCAATAATAGTTTATAAGATTTAATCACATATTTTCCCCAATATTTACAGCAATCAATAAACAATTTCATGGTTACCAATTAACTCCAATCAAGTTTTTCTTTTCTTTTTTTTTTTTTTTTTATATATATAAACACAAATCATATACAGATGATCTGTTTCCAGACAAAAACAAAAATATAAAAATATTACTTGTGATTTGATTAAGTTAAAGTAAAACCGAAAAATCCAATAAATTTAATCGAAATACCCAACACTTGATTAGGAAACGAAACTGACCTAATTTGTAAAAAAATAATAAATAAAGATAAAGGAATCATATACACTTAGTTACAATAAATTCATGGTCAATGAACAACGAAAATTGTGTTATCACAAATTTGCAAAAAAAAACGAAAATAATCTATTTGCAAATAAAAAAGTGAAACATGGGTTCTGTTTCCGAAACATGTAGTAACAATAAAAAAAAAATTATTGATCCTGGTGGTAAGTACAAACAATGTTTTTTTTTTTTTTTTTATTGTTTTATAAAAACTACACGAGATGAATATAAAATCAGATGATACTTTCACACAGATTGTGCCTAGGCGTAACTAATTAATTTACATTTTTTACCCACCCGGTTTTCTAGCCGGTTTCCGTTGTCGATGAAACTTTATTTGCAAAACAGGTTGAAGGTCGTTTAATTTTTTTTTTTTTTACACAATATCACATATGTGTCTCGCCAATCCTCCAATCAACAGTTTTTTTTTTTTTTTTTTTTTGTTTTATTATTTCTAAACAACAAAAAGAAACACACAAAGAATTTCCTTATTTATTACGTCTTATAAAATTTTGCCAAATGTCAGAATCGTATTTATACTAGCCGAATCGGTATTAAATAATATCGAAAGAATTTTAGCAAAATTATTCATTTTTTTATATTTTATTACACTGAAATAATTAATAAATTAATTAATTTGTATTAGTTGTTTGCATTTATTTGTATGATAGACGTATTACGTCAAAGCAGAATAAAAAAATCACAACGATTTAATAAAGTATCTTGGCGCTAGACGCATCATCAATAGCTCGTTAACTATTACACAGTTTACTATTATTGATATTTAATTAACATAATAAAAGATGCGATTTACTATCTCACATCACTTTAATGACCGATGGAGACTTATTAGGATTTAGTTCCTTATACCATAACTTTTATTATTGCTTTTTTGCAAATATTCATAAAAACAAATTTGTTTGCCAAAATATTTATTTACGATTATCTGATTTACAAACAAATTTAATTATTTAGTCTCAGGGTCATTTTGTTCTATTAATTTATTTCTTACAATTTGGTTATTAGAAAGTTTTCCTCATTGTAAAACTGTAAAGTTTTAGTGTGCTTGTTCCGAACAAAAGTTTCACCAAGTTCAGTAACGATTTAATTCTTCCTTCCTTCCGTAAAACAATAAAAAAAAAAAAAAAAAAAACAAAGAATTGGAAGCGACATTGTGTTTCCTTTTGTTTAATGAAATTTATTTAACTTTTCTTGGTTACTTATTGCCACACTAATAATAATAATCATCTTTGTTCTGATGAGCACAGCAGGAAAAGACAGATGCGTACCATTTTGTAACAAAGTGATTGAAATTAGTCTAGGATCACGCATAGATAAAAAATGTTGTTCGGCCGTCATTACACCACAAATAAATCACAAAGTTATCGTAAAAAAAATAATTTTTATTAACTTGTTTCTACCTAACTTAACTAACAAACTAAGTAAAGAGCCATATGTAGTAAATTGCCTGCTCCTTAAGAAATTAAATTAAATCGATGTACTTCGTTATATGAACACAAACAATGCTTTTGCCAGGTATTTTTTTTTTTTTTTTGGGTACACGTACACCACAATTATTTCTTTTAGATGAACCAATTTACTTACTGTTCCTGAATGATCAGCCTAAGGTTCTTCTTCGACGTCTTTTTTTATATCATTTATTATAAATTCCCTAAGTAAATACAATTTAAATTTGTTTTTAAAAACATTCTGTGTTCTTAAACAAAACAAAAAAATGCTTCAAGTTTGTTATCATTTGCGTTATCATTTCGAAAAAGAAAAAGTTTAAATGTTTTTTCTTTATTATTTGCATTGTTATTGATTTTTTTTTTTTTGTGCATGACTTAAAGAAAAATTATTCTAAGTAAATTTTTTTTATTTTTTTTTTTTGGTAAACATTTCAAGGATTTCTCTCTACTACACTAAAATTTATTTAATGTTTCACATCATGGATACAATATTCTATAATACATCATAAACAAATCAATAAACAATAAATTAAGATGAAAAAATATTTTTAATATAAAACGATTTGCCGCTTGTTTGTGCGGCTTTAATTGTAAAATAAAAATTAACAAAAAATAAAAAAAAATTTCCATATTATGTTTGTGTAAATTTGCATATTTATTTTGTAAAAACAAAAATATTTGTTGCCTTATATATTATAGTTTTTAATAAATTAATACAAAAATAAGCAAAGTGCTTATGGAATTATAATAAAGAAAAGAAAAGAATGAAAAAAAAAAAATATTTTTAATAAGAAATACAGAAGCTCCCTCACCAATTAACGTGGTTTAAATGTGTTTTTACCCTGATAAATAAGAAATGCCGTAAGAAAAAAAAAAAATCTTTATAACATTTGTCGCATTTGCTATAAAATATAAATGTAATAAAAAAATTAAATAAACATAGCGAAGAATGTACATTTTGTATTCTACGGGCTGATACGTGGAGTAAGAACAAAAAAAAAAAAAAAAAAAACTTTTTAGCCGTTTTTTTTTCCTTGCCGTTTTTCTCTAGTATTCCAAAGGGCAAACAACTCATTTATGATAAGCAATAAATAATTTCGTTATTTGATATAATACACGACCCGGTTGTAAGCACACTGTTGTGTGTTTAGTGGCACTTGCTACGGTTGGGCTAGGTCATATAACAAAGTGCACCAATAGGATTTTTGCTTAAAAACATGAAAAATCCCCAAAATTGTAAGAAAAAGTTAATGAAACTTAATAAAAACATTTTTTTTTTTTTGATTTATTGTGATCTCACGACAACGACCAAGCATCATTGTATAACCATGAATGATCCTAAGTTAACTTAATCACTCTGCTACTTTATGACGGAAATGAATCGCATTTGTCTTTTCCTGCTGCGCTCGTCAGAACACTGATTGTTATTAGAATGATAATCAGTAAATGAGAAAAGTTAAATAATTTCATTAAAACAGAGGGAAATACAATGTCGCAACTTTTTGCTTCATTTAATTTGTTTTGACGGCGGAAGGAAGAATTAAATCGCTATTGAGCTTGGTGAAACATTCTGGAAGTTTTTTTTTTTTTTTTCTTTCTTTGGAGAGAAGATAATAAAACGTACAGTGGTTGTAGAGGAAAACTTTCTAATGAACAATGAAAGAACGTCAAATATAGAATTTTGCTATAATAGTTTTAATAACATTTTTTTGTGTTAGCTAAAACATCGTAAATAAATATTTGGCAAACAAAAACACAAAAAAAAATTATTTATGGATATTTGCAAAAATTAAAAAATCATAAAAGTTATAGCATAAGGAACGATACATCCTAATACGTATTGTGGATCGTAAATGTAATAAGTGAAGGCTTAGTAATAATACTTTTATTATGTTAATTAATAATCAACAATAGTAAATTCTGATTAACGATCTATTGATGACGCGACTATTGCCAAGATAATGTTTTTTTTTTTTTTTTTTCAAACATTTTCTATGCTCATACTGACGCAATTTCTACCAAAAGTCGTAAAAATTACGTATTATCATTCAGGTACAATTGTGACTTCTAATTTATTTAATTTACATTAATTATGCCTTAAGTCTGTGGAATTCTAATTAGATTAGATAAAACTGACTGGTGTTCCTTTAACACCGCTATTGTATTTAAATTTATTTCATTAATTTAATTTGTTACAAGACAGTCATCTGGTTTATATTCACCACACATTGTCCTACATCTACGTATAATATTGATGATACTAGGAACAAATGTTGAATGGCATAAGTTTTACTTGCTGAACTATCCCATCTGGATTGTTACTTATGTTGTAATCACATAAGAAACTATAAATAAATTGCCTCAAAAACCATGAATACCGATGACGTACCATCTTTATTCAACAAAAATCAATAAAAAATTTTTTTTTGTGTAAGTGTATCACGTTTGCGCCATTTGATTATGTTTTGTAAAATATTTCTAGTCAACGTACAACGACAGTAATTAAACCTGATTTGAAGCTTTACGAAGACATATTTTTGTTTGTTTATTTTTTATAAGAATTTTATTCAATAAATCATAAAATCTTAAAAATAGATTTTTATGGAATTAATAAAAAAACATAAAAAAAAACTCTCGGTTTAGGATTAGTGTCGCTGAATTATTATTGTTCGCAAACGTTGTTAACATATTTTATTAGCATTAATTGTCTGTAATGGTATTGGCAAATTGCGTAAAACTATCCGAAAAAAAAAATATTGTTTCTATTAATAAATATTATCTTAATAACAGAATAACGAATTAAGAATAAAGAAAAACAGGAAGTGTGATATGTTTACGAGTAAGAAACGTACATGAAACATGGAAATGGATAGACGCCGCACTGTATACAAATGTTTTAGCGCATGTTGATTCACTGTATTTGGATTAACAGAGCTAAATTAATTAATCGTTAAGTACGGAAAAAGAATTTTTTTTTTTTTAATAAAATAAAAATACGACAACAGCGAGTCTATTGTTTATCGTGTGCGTAATTTAAGAGATCGCACCGCACTTGTCGTATTCAGTTTTTATTTTTATGAAAATTCATTAATTAGTTATTCAGGCGTCGTTGGATGCTAAATATTTAAAATTATTAAATAAATTCTTTTGTCCATTCTTAGATAATTCTTTTATTCTTCTGAATGAAGCAGCATTTAGCTGATGGCATCATTAGAATTGTTAAGGTTCTGACGCGTGCGACAACACCAACTAAATTAATTAATTAATTAATTAACAATAAGTGGCTTCGATTAATATGTCGTTAGCAATTAACGCTTATCTGAGTTATAAGTGCGTGTGTTTATGGAAAATTTAATTATGAACTTGACAATGGTGGTGGCATTGAGATCTGTTTTAGGGAATCGAATATAAAAATTGACGTTTGTTTAAATGCTGATTTAAACTAATGCTGATAAGAGAAAATGTTAATCCGGGGTGTAAATTGTGTTATCCAATTGATGAAGAGCACGATGATTTGTGGAAAAACAGATAAAACAGAAAACATCCACACTCAATGCCAAGGAAAGTAACAGACTTGACACATTTTACAATTTATGTAAGGGACGGAAACGGAACTTGTTAAAACTGAATTTATTTGAATGTCGGTTGATCTCCTTAGTACTGAAGTACACCAAGCACTTGTCCAATAAAACAACAATAAATCCACAAATGTATCCTCCTCAGATGCAGCATTTTTTCCATTATAAATTCAATCGAAAGGAGCACAATTGAGAGGTCTTGCTATTTGTTTATTAACAAATAAACGACAGAAATACACTGGATGCTCCATGTTAAACGTTGAAAATAATCATAATTCAACAATAAAATTATTTTTATTTCATACAGGATAACATGTTTGCAGCGGGCATAGTAATTTTATTGTGGATGAACGATAGAAACAAACATGTTATATGGATGCTCTATAAAATTATTCCCTTCACGAATTTAATGCAAATATTGAATTGGATAAAAAAAAAAAGATAAAGAAAATTTTATTAACTTCTCGATAGAAATACTCTTCAGTTTCTTTTTTTTTGTTATTGGGTATTCAATCGATTTTGTCGGAGTTTTTCGTTGTTGTTGTTGTTGTTAATAATCATACATTTCATTAACATCTTAACGCAATGCTATAAATAAAAAAATTTCAACGTGAATAACTTAAATTTTATTGATAACACGTTTTTGATTAATAATCAAATATAATTAACAGTTAAATTAAAAATGCTAATTAACTTTCATTTAATGTTTCATTGATAAATCATAGACTAGGCTTTTGTTGTTTACATTTTTTTTTGCTCATCTGCCAAATATATATGAAAAAACAAAGCAAAGTGGTGTTACGTTGAGAATACCAACATTTAACACACGTAATATCGAAAAGTGAAATCCAGATAACAGACTTATTTATAAAGAAATAAACAAAACAAAAAGTTTTTAATTTTTTCGATTTTTTTTTAATTTTATGTATAAAGTCCAATAACAAATAAATAAAAAAGACGAAACTTGTTTCTACTCTAAAAAACATTAACGCATACTAACCGGTTTTTTTGTAAGAAGTCACATATAATGTATGCAAATTAAATGTATTTTCCGTGATCAAATATTATATTCGAAACTTTATAATTCAACAGAAAAAAAAAATAAAATAAAATCAAAAAAAAAAAAATTGCGTAAAAAACAAAAACGCAGAAAAAGCAGAAAAATTATTAATTTGATGAGACAACTTTTTTGTGTTTATAAAAATCGCATGAAAATAATCCAAATATGAGATTGATTGACATTTTATATTTATGAAAATTCTTTGAAAATAACCTTGCTCTGGCAAATTTGCAAGCTTATAAAGTTTCTCTCTTTTGATTTAACAAAAAGCTTTTCGTTGTTTAAAGCTAAAGCTAGCTAATGCTTCCAATAATCGTAATTCCAAAATTAAAAACGTTTTTTTTATAAGAAAAGTTACATTTGTGAGGGCGTTTATTCACTGTTTTATATAATTAGTATGGCTTTAAACAGCTACGCATAATTACGTGTCTTTAAAATTAAAGGTTATTTCTCTACATTACATTACAATTTGTTTTTTGATTAAAAAAAAACCAAAAAAGCTAGAATAGCTTTGAAGCACCTTAATCGAATATATCAACAAAAAAAATTAACAAAGGCATCAAAGTTATATTTAATTACGCGACATAAACAATTATGATAGGCAGTATACCAGTGTAGTCATATTATTAATAAAAAAAAAATTAAAAAATTAAAAAACAAATAATAATTTTTGTATTCGATTAGCATAGTAAATTAAAAAAAAAGATTTTTTTTTTGGTTTTAGTGCTATGAAAGCAACAAAGAAATAAATAAATTTTGACGGAAAATCAAGCAACAAAAATCTGCACGTGTATAGCAAACGATTATATTAATTATACATTTAAATGGATTTAATTATATTCATTAAAATGACTATAAAAAAAAAATTAAATATTTTTTTTATTTGCCACTTCTAAAGAATTTGATTTTATTAAAAAAAAATAATAATAATTTTTTTTTTTTTTTTTGAATATAAATCATGCGGTACGGCCTCAATGTAAATTAGAATTTTATTTGACGCGTTTATAGATTTCAATACGGTAAATAGTAATTAATTTAAAAAAAAAAAATAAGGTATTTATAGATTAAGAAAGTAAATTTGTTGTTAATGAAATTATGTTTTTTTTTTTAAGTTTTTCCATCAAGGACATCAGCTGATTTTTATTTAAATAAAAAAATTTTTGCCTTTTTTTTTTTTAAAATCATTTTAAATTTTAAAACCATTTTCAATACAGTTTAGAAATTATTATTATTTTTCGAAATCATAGTGAAATCAAACATAGGTTTGAATGTAAAAAATATTTTATTTTCAGAACGTATTGAAAATGAAGACATTACAGTAAGCTTTCTATTAGCGCCAGTTGACTCCACTGAATTTGTATCGGTTTTCCATTGCTAATATTCTTCTTCCGAAATCTCGTTGTGTTATTAGAGCAAACTGAATGCGTACCGAATTCAATTACAAAACAGTGTAATAACGATGCGATATTTTAACGCAAAAACGTTGTCTAGTGGGCCATACAGTACGCCTCACAATACCAACAGAACGTTGCAAAGTAAGATTTCAATATTTACAGTAGAAATAAAAAAAAAAAAAAAAGTTAAATAAAAGCTTTTGACTGTAACAAAAACCGAAGGAAAAATAAATGTTATTGCTGTGACGGTATACGGTGTACGTACAGCAGCTCAACACAACAAATATTTTGATGACAAACATTAGTAGCGTTTTAACCGTTGATGAATAAAATTCGTCATTTCGATCAAAAAAAAAAAAAAAAAAAAACTCAAAAAACAAATTAATTAAAAATTTTTAGTTTAGAAAAGTGTTTTGTTAAGAAAAATAAAATTAAAAAAGTTTTCCATGGTGAAAGTTTAATCAAGAAGAAAAAAAAAAAAAAAAAATGTTTTATTGTGTGATGATTAAGAAAAGCGAATTAAGTTATTTAAAGGATTAAAACGGAAAATCAAACGCTTTAAAAAAAAGGGAGAGAAACAAAAAAAAAAAGGTAATGCTCATGGCAATGGAAATAAGAATAATAATTATCTCTGTATAAGCTAAATAAAATCCAAGAAAATCCAGGTTTGTTGTGTTAAAAAGAATTCTTAATCATTTTCGCGTTAGAACCGGATTAAAAAGATTTAAATTGTGGTCCATCGTGAAAGAGGAAATTGAATTATAACAAAAATAAATAATAATCAAAATCACCACTCAGTTTATTTGATATAAATTAATTATATTTAATAGAAATGCAAATAAAGTGTTTTAATTAAATTAAAATTATACCGAAAACACCACCCCAATAATATTCGGTTGACAATAAATTAAATCAAAAACTGAAAAAAAAAAATAAAAATAAATTTAATTTTCCGATATAATTTGATTAAATGTCCCCGTCATTAACGCTTAAATAACAGTAAATAATGTTAAAGTATTTTTTGTAAATTATGATACTGAGCAAATAATGGTGGTTATGGCATAGTAGGTGGTTAAAACATTTCCAAAAAAAAAAAAAAAAAAAAACTATTTTCAACCACACTACCAATTTTATTATTATTTACACAGCAAACAAATGAAATTTATTGTCTGTGTGAAAATCTATGTTAAGCTTAAAGCTTTTATTAATGGACGATTTAACATCTTTAAAGTTTCTTATAATCATATTTTGGTTGTTGTTGTTTTTTTTTTTTTTAAATGATTTATCCAGAAAATCCATCCTTATTAACGACTGAAATGAGGTTTAGACAGAAAAAAAAATTTTTTTTTTTTTTTTTGAATATGGCGATGTTTTAAGGCGTATTACGTTTCAGGAGATTTTTTTTTTTTTACTTGGAAAAACAGTGGAATTTCCTAACAGCAAATAGCCATATATTGTTACACAAAATAAAAGTACTTTAGATACTTTTGTTTTATTTTTAGATAAAAATTAAACATAATTTGCCTATAAATCTCTAATTTCCAAAGCATTAACCAGTTTTATTGTTATTACTCCTATTAGCTAATAATAAAGTTTATTTATTTTGATTGTATTTTTTTTTCTGTTGTTGTTGTTGTTGTTGCTATTAATTGATTTGTTCCATTAGCTTTATAAAATATAATTAAATCCCCTAATACAGTCGATAATTATAATAATTCAATAAGCATTAAAAAGAAATTTCTATAGAAAATTTTTATTATTTATCGCTTTAAATGCGTTTATCCCGGAAAAAGGGTGGGTACGAAAAACAAAATAAAAATATTTTCTACGTGAAGTTCAAAGTTGTTTTGTGTCGCATTCGTATTATCTAACATGGGATAATGTTTCATATATCATTGGTCACTATAACTAATAACGGTATTCAAGTTGTATTAAAATTCCATTTCTCTTAAAATCCCTTTAAAGCTTTCCCTCCATCTCGGCTTTTCTTTCCGTTTTTAATCAAAAATTCAGCCACAACAATAACAGTTGTAATAAATTTTGTTTATTTATTTATTCTAAGTTTCATACATAAGTCCATAACGTGCTTGTAAATGGATGAGTGGTGGGTGTTACAAGTATCTATATCATCTCTATAAAGTTACAACAGAACTTATCTAAAGCAGAATAAATAAAAAAAAACAACAACAACAACAACAAAAAAAGAACTTATGATTATTATTGCTTATTTTTTATTACTGATAAGAGAAACAAGACTGAGAATGAAGAAAAAGAAGAAAAATGTATTTAACAGCGGTTTTAGTAAACAAATTTTTTATTTTTTGGGTATTTTGAATTTACATAACACAAACATTTTTATTTTTTTATTAATAATTAATTTATTTATGCATTAATAGCTTTTGTTCTGTTTGGTAAATGCTGGAAAACCACAATATTCAAAATAAAATTATTGCCTCGTTTTAATGATGTCTCTGTAATTCACCTTTTTGTTATTTTTTTTTTATTTTTTTTTTTGTCAGGTGTGGACGATGCTTACGTTTTTTTTTTTTTTTTTCTTGTATTAAATAATTCATCTGCTTTGTTTATTTATCAAGAGACATTCAGTTTAAAGTTTCAACAGAAAAACGTGTACTCTTGTGTGATTTTAAATGACCGAAACCGAATCCATCGCTACACTTTGTGTTTTTTGCAATAACGAAAGACAATTACGGTAGGGAAAACATTCGAAGCCTACTTGTTTTTCTTTTAATTAGAATTTTTATTTTTCTTCTCTTAGTCTTTAGTTTAAAAAACAAGTAAAAGCACCTTGATATGATTGACAGTTTATTTTACATTTTTTTTTTTTTTTTCTATTCCTAGTTAATTAAACACTTGAATTTCTAAGTAAATATTTCATAAAAATAATTTCTTTTTTTTTTTTAATGTTTTTTTTTTGTAAAATACGGCAAAAAACATCTCTCTAGGCATTTGTTGAAATGTAAACAAGAGAAAAACAAAAAAAAAAAAAAAACTTCTACCGTAATTTTTAATTATGCTGCGATTTAGATTTTGTTTTGTTTTGCTTTGCTTTGCTTTTTTTTTGCGATAGTTAAGTGCGAATTGTTTTCCAACACTGTTTCGCATCTGTCACATCTCATATTAAAGTTTCTATCGATTTATTTTATTATAATTTAATTGTGTGTTTTTAGCAACAGCGGAAAGTCTTTCGTTCAGATTAAGCTTTTTTCCTTTTTTTTTTTTTTTATTTATTTAAACAACATTAAATTGCTTTTGTTTAGTTGGTTGAATAAACTTTTGGAAGCATATGCTTAAGTTATGTGTTAAGAATCATCGCATATCTTATTTCTTTTTTTTATGAAATAACCAAATACATAGGAAATAAAAAAAAAAAAAAAAAACAGCGACACGTGTTTCGATATAATGAAAGCTCCAATTGAAAGTTTATACATTTCATGGTTTACCGAAAAAATAAGAATTTTTATTTATATAAATTAATGTAATATATATATATCCCGTAGCTACTGCTTCTTGTTAATTAAATATATATGTATATATTGCTTTTGAATTACATAAAACTGGCACAAAATAACATAATTTCATCAAAACCATTGTGGTAGAAAATGGTTTTTTTTGTGTTATTCATTTGGCTTAATTATAGTTTGGCACAATAATTTACTTCTTTTAAAAATGAAATGGTTTTACATTTGTTACCTGTTTTAGCGTACAGGTATTACAGGCACAGCATAGAAATACAAATTTTTTGTATGGAACACCGATAATGTCATCATCCAAACACTAAATGGTTAAATAGTAAGGCGGAAAAAACATTTTCTATTCAGTTCCATTTATTTACTTTTTTTACTTTATCTTCATAAAATTTCTATATATGCGACTGAATAACATACGTAGATGAATAGATTAAATAAACAAACAAATTTAGATTTTCTATAGAAAATATAATATATTTTGTTTTTTTTTTTTTTTATTTTTTTTTTAGTGAAGAAAATCTATTGAATTTACTAATCCACATATCTTATAAAAAAAAAAAATTTCCCTCTATCTTTACGTAATAAATAATATTTAATAATAATAAAGAAAAAAAAAAGAAAAGAAAATTTTAACGTTTATCAAGAATAATCCTGTTTCTGGTGTCTGTTTTATCTTTAATTCTACGGCTTTTCTACCTTAATACAGACTAAACGTCTTGTGGGTATTTATATTTATATTTATTATTTATGTTTTTTTTTTTTTTTTAATCCTCTCTTAAATTACTTCTTAATTAACTAAATAATTAAAAACAGAAAAACAAACTAATAATTGTTATTATTATTAATTTAAATAATTTTTTTTATTATAATTATTTATTACTAATTGCGAATACATAAGATTATTAGCTTTGCGTTTTAATTATATTTTACTGCTAATTAAGCAATCAAATTTTATTAATTATTTTATTAATTATTTTACTTTTAAAAATTGTTAATTAATTTTATGTTCTGTTATGTTTTTGTTTTGAATTTATTTTTAATTAATCAAAGTGAAACGATTTGTGTAAGACGAGCAGATAGGGTTTGCTTGAATTTGTAACATAAAACAGTGATTATAGTAATTTTCAGTATTATAATTAATTGTTGTAAAGTGTGAAACATTAAAGATTATGTTCTAGTATCAAGACAGAGTAAATTTTAATTGGAAAATGGTTAATTTCCCTTGATTACACAAACATATCTGAGTTTAAATTGAAAGAATCTAGCAGTTTGTAAGCTTTAAAAGTACATAACACTTTTTTTTTTTTTTTTTTAATTTAAATTTTGAGTATAGTGTGAATGATTTTTGAATCAATTTTCGTTGAGGAATGTAATGGATCAATTTGTCGAATGGGGGGATGAATCAATTTTATCGTTTATTATCTCTAGACAAATTTAGAATTCTAATAATAAATATCGGCGGATTAAATTTCATTTTAAAATTTATTATTTCATTAAATAAAATAAAAAAAAATAAAAAAAAGCTTCCTATTTATAATTTATGAATTTCTGAAGAGAAGCATCATGGTTCCGGTAGCCAATTATTTTCTTATCAATTATAAGGCCCTAAACCGTAATTTCTATAGAATCTGTTTTAAAAATAATATTTATCTTAAAAATTTGTTGTTAGAGTGTATAAACCATCCCCTAACATGTCCATTAAAAAAAAATCTAACTAAAATTATCACTTTTTATCACTTCCGTTTCATTCTTCACTCATTTATTATCTCATTTAGAATTTGTTTGCTTGTTTAAAGCACTTTAAAAAAAAAAAAAAAGAATGAAAGCAATTAGAAAAGAAAAGAATTTCTATGTAGGTTAAAGCTTTCGATTTTAATTGTCTTTTATCAAATCGATTAAATTACAGACACTTAAAGTAATGATAATAAAACAGAAACACAAAATCATAATAAATTAATTGATTTAAGCAAATTTTTGTATTTTTCCACCAGGATTATTGGTGGCGTTTTCTCGCTAAAAGCAATCCTGTGTTCGTTATGTTAAAGTTTCTTACATTGTTATTACTTTGCTACGGTTTTTCTTTTTCTCCAGTTTTTATACCACAGAAACAATGCAAGCTTTACGGTTGGTTTACAATAATATTTATGTTTACTATTGTTATTAATAATAATACTTTTTAAAATAAAAATCATGAATTTAAATAATTTTTTCATTGAGCGCATCCGAGTACTTTCATCAATATTTATTTAATAAAATTTTTATTTATTATTTTTTTTTTTTTTAGTTTTATTTTATACCAGCTGTTATAAATTCGCAATAAATATTTATTTTTAATTATGTATATGAAGACTTCATACCTTGTCTGTAAATTATTTAATTTAATATTTTTATTTCTTTTTAATTTCTTATCGAATTTTCATTTAATTACAGCGATTATTCAATATCACGTTTGTTAACCAAATAAAAGTCTAAAGTGAAAAAAAAAATTGCCCCTGTGATAATTATACGTCTTTTTTCATTTATGTTATCACATTTAAATTAACATAAATGCTAATCTGATAAATATAAAATAAAAAGGAAAATAATATTCAAAAAGAAAAAAGAAAAACGGAAGAAAGCGGAAAAATTAATTATAAGCTGTGTAATTTGTTGACAAAGTCAGTGGTAAGTAATGTAAAAAAAAAAAAAGAAAAGAAGTTGTAGAAAAGCTCATTTGAATAAATAACAACAGGATAATGAGTGTTAAATCATTAACAAGAAGGTAGTTACCAACCAAGTTGTAGTAATCACATTTGTAATAATGAAAGTACTTTCGTAAAAGTTTATACATTTCCGTTTTAAAAATGATTTATTATCATCTTAAGTAAATGTCGTTACTTTGTAATGTTTTTTTTTTTTTTTTTTTTTTTTTTTATAAAAAAAACTTTCATCTACCAACTTTGTAAATTAAATTCTATTAAGTGCGAATAAAATTCTACAAAGTTGCTTTAACGTGAACGGATATTCCATTAGAAAAACTATTTATTCTATATATAAAAAAAAAAAAATATATAATTAAAAACATTAATTGAAAATGTTACTTTAGTTATAAAGAAAAAAAAATAAAATATTACTTAAAGTCAAAGCTTAAAAATTAAAGCGTTTAATAATGACATTATGAAACGAATATTTCCTTATCTGAAACACTTAAATGTTTCAGTAATTTACTAATACCTTATGTTTTACCTGGTAATATCATTTTTTTTATCTTATAAAATAAATTATGTCATAAGTGCCAAACCTTGATAGTGTGACTAATAAACGAAAGAAATTTACACTGATTTAATTCTGAGCTTAACACTTCTATAAGCTTGGTGGAAATTATTTAATAAAAACCCTTTAAATGTTTCAACATTTGACATTTATACATAACAAAGCGATTTTTGGTTATTTGTAAAAAAAAAAAAAAAGAAGGAGTTTAAATGGGATAAAAATGTGAAAATCTGTTTCACTTCTTCTATACAAGATTAAAAATATTCACCATAGATCCCCTTAAAAATCAATAAAGCCGACCGGCGGGTTTTTATCAATTTTTTCATGCAAAAAGTAAAAAAAGTAAAAAAAAAAAAATTTTCCTTCTCTATTTAAATTTATCAGGTCCTTGATAAAAAGGTTTCTTTCGATAATAATTATTATAACCGAGCAGAAAAAACATGTTTATTTAAAATTACATTAATCAACAATTATGAAACAGTTTTTGCATCATCATTACATAATTTAAATAAATAACTAAAAATAAAAATAAATAAATAAAAAATCAATCTATTGACTGTGATAACGTAAAAATTCTTAAATGAACACAATAAATACGATGTAACAGGTTGTATAAAATTTAACTACACAATTATTTAATAATTTATTCAATGTAATATTTATACAAACTCAATATTTACAATATGATTATCATTTTGTTATCATTTATTGGTATTACCAGAACGGTTTTACCTTATCACCGTATTTTTCCTAGGCGGTTTTTCCTCCTTTTTTATTATTATTGCAAACGAATTTTATTATTATTATTATTAAATATGGATGAGATTTATTTTTAAATATTACATTTTTCGCTAGTGAGTTTGTTCAACATATTGCATGATCCTGTTTTTTAACAGCATTGATTTAGTATTATATCATCAAAAATATCACAATCAGTGCAATATTATTGTTGTCAGCATTACAACGATATTATGTTTAGACGATTTTTTTTTTATCGGTTTTGTTCTCTTAAAAGAATCATCTTTATCGAATACTTGACTTTTGTTCGTTAGATTTCTATATCGAAAATCTATATTTATAGAAAAAAAAAATTATATTAGGGGATTGGTGTAAGTTATTTTGGTATCACTTGAAAATACTTCCTTTAAACTCAATTTAAAGCTTCGTTAAATTGAATTCTTAGTATAAAAATACAATTTGTTATCAAGAAGGTCGTTACTTTGCAAATGTAATCGTTATCATTATAATGTCCAATGATCCATACTTCTGCAATTGAACCAAAATGTAATGTTAAGTAATGGAAATTCACTTAATTGCTTTTTTAATTGACTAAACGATTTGATTGTGTAAAAAATTCGATATTGAATGGGATTGGTAATATAGACCGAATTATTGAAATCAACATTTTAAAAGCATACCATCCGTCTCTATTAATGGTTTGATTTTTCTACAAACACAATACACTCAAGCATTCTTTCATTATCAATATCAAAAAAGAACAAACAAACAAAATGATAAAGAAAAGAAAAAAAACTTTTCCTGAAAACTAATCAAAATAAATAAAGAATCGCTGTTAGCCATTGTTAGCCTAACAACGAAATATGCAGAATTGAAACTTAGATCGTATTCTGATTGAATAAATATTCTTAAAGACGTTCGATAAAAAATTGATAAAGGAAAACTAATCATAAAAACTCTACTGCTACTCTACACAATTTTTATAAATAGAAAAAAAGAAATTCAATTTGAAATGTATCAATTGCATCATTTATATCAATTCTTGTCCTTGGAAAACAATTTCAACTTTTATGTCTAGAAATATGATTCGATTATTCTTTAAAGATCTCTTATCGCCTAGAATTTTGAGAAGAAGATTTTTTTTTTTTTATGAATATTGAAAAAAAAAAAAAAAATTAAAATTTGTTTAAGATAACCGAATGTTGGTTAAATCAAATTTCCGTTTTTTGCTGCTGCTCATATCTTATCAAACGATACGCGTTTAAAGCTTAGCTAATTCGCACACATGTGAAACGAGTTGAAATTAATATTCTTTGCCTTTCTACTAATTAATAGAAATGTTAAGACAGAGTGAAGAATTTTTTTTCTCTGTATGAATGGGGTGAGAAATAAGCATTTTGCGTTTCCATCAAAATCTATTTATAGCGACGACTTTTTTTGTGTTGTCTTCAATTGTAATTTGCTCACTTTGATCGTATCTCTAGTCTGACGTGACCCACTTTAATGTAAATTTATTATTTATATTTCGCGGAGGTCTGCTGTTTTACATTTTGCTATTTGCAATTTATGGTGTAGAAATAATCCCGAGCTGACAATCTATTGTTGTTACAATTCATTACCAGGCGCGTCTTTGTTGTTATTTTTCAAGAACATTTATTTCTTGGCACTTGTCATCCGTTGTTCTTGTTCGGTTACTTTCATTAAAAAACAATTACCATTGCCTACGTGAAATTAAAACGGTGAGACAGACAGTTTTAATGTTACCCTGGAGAGATGAAAAAACATTGACCAATTACTTCCCGTTTCTGTTTAATGTGTATGCCTGAGAGATTTACAACCAAGATTGCAATCGATTAATACTTCCTTTTAACAATTTCTCAGACATCCACTCTCCCACCACAATTGTTACATTTGTTTGACTGCAATTTTCTTTAGATTTCCGTTTTTTAATCATTTTTTTTTTTTATTGCATTACACACCCACTGCATTCGTATCTATTACGGTTTCCTACACAAATCAGACTTAATATTTGTTTATAACATACAAAATGCATACACTTTGGCTTTTTTTTTTTTATATATATTGACACATCTGGTGTTTTATTACACGATTTTTAAAAAAGTTCGTTAAAATTTTTATTTTATCTTCATTACGCACGATACAGAAATTTTTTTTTGTTTTTTATTATTATTCAGTATGCACACGCGTTAACAATATCTTATTACTACTAATCAATCAATAAAAATAAATTAAATCAATTTTCACTTTTAATAAATGAAATAAAATGAAAAATGTTTAGTAAACTTGGTTTCATTTAATATTCGTGTCTGAAATAATAACACGAAACACACAACATACAGTAGTCTTGTCTGTCTTAATTAAATGTTTTGTCATTTATAGCATTAAAATGATGAATTTAAATCAGAAAATAATCAAAATTTAATAACACGGAATTACTTTGTTATGTCTTCGTTTTGTAAATTAGAAATTTTAATTTTGTTATTTTTGCCACAATTCGCTCAATTTGGAAAAAAAAAAAACAATTTAATAGCGCTCTAACTGTATAATAAAGCTTTTTCTATTATAAAATAAGTTTTTATTAGGAGATAGCCCAGACAAATATTTAGTAATTGGTTGTTTGTTAGAAGGAAAATGAATACAAATCTCATCTTAGCTATTGTTACGCATTATTTTTTTTTTTTTTATCTTCTAAACAAGAATGAAACTAATCAATCGGAGATTTTATTAATTTTTCTTATTGCGTATCGTTACTTTATGATAATTTTATATTTTTATTATTAGCATTGTCCTCATTTTTTTATTTTTGTGTTATTGTTGTGGTTATTGTTGTTGTTGTTGTTGTTGTTGTTGTTGTTGTTATACAAAAAAAGCACAAATTACTTGCGGCAATACATTATCTGATTGATCGTTTTAAAATAAAGTTAAAATTGATTGATTGATCAGGACGTGATGTATGGGAAAATTAATTATTAAATGAAGTGCAATCAACCCCCTTAAAAACACTTCTCTCCATTATAATATTTTTTAAAAAATTTTTTTTTTTATTTTCAGGATGAAACAAATAAGACTAGACATGGTAACAAGTCGACGAGTATAATTTACACAAGAAGAAATTCCTTTAATTCTTGTAATCAAAAGAAAATGCAAATTAAGGATAAGGAAAAATATAAAAACAAGGAGGAAAAATATGATTTTAATCCGTGACAGCACGTTGTACGATGATTTATTTATATATAATTTTTTTTTCCCATTATTTTTCATAAAATCTTATTAAAGTAAAAACAAAACAAAACAAAACAAACCAAACCAAAAAAAAAATTAAATTAAATAAAAAATGTTGCTACAACTCAAGTGTGGTAACTTTTCTAGTAAATTTTTAAAATCGAAAATATAGAAGAAGAAAAAAAAAGAAGCTTTTTATCCCATCAAAGAATCAAATTTATTTCTATTTTGATAGTGAAACAAATTATATTTATTGAAGGGAAAATTAAGAAGACAAAAAAAAAAAATAAAAAATTCTTTTCAAAATGAATATCAATGGTTCGGAAATTCTAATCGAATCACCTGATATAATACAGAGCTACATGGACGATTCAAGTTTATTTATTAATTTTGTGAATGTAACACAGATAGTGAATATGTCATTAGAGAATATAACGGAGCAGATACGGTGTAGACAGTATGAGGATACAATTAGTGGTGTCGCAATACGTGATCCACTCTCAATTGTTATCCCAATAACTGTTTTCTATTCAATAATATTCTTCGCCGGTATCCTTGGAAATGTGATAACATGTACTGTGATCTCTAGAAATAAATCGATGCACACTGCTACCAATTATTATTTATTTAATTTAGCTATTTCCGATCTGATGCTATTAATATCCGGTAAGTTATTGTCTTTAATAATAAATAAATAAAAAAAAAACTCAATTCTTTTAAAATAAAATCAATTTATTTTCTATCCGGAAAATAATTAGAATATATGAATAATATTGAAAGTTAATAGATAAAAGCATTTTTATTCTAAATAAAAAAAAAAACAGTTTTTATTGTGGGTGGTTATAGAAACGTTACATTTCAGTTAGCCTATTATTAAAATTAAAAGGCATGAAATAAAAATAATTCAGTTCAATTACGCGTATTTGGTAATGGTGTATAACACAAATTTCACACAAATGAAAGTTTTTTTAATGTGGCACAATCAAAAGAACTTTATTCTGAGAATATAAATACACAAAACAGACAGTAAAAAAAAAGAAAAATTCCTTAATGCTGTGATTCTTCAAAAAAAAATTGTCTTTTTATATCATTTTAACGAAAAAAAAAAAAAAAAAATGTGTATAGAGCGGAGATAATAAGGGAAAATGATTGTCTAATATAAAAGTAAAAGCATGGATGGCATAGTAAATGTAATGAAATACAATTCAAATTTCATTTAGTTTAATTAAATTTTTCATTTAAACAATTTCATTCTTATTTCACTTTAGTTCTTTACAATTTTCTACTTTTTAGAACTAGGGTTGGTGTTTTTTTTCTTTACTTCTTCTCTGTTTCATTTCCCCATTTTTTTTTTTTTTTTTGCAAAATTTTAAAAAAGAAAAACAGAATATAAATAATGTTAATAATTTAAGCATGATCAGGAATTCCAATTTTATTATAATGTTCCGTAAACCATTATTAGCCCCTAAAAATTGAGCTGAGACACAAAATTGGCCATAGGCAAATGGTTTGTCGTTAAATAAAATTTATTAGAAAACAGAGTGTGAAACCGATAAAGTGAAACGTAGCCGCAATTAAATTTTAATTCTGAAACATAACCGAAATTTTATTATATTTCACTCTGATAATGGAAATAAATGCTTAATAAGCATATCTCAAGTAAATTCTCTATTCTTTCAATAAAGGATACAGATTAAACTGATATTTTAAAGTAAAAGCACTGAATTCGAAGAACTGGTTAAATTATTGACCGTTCTAGCTATCCAGATGAACTTTGAATGACATTTTTTTACATTTAATAACATATGTTCACTAAAAACAAACTAATCAATTTTGCTGTAATTTACTTAGAAAAAATTTCAATATGCAAATTGAATAAATGAAAAAAGAATAGAATAGAAAAAAATGGGAATAGTTTCATTACATTTATTCAGAACTGTTTTTGGAACTGAACAGTAAACTAACAAGTTTTAAATAAATTAGCCGAATTCGTTACTAAACGATAAAACATTATACGATGTGACAGAAAAAGCGAAACGAAAAATAAATAAAAAAAAAAAAACTTCGGTTTTATTCTCTGATTACAAATAATCATCTTTGGTGATTTTTTTTTGTTTCTAATGTTAGTCATTTCACAACCAAAAATAAAACATTTTGTGGTATTTCGAGGCAAATCAATCTTTTCTTTTCTTTTCTGTTTCTTTTTTTTTTTAAGAAAAATAACTTGTAAAACTTTTCTTTCATTTTTTTTTTATAATACCTTGGAGGCGAAAAGGGGTCAACTTCTATTAAGATTTTAATCTGAATGATAATTTTAATTTTTGTATTAAATAACTTTTTTTTTTTTCATCATCTTCCTCTTATTAATATTTTTTTGTTTTAGGCATGCCTCCAGATATTTATACGATTTGGTTTCCGATGTCATATCCTTTTAACCAATCTGTATGTATATTACAAGGGTTATTGTCAGAAACATCAGCAAATGCAACAGTATTGACGATTACATCATTTACAGTCGAACGTTATATTGCCATTTGTCATCCGTTCAGGTAATTGAATTTATATTTTATGCAAAAAAAAAATTATAGAAACAAACAAATGAATAACATAATAGTGGTGGTAATCTGATTACTTATCACATCACTTATCACACCAAAGAAAAAAGAAAAAAAACCAAACTAAACTAAACTAAACAAATAAAGTCAGCATTATTGTGATCTTTTCTTCGGTTATATTTCTTCGATTATTTCCGTAAGCTTTTTCTCTGTGTTTCTTATTTATTTGTGCTTACAAACTATCATCAAATGGTATTTGCTTTGTCAGCGTACATAAATTGGCGAAATGTATTTTCGTTGAAATTTATTGCAAAGCAGAAACGAAAAACAAATCACAATGAAATGTTTTCGTTTGGTTTGTCAGTGAAACAATATACAGACCACAAAGCTGTCGATTTCGATAAAAGATAATAAATAATTTTTAATTAAGCCGCAACACAAAATAACGAATTTTTTTCTTTTGTAAAGGACAACGAATGTCCTTTTTATATTTTTTGAAATTTGTATACGAGATTATGCAAAAGAAAATTTTCGATTAAGGAATGTTTCGGAAAATGTTTAAGAGCTTTGCATTTGTCTTATTTTTGTTTGGCAAGATATTAATGGGACAACACAGACATATGGCCCAAAAAAAAAATAAACAAAGAAAACATCGAATACATGTTGCGATGTAGTCATGAATTTTTATGTGCTAAGAATATGTTCAGCAAGATTTTAGTTTTTTCTATCTTCTATGCAATGTTACAAATTTTATCAATATCAACAGCAGGTGAGATTATTTTGATGACATTTGCTATAATTTTAATCAAATAACACAAACATTAATTACAATGAATCGCAACAGGTGGAAATCATAATTATATCGAAATGAAATGAATATAAGTTAAAGGAGCGTTAAAGGAGACATTTAGGGATTTATTTAGCTACAGTTGTATCTATAAAATGCTTCCTTAATGCATAAATCCCATGTTATTTTCTGCATCATTAAATTGATCTTTCTACTTTATTTTTTTTATACATTAACTATAAATTGCTGAGCAAAAATAAATATTTAATTGAATATTTTTATTGTGAAAGCGTAACATTTAACGTTTTCAATTTGAAGTGGTGGAGTAAGTTGATAATAAAAATAATTTTTTTTTTTTTTTTTATATTTATATTTATTTTACAGACAACATACAATGTCAAAGTTATCCAGAGCTATTAAATTTATAATGGTTATATGGTGTGTAGCATTCTGTTTAGCTGGTCCTCAGGCGTTTCAATTTGGTATTGTAGAAGATCATGGTGGTAAAATGTGCACAGTAAGTATATTAATAATCTCTAAAGATAACGAAATAAAAAAAAAATATATATATATATAAATGATTATTATCAGGATGCCAATTAACAGTTACGTTATAAATGAGATAAAATAAACAAACAAAAATCTGTGTAATATTGCACGTAATACACACAGCATGAGAAGTGCCAAAAATTTAATCAATTTTTTAATTAACAAAATATATACTAATTCGTAAGATCGTGATCGTTTTAAAAAAAAAATATTTAATTAATTAACACTTAATAATAGGTTTTTATTTAAGGTCTATTAAGCATTCAACGGAATATTTTTGTAATTTTAATAATAGAAATTAATTTAAAAACACTTAAGAGAAAAATTAAAAAATAAGTTTGTCAGAAGTGGGGATTTGAACCCACGCCCTCTTAGAGGACCAGAAAACACAATGATATAATTAAACTCAGTTTAAAAACCCGTGAGAAGATTAACAAACTAAATCTTGAGTCTGGCGCCTTAACCGCTCGGCCATCCTGACTACATTTACTGATTTATTTAAGGCTCCGCTAAAGCTATTATCATTAAAAAAAAAAATACTAATAAATAATTTACGATAACAATAAATAATAAATAATTAATTAATTAAATTTGTTCGTCTTGTATTTTGTAGAAAATAATTTTATTTTTGATTATCCGTTGTAAAAGAAATTTTGTAGAAAATATTTATGAATCATTTAGCTAAAATGAAGTGAAGTTTTTTTTCCGATAAAATTAATTAAATAATTTAATTAACGTATAGACTTTAAAATGTTTAAACAAAATAACTTAATTCGGTTTTGTTTATTTATAATCATAGACTAATTAGACCGTTTTTTTTGTTAAACTAAATATGTATTTTAGAGATGCCAATATCTGAGATGAAAAACAACAAATAAGAAATTTTAATTAGAAATTTTAATTAAATTAAAAAAATTCTTAATTTATTATTCGATATTTTTTTATTTATAGTTTGGCTAAGCACATTCCGCCAGCATCACCCTGTTTAAATTAATTTTATTTTACTTCGTTTTAGGTGAAAAATAATTTTGTTGAACATGCATTTGAGGTGTCAAGTTTTGTATTCTTTGTCGGTCCAATGACTGTTATCTGTGTCCTTTACGTGTTAATTGGTGTAAAATTAAGGAAAAGTAAATTATTACAAGGTGTTAAAAGGAAAGGTTGTGATTTTGGACGTGGTATTAGTGGACAAACCCGTGTTATACGAATGCTAAGTATGCTCAGGATGAAACTCTAAATAAACATAACGTAAAGATTTATTAAAATTTTTCTTTTTTTTCTATAATTAGTTGCTGTTGCGGTCGCTTTCTTTTTGTGTTGGTGTCCATTCCATGTACAGCGATTAATGGCAGTTTATGGTTCTGCAGCAACACCCAGCTTACTGTTTCATCGTATCTACACAGTCATGACATATGTGTCGGGGGTCCTTTATTTTCTATCCACCTGTATCAACCCATTATTGTACAATATTATGAGTCACAAATTTCGGGACGCATTTAAGGTAAAACCAAATTTATTTTTTATTTATTTAATTTTATGATTTGGGGTTTTGTTATGAATTTAAATGAATTAAGAAAAAAGAAGAATTTTTTTTTTTTATTTTTTTGTTGGACTTTGATTTAAAAAAATAAAAAAATAGGAAGCAAACATTTTTCTTCTCAACAATGGAAATTATTCAAAACGTAATTTGTAATTTTCTGCCTTTTTGGTCTTTTTTCTTCTTTTTTTTCACTTTGTTATCAGAATTTTTATTACTATTTTGTTCATTTTTTCGTTTTGTTTTGCCTCATGTTTACCATGGTTAAGGTGATGAAGTATTTGTATTTTAATGTATCAAGACATTAATTTATTATGGCATAAATTGGTGAAAGAAAAATAAAAAAATAAAAAAATTCGTTTACAATGTAAACAACGCAACAGTGCTTGGTGTAATTGTATTGGCGTAAGACCTTAACAGAAGAAAAAAAAAACTTTTAACCTGCTTTCCGTACAGATTACAAATGATTTGGATGCAAAACTTAAATGACTACAGGTAGTTTCAATGTAAATTTATCATTTCTATAAAGCGAGATAGAGCTTAAAGCATAACGGAAAAGGTGAAAAATTGAAAAAGGCTCTAATCTTTATATTATTTGCTTAAAGCATTGTTCTTATCAAAGATCATATTTATGCAACAAAGCATATTTCATTGTTTTGTTCAATTTAGGCTTTTATTTCATTTGTTAAGCTTTATATTCACATAAAAGTTAATAACGCGGTATATACCATGTAAGGTGAAAGTTATTAAAAGTTTTTTTTTTTTTTTTTTTTTGTTGAAGCAAAATAAAATTATTTTCGGGCTCTTTAATGAAGAAAAGGGAGGAGGAAAAGCCCGAAAATTATCATAATAATTTCATTGATTTTATTTTTTAAACAATAATTACTTCTATTGTGATTCATCTTTATCGCTTTATTGTCACTAGACTTGTGATAATAAATTTAAGGATTTTATTTGCGTTGTTATGAAAATTTTTATTTTTTTTTTTTGTATATTAATACAACTTTTGTGCTTCATTGAGTAGAAATTAACGAAATTATTTATTTTTTATATTATGACAGGAAGTCATAAAACTTAAATTGCTATCCTTGCGCTTCTTTGTTTTTCTAACTTGTTTCTTAAGAAATTTATTTTTATTTAAATCGGCTAAGTTGGTATCAGTTACCTAAAGTAATAAAATATGCGGAACCATTTTAAGTGGAATTTTACACTGGTTATATAAAATTTATTTATAATTGGGTAAACGCAGACAGACAGACGTTTAAATCAGTAAACGTTGCGGATTTCAAAGATTTTTCAATTATAATCGCATTCCGGTGATTATCAGAGCTCATACTCTTGGCTATGTGCGTTCTAAAGTTCTTCCGCTATTTAACTGCAGTGTTTCTTGATTTCAACGGGATTTTCTAGTTTTGCTTTCCGGGTTTCTCGTTAAGGGTGTGCCCCATCCATCTCTACCTTCATATATTATGTGTTTATTTGTTTGTTTGTTTGTTTGTTTGTTTGCTTCAAAAGGTTGTTGATTGTGTCTGGGCAGAATATTCTACGTATAATTTATAAGGATTTGTTATTCAAGACTTGTAGACTTGTTGACGCTACTAATCTTGTCCGATACTAACCAAAGTGAACAACATAATTGATTTTACAAATATTTTGAATAACTTCTGTTTATCTAGATATCTGTAATAAATGCTATTAATCGTCCGAATACTGTCCTTGCTCTGTACAATCTGGACAAAGTCGATTTTTAAATAGAATTAATTTCCGATTACTGTTTTAAGGGAGACGCAAATTTATTTATGAAAATTATTATGATTAATATACGTAACAGTGTAATTAATTATTTTTAAAAATAAAATAAAAATCAACGCAAATGAGGTGGAAATGAAAAAGAAAAAAAAAAAAAAAAGAATCTCAACTGTTCAGAAATTAATCATAGTTATTAATTATTTTATTAATTAAGCATAGAAAAAAAATAAAAATATAAAACCTCAATGAGAGACATTATTGTGCTTTTGATTGATTACATTACATAAATCCAGCATTAATTTTATTGACCTAATTGATTATTTCGTATATTTTTATACTACCCTGACATGTTTTTCGTTTTTTTTTTTTTTTTTTTCTTTATAAATAATTTATTTCTTCCTATTTGTTAAGAAGAAAGTTCTTCCAGACAATTTTTTTTTTTTTCTGCTAACTTGTTTGCTTGTTGATTTTCCTAAAACTTATTAGAATATGTTATAGGTGCGTGCGGATAGTAACTTGAATTATTGTTTAATTCGATGAAAGTAATCTAATGAAAAAGTTTTCATTGTGACATAGACTTTGATGGACTGACACGGAAATTCTTCCGTCTTTAGAAAAGTATTTTTTACTTACGAATGTATCATTGACAGATAGAACCGATAAGAAAAAAAATTTCTTAAAGGATTTCATATAAATTTTATAGTTTCGTGTTGTTTTAGATAACAAAATATTTTCATTTCTTTTTCTTTTTATTATTATTATTATTCTGTGTTGATGATACTATGTGGTTCTATTTTTATCGGAAAGTGTAATAGAAATCAATGAAATCCAAGAATGGAATTTAAACGATAAATAATATTATTTTGTTTGGGTTAGGTGAATTGTTTACTCTGGAACAGGCTGTTTTCTTGATCTAAAAAAAAAAAAAATCTACAACAGACTTTCAAATAAACTAAATAGGACCGAAACGAAAAACAAAGCTGAACCGACTAAATTTCACTTTTAGCTAAAAGTTTAAACTAACAAAAACTGTTTTAAAATCCTTTTAATCAATTGCCTAGCAGAATTTTTAATAAACTTTCTTCTATATTTTTTTTTTTTTTAGATTACTTTACGCCTTTTATTAATTGAATATACAAAGTATCCACGTTTTCATAAACAATTACCATATATTATCAACATCAACATCAATTACGTTTCTTTTTATTTAAATAGAAAGAAAAGAAAAAAAAAAAAAAAAAACAAATATTTAATTATATTAATTTCCATTTAATTAATTTTTATACAAAAATATATTCTAAAAGTCTAAACATAAATATTATATGTTTATCATAAAAATTTCTTAGAAATTTGGATAAATTTTATGTTTATTCCCTTCAATCCTTATAATTTTTTTTTCTTGTATTTCTTATTAAGAATAAATTTAAAAAAAATTATTTTATTTTTTTTTTTTTAAAACCATCTACTCGAATTTCATGCTGAAGTTTTACAACTTTATTATATAAAGTTTTTCATTCGCCAATTAAATACAAATATTGGAATAAAAACCTTCGTGCGAATGAATTAAAAATAATATTACTTTGCACGCGAATATGTTTTCTTCTCCTCTTCTAATGATTAATTAGTTGATGGAATATTAACCCTACGGCTTTGTGCAATATGAAAAACCCTGTTTATCGATACCGCTTATTGTGAATTAAGATTCAAATAAATTTTTACCGTACCCTAAATTATCCAGTATGCAGCCATGAAGAATTAATTAAAAATATAAGATTGTCTCCACATTGCACCCCTAATTTGAATTATCGTTTGTACAGTAAGGTAAATACTTTCCGGGCAGGAAAAACAAAACATCACAGAGCACCATCTGTATGTTATAAATCGATTTTATTGATTGGTAACCACCCATCTCTCGATCGTCTGAATATGATTTAATATATTTATTAACAAGAATAATGCTTTATGCGAATAATTTTATGACCACAAACAATAAAGTCTAAGGGTGGAAACCCCATACAGTACGTTGAACATCAGAGTAAATATTAATGTAATGAAAAAACCGCTAATTTGAGTCAAGTTATTTTTTTCACAATATATTAATTAAGTTAATCGAAGGACCCAATAGCACCCATCTTCTCCTAATTCTTGTCTATTAGTGATTTTACATAAAATCTAAGACGATCAATCATTATAATGGGCTTATACAAAATTTTATAATATGTCGCCGTATGAAATGGGAGAAATCGATACAAAATTTAATACCCCTGGACCTTATACGGCTTAAGTAAATTATTATTATTATTATTATTATTATTATTATTATTATTATTATTATTTATGTCCCTACTTAGAACAATATTTTCCAAACAAGATGTTTTGTATAATAATCTTTTTCTAATTAGTAAATAAATGAAAATTTAAGTACGGCTAAGGAAACAACCATAAAGTGAATATTCTTTCGGGTGATAAATTTTCCTTCTGATTAAAAATTAATTGTATGACCTTAATTTTGATGTGATTTCAATTAAAAACTTTTACCCAGGAAAACAACTTATGCAAAATAAAATTTTTTGTTTGTACTTTTTGTACTTTAAAGTCTTATTATTAGACGTAGTTGCTATTTAAAAAATCTTCAGTTATCAAGGAAGGTGTCAGTGATTATTTTGATTTTGCGAATGCAGAAACGTTAGAAAAACTTTTATACAATTTAAACTTAGAAAAAGCATCAAATTACTTAACTTTCACGAGAAAGGATTATTTTGAAATAAAACCGCGGAGTGAATATTTAATTTATTTAAACTACAAAGTCAACGTTATTTGGTTTTATCGTTGTAAAATTAAAAAACGCAGAACTTTAGTAAAAAGTAGTTTTGCAGCTTTATTCTTAAATCCATTACGAGGCTATAGATTATGTAGGTAATAAATTATTACAATTGCTTTAAGACTATCTAAAATTCTATTCGGTTTTATTAATTAAATTAAATTACAATAAAAATTAATTTCCATTGTCAAAACGTTAAACAATTAATTTTTTTGTGCAAGAAAACACAGCTAAGTGCACCGTTTTGTACAATTAAATTCGAATTTTTTTTGGCAAAACACCAAGTAATAACAAAGGGTGACATAAATTGTGTTATGTAAATGTGAAACATGGTGCAACAACGGTTTTATCAACGATTTTACAATCAGCAAATTAAATTTTCGTTTTTCCTCCATTGTGTTCATTTTGTTTACAATTATGTGGAGAAGACTTCCAGATGTTTTTTTTTTTTTTGTTTCGAAGTATATTTATAGTTGGAACATTATATCGATTACAGGTCATATTGAAAATAAATAAGAAAAAACTCTTGTATATTTGACCAGTAGAAGATGAGGTTGATCTTGCCTGTGTAAAGGACTACGTAATGGTTACACTTTTTCTCCGTTTTTGTTACTTTATTATTTTTTTTTTTTTTTGTACGAAAGTGGTTTCAATAAGTGTTCATTCAACGAAAACAATCTTCATTTTGTGTATTCCGAATACGTGATAAAGACTTAAAGGCTGTATTCTGTTCTATCTGTGAAACGAAGAGTTTACAGCCTCACCCATTTATCTTCTTTTATCACAATTCAACAATTTTTTTTTTTTTTTTTAAGATAAACAAACAGAAATTTATTAACTTCTAATGTTACTCGAATATTTATTAGAATGACAAGGATTTTTTTTTTTTTTTTTTTTTTTTGTATTTATTTTCACCTTCTTCCACTTCACCTAGTAAAGATGTTCTTTCCTTTTCGATATTAAGTAACATATTTTACATAAGGTTTTATGTCAGTGAAATGTTATCCCATAATGTATTTCAATTAAATCCACAATCACTTACACAACAATTTATTATTTAGACGAAAGTTTTGTACCTTAATGTGAAACTTCCTTTTAAATAAATATTTACCACAAAAAAAAAAATAAAATTGAAAATTCAGTAAAAAAAAAAAAAAAGTGAATCAAAACAGTTTTTTCTTTTTTCTGTTTGTGTGTAAAAAGCTTAATTTACTTTACAACGTTACGTGACATTAATCGTTTTTATTTATTTATTTTTTCATTCTCTTTTACATTTCAACAACTAAATATTTATTATAATTGCCCTCCGTATGTATAGAGTTTACAGAATCGTTATTTTTCTTTTATCAAAAACGCTTTAGGTTAAAATGTAAAAAAAAAAGAAAAAAAGGAAAAAGAAAAATAGCATCTCCCCCAAATAAAACTTTTAAAATAAATAGCAAAAATCAGAAATCATTATGAAATAATAATTGAAAGTTTCTATTTTTCTTGTGGTCTTGTCGAGTCTTTAGAGATGAAAGAAATTTTTCCATTTTTTATTCTATCTTTGTTCTATCATCATAGTTAGATTTTACGATAGATAGATAATTCTATGAATTTTTATTTTTATTTAATCAAGTGTTTTAGCAAATTCACATTTCCCTACTCTTTGTACAGTGTAAGAGCCATTTACCATTTTTTTTTCATCAAATACAAATTCAATTCAGAGGAAAAAATTTATTGTTCTCGCATTATTACATTAATTTTTAATGTTTAATAAATAGAAACGATAAAAAAAAAAAAAAATGTTTTTAAAATTATATTTAAAAAATGTATCTAAGTAGTAATTATGTAAAAGGAAAAAAAATAGAAGCACATTAACAACCGTATGTATGAGGGTAATATTAAAATTAATTTATTTGAAAATTGTAACAACAGATGGTAATAGCAAATGAATTATTAAGATTTGGTTCGTCTCTTTGCTAAAATTTCTACAATGTGGAGACTTTATCTATATTTTCAACCCAAGTTGTCAAGCTAACTAAAAGTCGTCTTTTTTCTTCGTCATTTATTGAATATTTTTTTCATTAAATTATATAATTTGCTTTTTATGGTTTTCATGTTTTTATTTTTTAATTTATTTAATTTTAGTCAACATTAGCCCGTCAATGTGGTTTTGGAAAAGAATACCAAAATAATCATACGTACAGTGCTTTATCCAGATATGGTGGCTCATTACGTTTAACGAATGCAGCGGCAATGAACAACCGTTCATCACCGGCTATAACAAATAAAAATAATAATGGTTTACAAGTTGGTACAACAATGATGACAACAACAGCTGGTACATTGGGTACAAATGATAATAATACAATTGGTGATAAGCGTGATTCAGAGATAACATTAATACCAGTTAGTAATGGGAATACGAATAGAAATTCACCATATATAGCACGTTGTATAGCAGTTAGTAGCCAGGGTACGGTAGTTACGTCGATTAGCCGCAATGATGTTCCTAGTTGTGCCGGAAATCAAGTAATTAAGCGTACAAATGATGGTGATTCAAAGAGTACTTATAAATTTCCCCCAGTTAATGATAATGATAAAGATATTGGTCAGTCACCACAATTAAATCCTATTGCTGGTAAATCAACAGGCGGTACATTAAGTACAATTGCTGAAAAATTACGTCGTGGTACAAAAAAAGTTTTACATTTTAAAGCAGTGACACCACCACCATCATCATCAAACTTACAAAATCCAAAACTAGATGAAAAGAATTGTAGCGTTGATAGTCTTCACACGAACACAATAAGTAATTCTAGTCTTCAGGAGTTGGACGAAGATGAATTTACAAGCACAGAACTTGCTAAATATATGGCTGAAGTGAATAATGAAATTCGATAACTTTAAAAAAAAATATATAAAATGTTTTTTTTTTTTTCTTTATTTAATTACTTTTTAAAAGAAAAGTTTATTCTGTGATGCAAACATTTGGTGTTAATTTGATCATAAATAATTAATAATAACCCTAAACAAAACAAAAAAAAAAAAATTAAAAAATTCTAGAAATTAAGTTAATTAGTTAGTTAAGAGCACAAAAAATGAACAATTTTAATGTAATTTACCAAATAAGAAAGACAAACAACACACAAACCACATTTATGTAAAATGGAATTTTTATTTTTAAGTGTATGTACCTTGTAATTATTTAAGAAGAATTATTTTCCCATCTTTATTGTTTATAATTTTTATCGGATAAAAACCAAAAAAAAAAATAATAAAAAACCTAAAACAGAAATAAAATAATCCAGCTCAAGATAATCTAATCTTACCCCTAGTTAATTTATGTTTTATTTTGCTACAAACAACGTTTGTTTTATTGTAATAAAAATATGGCAAAACTCTTATCATCTTTATTATAGTTATTTATTTAAATGTTAAAAAAAAAAGAAAGGAAAACGAAAAGCTAATATACATAATAAATAAAATGACACATTAGCTTTAAATGGGCCTCCTTGTTCGGTCAGAAAGTGATAAGAACTGACAAACCAAAATCAATGAAAAAAAAAAAACGTCAACCGATTACAGATATTATTACAGTAATAAATGGATAAAAAAAAGAAATAAAAATCACCGTGGATACTATCCAGGGATCCATTAATAATTAATAAATAGCATCTAGAGAACCATTCTTAGTATTAAAGAGTAAACAAATATAATAAAACGCAAAAATTTTGCAAGAAAATTAAAAAAAAAAAACATCGAATTAAATTTATTAAAAAATTAAATTAATTAATTAATTAAATTATCTCACATTTGTAAATGTAAATGAATTAACTATAAAAAAAAAAAGAGAAAAACTTTTCACCCTCCATATTTATGTGAAATGTCGAGCTTTTGAATATTTTTCTTCTTCTCTTTTTTTTTGTAATCACTCTGTAATTGTTTTTCACCTGTTTTTTCTGCTGTTTTTATTCATTCACTTTGTGTTTTCAATCAAATACAAAATAATATCATTAAATGTACAAAAAAAAAAAAGAAAAGAAAAGAAAAATAAATAAAAATTTAATTAAATATATATAATAAATACAAAAGAAAATTTTTATTTCTTATTAATTTGCCTTCATTACTCCAAAACAACATTAAGCAAACAAAGTAAACAAACCAAGAAAAAGCTTCAATTTTATTTTTTATTAATATAACTTTTATTTTATTTTATTTTATTTTATTTTTATTATTTGCATTCATAATTTTGATTAATTTATTTTATTATCATCTAACCAATTCTCTACTAATTCTTTATTATTTTTTAACCACTCAATGTTATATTCAACATTTTCAATTGCTTGAACGCGTGCTGCTTTTCCAGCGCCCGCCTCTGGATATTCCTCAAAGAAACTCTTCATCTCATTAAGACGTGTTTTTGTTGAAAATTTACTTGTTATTGATGGTATCATACGGCCCAAGTAACGTTCATTCAAACCAAATTTCTCAACTAAATTTGGCCAAAATTCACGTACATACAGCCACACAATATTTTCACCATAACGATTACCAGCTATATATTGTAAACATGTAAAATAATCTTGTTCACGTACGTATGCTGAATCATTTGCCAAGACAACGAATCTATCAACGAAAACGAAAGGGTAAAACATTAAAAATCATTATTTTAACATGACAAGAAATTTACACAACTTACTTGCTTAAGATGTAAGGTATTTGAATAGCAGATAAGCCATACATTAATTTTAATTTTTCACTGGCGTCCTGTTCAGCGACAAATATTTTAAGCATTTCATCCCATAATTGTTCATTACGATTTTGAGCCATACCGTAATAATAAACAATTGACCTTATATCAGGATGTGGTCTAACTGTTGTATTTTCACTAGTTATCCATGTATTAAATCGTGTACTCGCTTCATCTAAACATTCCTTTATTCCCATTGTACAAGCCAACTCTAATATTGTAATACGTAAACGTCTATAAATAAATTTAAATTAATTAAAAATAAACAAAAAATTAAAAACGATTGCACAAACTTTGTTAAATGTGTTTCCTCAGGATTTTCTGGCTCCCATAGGACCTTATCATAAACTGGTTTAATTAAATTACCCATATGTGCCTATTAAAATGATTATGGTAGTAATGATTAATTACAAAAATTAAAGTAAAGTAAAGCGACATACTTTAAATGTGGTGTAAATGTCTGTGAAGTACAGTAAATTATTGATTCCACTTAGTTTTGATGATGCTACCGCCCATGGTACATATGAGACTTCATTAGACAAATATTTAGTTAGATTAAGTGGAATACTATATGCTATTTCAGTTGATTCTGCTAAACTAAATGCATCATTCAGTAGATTTGCACGATCCGATACCGACATCACCTTGTTTTTTTTAATCAAAAATAAATAAATTTCGATTAATTTCTGTTTTTGCACAAAGCAAAAATTTCTTAATAAATTTAATTACATTTATATCTGCAGATAGAGCAGTAACAAAACTATCCCAAATATCACTTGGATAATTAACTCTATAATACCCAATTTGATCTTTATTCAATTTAATCCATATATGACTATCTGTTTCGATTTGTGATGTTGTATCTTCGTATGAATGCCACACATGTTTCACTTCGGTATTTGTATTTGTAAAGTATGTTATTTTCATAGTCCAACGATAACTAAAGTAATTTTAATCAAAAACGTTATTTCTTTAATAATGTAAACAAACAAAAAATGTTATAAATGTAATTACTTGAACTCAGATGGTGTATGCTCGGCATCATAACTTTTTGGATTTGAAAAGAAACGTTTCTGTTCTAAAATATATGTCATGCCTGATCTTCTAACAGTTATAATTGGTAAACCCATTTGTTCTGTCCATGTAGCCATAATGCGTCTAAAACAAAAATCAATTAATTTAATTTAATTTAATGAAAATATTTAATTTTTATGTAAAATAAATACTTTATATCAATATCTGTAACAAGATTATCAATTTCACTTAATAAATCACTTGTAACAGCATTTCCATACATATGCGCTTTTAAGTAATTGGTAACTGCTAAATTGAAAGTTTCAGCACCTAAAATTAAAGAAAAATTTGTTGTAATATAAGGAGAAATGAAAAGATTTTTAATGTACATGTTTTGTTACATACCAATCATATCCTCGAGCATTCTAATGACGGCAGCACCTTTACTATATGTAATTGCATCAAAAAGTTCTGTTATATCATCTGGATGTTCTACAGTTTGTACAATAGGATGTGATGCTAATGTGGCATCAAGATTCAGTACACTATGTAAATCATCAATTATAAATTGATCCATCATACCCCACGTTGGGCCACATACTTTATCAACACCTTTAAATTCAATATAACTAGCGAATCCTTCGTTTAACCATAAATCATTCCACCAAGCCATTGTAACTATCGAATAATAATTAAGAAAATTAATAACACACAAAAATTATTTAAAGAAACGAGAAATATTCTACCTAAATTTCCAAACCACATATGTGCGAGTTCATGAGCGACAACAGAAGCAACGCGTTGTTTATTTATCGTTGAACTAATTGTTTCATCAAAAAGTAATGCCGTTTCACGGAAAGTAACCAAACCCCAATGTTCCATAGCGCCCGATACAAAATCAGGAATTGCAATCATATCTTTGAAACAAAAAAAAATTATTATTCATATAGAAACAACGAAAATAATAATAAAGACCAAAGAAATACCTAATTTCGGTAATGGATAATCAACTTGGAAATAATCAATATAATATTCTGTTATCGCTGCACCAGTTTCAAGTGCAAAATCAACTTTATTCAATTGATCTGGTGTTGCATATACACGCATTTCAAAGTTATTACCAACAACAGCATTAATTTCCTTTGTTTTATATTTAAAATCACAAACAATAAAGCATGCAAGATAAGTACTCATCGGAACACTTTCAGCAAAGGTTACAGTTGTAAGGGAGGTGTCTTCATTTATATCGCTAGACTAAAAAAAAAAAATATAGTTTATACTTCCTCCTCATCTTTTTCTTTATTTAATTATTTACCAATTCATTCATATTTGATAATGCAATATAGTCATCTGTTGGACGTACAATTTTTATTGTAAATTTAGCTTTCATTGAGGGCTCATCAAAGCATGGAAATGCTTGTCGGGCAAATGTCGGTTCAAATTTAGATGTTGCAATATATCTATATGTAGACAAATTAAAAATGTTAATTAATTATTATTTACATGAAACTCCCACTATAAAAATTAAATTCAACATAAAAATATAACAAATTGAAGACTTTTATTAATATAATTCATTATGTAATTCCATTGTGACAATTATTTACGATTCTTCTTCATTACAAGTCGTTATGGAATTACTTATTTTTTTGTATGCATTACAGCAGATTGAATGTGGAATAATAAAACAAATAAGTAAATCACGATTAATTATTTATGTTTTCATTATATAAACAATTAAATAATATGTCAATGATAATACATTTTTAAAAAATAATTTTATTTAAATTTTTATTTGTATAAACAATGAAAACGATTAATAAAATACAAAAAGTTTGTTCAAGTGTTCTCGGATTAAGTTGATTGATTAAAGTTTATACTTGAATTTTAAACCTTAAATGTAAATAATTAACTCACTTAAGTAATTTTAATTTTTTTTTTTTTATTTTAATATAATATTACCTTCGTTCACCATTACTACGTAAATAAGAACTTCCATAAAAACCGACAATACGTTTGTCTAAACTTCCATTAAAATCAAAATTTAATTGATATTCACCGATTTCGAGTGCATTATCTAATTCCGTAACCCAATATTCATTTGGTTCAAATTCATATGTTTGTTTTAATTGTATTTCTGTGGAATTTCCATCTGGTAAATTCCTTTTTAATATGGTTGAACTAATGTTACATTTTTTTAAATGCACAGGTATATATAATGTGGGTTCTTTAATATCAATTGTTATTGATACTTTTCCAGTGTATGATTTTTTATTTAAATCAGGATGTAACAATAGATCATAATGTTTTGGTTTAATTCCACGTGGTAAACGAAACATTAATTTATCCATTACTTTTGATATGATTCCTGTTGGCATTTTTATTTTTTTTCTATCACCAGTTGATATATCTTTTAATCTAACCTCACTTAATCGCACATCACCACTGCGAAATATTTTATTAAAATTAACGTTCCTACCGAACGACACTTTATCACTGTTTGTATAATTATTGTTATTGTATTGATTATTATTTATATCAATATTACGAGCACTTTTTAATGTTAAAATTGGTTCTTTTGACAGATTTTTGCCAACTAATACTAACGCACTGATAAGGCAGGCACATAGAACCAATAAAAACATACAAACGGCAAACAAGGACAGTAATAGTATGGAACGTGATTTTTGTGACTGTTGTGCCACATCATTGGGACGCACCAGATTCGTTGAACGTTGTACCATTTTAATAGATCTAATTCTTATTTTTATTTTATTTTTCTAATTAGCTAAAATGTTAACAACGAATTTATTAATTTAATTTTTTCTTTTTTTTTTTTTTTTTGGTTTTTTGGTTATAGCATTTTTTCGTTTCTTTTCCAGCAAAATTATTGAATTTTTAATTATTATGCAACATAATATTGTTATTTAATTTAAATTATTTCTATTTGCAGGTATTTTAAATGCTGCACTTAAGATTTTACGTAACTTAATCTAACAATAAAGAAAAAGAATTGAGTTTAAGTAACTGTTTAAGAATGTTTTTATTTTTTTTTTTATTTTTCAATTCTTATTCTCACTTTTTTTTGTACTTTTTTAAACGTTAAAAATAAATAATTTTGTCGACACAAATTCAATAGAAAAAATAGAAAAAAATCTCTAATAAGCTGAGTCAAACTTTACGTTTTTTTTTTTTTTTTTTAATAAAACAAAAAATAAATGCTTTAACAGATCACAGAAGTAAAACAAATACAAATGAGCTTAATTATTTATTTATTTAAAGAACTTAATCCACTTAATAGCGGAAGTACAAAACAAATAAAAATTGTTGAGAAAAAAAAAAAATTATAACTAATAAAGCGACTACTGCATGTCGCCAGTCAAAGAAGACTGATTGTAGCGAAAACTTAAAAAATTGGAAGTTGTAAAACTAGCTAGGAATTTAATTATAGTCAATTTTTTTTTTTTACATAAATAAACAACAGAGTTTTGTAACAATTTCTTATTTCAATGGTTTTTATTAAAAATGTTTCTTGCTTAAGCAACAAAATCACGATGAAACACAGGTAACAAATATCTGAAATTTATTACACCTAAGAAAATAATTATAATAATCACATTAAAAAAATAAAAAAACAAAAATCCGACATTTATAATCACTTTGGTATAAATAAATAAATAAATAAATAAATAAAGCAAGCGACGAAACAATTTATAAATGCAAAAATAATGTGAAAATAAAAATTAAATAGAAAGTAAAGTAAATTTAAGTTAAGTTAAGTTTAAAAAAAAAAAAAAAATATGTTATTACCTGGGTTATTAACTTTCAATTGATTTGAAAGATCATGTGGAAATTATTTTTAACCATTTCTAAGGCCAAATTTTTCTTTTCGTTTTTTAAATGATAATTAATATAAAAAAAATTCAAAATTCAAAATTTAAAAACAAAAATTTATTGCTTGAATTTTTAATAGATTTATTTAGAAAAAAAAAAAAAATAGAAATAAATAAAACAAATAACATTAAAATAAACGAATAAAATATCGTGACATTAGAAAATAATTTGCATATTTTATTTAAAGAATTCTAAACAATTTTTTTTTTTCAATTCAAATCAAAACTTTTCGTATAGAATTGCAATGATAAGAGAAGCGAAAACAAATTGACAGTTAGCTTAAGTTTATATAAAATCAATGACCCTTTAAAGAAAGGTAACAACCTGATATGACAACCGCCCAAATTAACTAAATTCTTGATGAACGTGTTTTATGTTTACGATTTTTCTCGCTTTTCATTCTTTGAACAAAAAAAAAAAAAAAAAAATATATCAGCAAACTTTAAGCTGATTTTAAGAAATATTCCCGCTTTTATATTATAAATAACAAAAAATAACAAATAAAAAAAAAGAGAGAGAAAAAGAAAACAACAGAAAATACCGCTATAGTTAGATTTAAAGCTTTTTCAGCATGCGCACTCACTAATTATTCTCTGTTATTTATGTCATCGCTTAGTTTTATTTGAAAAATTACAACAACAACAACAAAATTCTAATTGCAACCGCGTTTCAATACATTAAAGAAATAAAATAAAAATAAATCGTATAAACTACCAACAATAATTAATTATATATAATAATTAATAGCAAATATATAAAAACCGAATAACATTTTCGATAATGTTTGTCAATAACAAAAAAAAAAAAAAAAAAATGGAAATTAAATTTATCATTTTTGTCAATCAGCTTTAAATCACTATAATTAAAAATTTGTTGTTTGTTAGTTTGACAAAAAATAATTAAATAAATCTGTATTGTTCGTAATGAAAGTTATATTTTGTGACATATTAAAACCAAAAAAAAAAAAACAAAATAAAGCAGAAATTTAAAACAATAGCAAAGTAATATTTAGCTTACTTAAGCTGATTTTTTTTTTTTTTTATTTCTTTTGGATTATTAAAATAATAATTTTATTTAATTAAATATTCAAACCATGTTACAACGATTTTATTTTGATGGATAGAAAGAAATTTTTTTTTTTTTTTACTCATCATTTGCTATACAAAAAAAAAATAAAATTAATAAAATA